>MCJB01009189.1:5105-53675 GCA_002018475.1 Nicotiana obtusifolia
GGGGGGGGGGGGGTTGATCAAGCTTGCCCGTCGGGACAGTAAAGCTCCATTCTCGAGTATCGATGAAGATCGGGATCGAGGTCATCTAGGATGTTTCGTCCGAGTGAGGACCTCAGACTTGATCCCGGCCGAGCACATGCCGCTCCCTAAGAAATGGAACATGTCATGTAAGTATAATTTTGTTTCCAAGATTTAATTTATCGCTTTTTCCTTTCTTCTTATTGGTGTTCTGTGGTGGTGTAGCTGTCGCTTGGGTCTCGAATGCAATTCCTCAACTCAAGGAGTGGGTCGAGGGCATCGTACTACAACGGCCTTATTTCGAGCGTTCGTGGTGCGAGCTTCCAAAGGCCAATGGGAGGCCCGTTCTCATGGTGAGATCTCTTCCATGAGTAATACTTGGTTTTCCTTTTGCATCATTAAATTTTCACTTGTTTCATTTTCTTTTGCAGTTTTATCTAAGGACATCCACATGAGGCTGCCATCCGGTAGCGATGATTTCCCCACCGAGTCCCCTGCTCTGAGATAGGGTGAAGAGAAGAAAGAAAAAGGCCCCCGAGTTCTCCGAGATCGGAGAAGAAAAAGCCAAAGAGAAGGCTAGTGTGTAAATCCAAAGAAAGCACCAGTGCTCGATCACTACCTTCGGGTTCTCTCTATCGGATGAGGGATGAATCCCAGGAAGAACAAGAAGAAGAGGCCTTCAATCTGGTAGCCCGAGTGTCGTCACGACTCGAAGGGCAAGGGGGCTCCGAACTAGAGGGAGAAGATGCCGATCTTCATCAAGTTAGGGAGGTCGAGGAGGAGCCGAGACCAAAGCTTCCCGGGATGTGGGCAATGCGCCGAAAGAAGCACTCGGTGTGAAAGATCACCGAGTCACCTTCGTTTACTGAGTCCATGTACAACGAGGCTCAGACGGTGAAGGAACGTCCCAATGAGGGGGTCCTTGGAGCGGACGACCCCTTCCGCGACTTTTTTGATGGAGTGGACTCTACGGCCACGAAGGGTGTCAGTGGGTTAGGTGATTTAAAGATACCGAGGAAGAGCCCATCTTCGGGAGCAAGTAGACTTTCTTCGAGACCTAAACTGGTCAATCGATTCCCTGCCCCGAGTGTGAATCCTGGCCGTAAGCGATCCATCACTATCTCCCTTCTAGAGGACGCCCGGGTTCTCTTCGCCCCCATAGGAGTGGCCAATTATCTTTTGTGTCTGGTGACCGAGGATGATCAGGCCAAGATGAATGAGGTAGAATCACCCTGTCTGTTCAACGAAGCACAATAGGCATTAAACCGGGTAACTTTAAGTATTCCTCAATGGTTTTCAATTTGTACTTAGGCTATTTTACAGATAACTCAAACATTTTCTCTTTGTGCTTGTAGGCTTCGCAGCTTCACCACGAGACTTTTCTCTGATACCGGGACGAGCTGAAACAGCTTGAGGACGAGGTCCGAGGGCTTACTGAGAAGAGGGATTCTTACAAACTTCTCAGTAAGCAGCGTGAGGGGTAGGCTATGAGCCTCCGAGCTGAGCTCGAGGTGGCTCGGTGACTAATGATCGGAATCCGTAGGTCCAACAGAAAAATCAACCAGGTCGCCCAACTTCGAGTTGAGATGGACGCTGTTAAGGCCGAGACCAACGAATGGAGGGGCAAGATGGATTGCTTGGCCTCGAAAAAGAGGCTACTCTGGTGCAACTGACTTTGGCTGAGGTCCAGCTTCGAGCAGTAATGGAAAAGGCCGAAGTGCAGGCTAAATGTTTGAAGAGCTCCAGTCTCGACTAAGTTTGGCTGCCTCTGATAAAAAAATTATGGCCAAGGAACTTGAAACGGCCAAGTCCGCGGCCGCGGTGGTTAAAACCAACGCAGAAAAGATGGTGGCGCAATATAAGGCCGATGCCGAGGTGGCCCAAGACCACTTGAAAGACATTGTTGAATATGAGAAGCGACAGTCACGAAGAGAGGCCCTCGAGGATGTTCACGCTCGGGGTTTTGATCTATCGGCTGAGATCAAAATTTCTAAGGGGCTCAGGCTGAGGCCAAGAAATTGGCTTACCCCGAGGAAGAAGAATAAGACTCCGTGGGTTCCGATGGAATCGGGGGAGAAGAAGACCAAGCTATTTAGACGCCTTTTTTTTTGTACTTGTGCACTTTTGCACTTCTTGCGAAGGCCATTTGGCCTTTTTAAAGACTGTATATGATATACAAGGCTTTTTTTTCCCTTCGACAGTATAAGAATCTTTTTTCCTTTGCTTTATTTTTTATGTCTGCAAAGATCGAAATGCCTTACCATAAAATAGTTAGGTCATGTTCGGATGTTTGAACAGACCTTGCTTTTGATACTATTTTGTTTTAGGCATCGTGGGGGTCCGGTATGACCAGAAACTTTTTTCCCCAAAGTACTTTAGATTATAGATTGCCGAAGGTAGCCTTTAGAACCAGTTATTAAATTTTGAAGGCCTTGTTTTTTGTCACGGGTCTCGGATGTCTCTGAGCCGTTTTAATATGGCCGTAGCCTTTAGTTCAGGTGTTGCCTAGTGGGCTTGTCACCTCGAGTTATCCGGGCTTTGACTAAGATAATAGTCCCTGAATGGGGATGGCCGTAGCTTTTAAGGTTCGGGCGCTGCCTAATAGGTCTCGTGCCCTAGAGCTTCGGTAGCCCGAGCCGTTCGAGTTTGTTTTTGGACGGCAGCCCCCGATTGGTAGTGATCGTTCGAACCCGGATAAAGGCGGCCCTTAGGCTCGATACTTTTAGGGGATCGAATGTAAGAAATTCCTTCAGAGGAAAAAAAAAAGAAAGTCTTAAGGGACAAGATATTTATCTGCAAGGTAGAAACTTCTTTTTATTCTTGTGCATAGTAGTTACACATGTGTACAAGTTTTGTGTCAGGGCTCGAGTAGTCTATGCAGGCATGGTTCATTTGACCGTTTGGCCCTTACAGTAAATCCTATCGATCTAGCTGAGACGATTCAATCATAAAGTTTCCTTCCTTGCTAAAGTCATTATCTGAGGGTGATGCCTCCCGGTGCTCGGGGCCGAGCGTAAAGAGGCCTTGAATACTGTTGTCGTGATCTTCGATACTGGTTCGTAACCGTCCTTCAATTCTAAGTTAGAACAATTTACTATTGCCTCGTTAAAAACCTTTCCGAAAAGTCCATTTGGGAAAAAACCGATTCAAGGAAATATGAGTGCAACCTGTGCTTTCAGGCCTAAAGGTTGTTATCGTTCTTTGATGATTTCCTGCAAGTGTTAGTTCATCATGTAAATAAATTAAAGGAAATGAATGAGGTCGTACCTTAACAGTAGTATCGCTTCAAGTGGGTTATGTTCCAGTTGTTCGGTAGTTGCTCACTATTCATTGTTCCGAGCTTGTACAATCCTTTACCGTTGATCTTGATAATTTGATAAGGTCCTTCCTAGTTCGGCCCCAGCTTTCCTTCGTTTGGGTTCTGGGTGTTTAGTGTGACCTTCCTTAACACTAAGTCCTCGACATTGAAATGTCGATGGTTGACCCTTCGATTGTAATATCTCTCGATCCGCTATTTTTGGCTGCCAATCGAACAAGGGCAGTTTTGCGCCTTTCATCTAATAGATCTAGGCTCGTGTTCATAGCCTCGTTGTTTGACTCCTTGGTTGTATATCAGAACCTGATACTTGGTTCTTCGACTTTGACTGGTATTAGAGCTTCGGCGTCATAAACCACCAAGAACGGGGTGGCCCCAGTACTGGACTTCGAGGTCGTACGGGATGCCCATAAGATTTCGGGCAGGATTTCCTTCCGTTTTCCTTTGGCGTTGACCAACCTCTTCTTGAGGTTGGAGTATGGTTTTGTTGGTCGATTCTGCTTGTCCGTTCCCACTAGGGTGGTAGGGTGTTGATAGGATCCTTTTGATCTTATGATCTTTGAGAAACTTGCTAACTTTGCTGCCTATGAATGTTTCCCGTTGTTGCAATGATCTCGGCCGGCATTCTGAACCGGCATATGATGTGGGCCCAAATGAAATCTATGACTTCCTTTTTCCTTGACCTTTTCGTATGCCTGGGCTTCCACCCACTTAGAAAAATAGTCAGTCATAAACAATATAAATTGAGCCTTACCGAGTGCCCATGGAAGGGGGCCGACGATATCCATTCCTCACTTCATGAACGGCCATGGTGACAAAACCGAATGCACCAGCTACCCGGGCTGATGAATCATTGGAGCGTGTCTTTGACATTCATCACATTTTCGTACAAACTCCTTCGCGTTCTTTTTTATATTGATCCAGTAATAGCCAGCTCTGATCACTTTTGGAACCAATGATTCGGTGAATGATTTCCATAGGTGCCTTCACGAATTTCCCTTAAAACGCACTCGATATCCCCTGGTCCTAGACATAGTGGGACATCGAATGTTCTTCTGAACAGGGTACCATCTTCGGACAGGCTAAATCGGGTTGCCTTTGGACGTAGGGCCCTCGATTCTTTTGTGTCCGAGGGCAATTTTCCGATCTTCAGATATTCTATATTTTTATTTCTCCAGTCCCAAGTTAGGCTCGTTGAGTTAATCTCGGTATGGTTTTCTTCCACTACCGATCTCATAAGTTGTACGACTACCCCCGAATTGAACTTTTCGTCCTTGACAGATGACCATAAGTTAGCAAGGGCATCGGCCTCACTTTTATCATCCCGAGGTATGTGTTGCAAATTACATTCTTTGAACCGATGTAATGTTACCTGGAACTTATCCAGGTACCTTTACATTCGTTCTTCTCTGACCTCGAACGTCTCATTAACTTGGTTTACCACAAGGTGGGAGTCGCACTTGGCTTCGATCACCTCTGATCCTAAGCTTTTGGCTAGTTCAAGACCTGCAATCATGGCCTCATATTCGGCCTCGTCGTTAGTCAATTTCACAGTCCTAATAGATTGTCTAATTACATTGCCTGTTGGTGGCTTCATTATGATGCCAAGTCCGGACCCTTGTGCGTTCGAGGCGTCGTCCGTAAAGAGGGTCCAGATCCCCGACGGGATTCCTGAGTTGATTAATAACTCTCTTTTGACCTCGGGTATTAGGGTTGGCGTAAAGTCGACCACAAATTCTGCCAAATTTGAGATTTAATAGGGATCCGGGGTCGATATTCAATATCGTATCCATTGATTTTCACGGCCCATTTGGCCAACTGGCCTGAGAGCTCGGATTTATGCATAACATTCCTCAACGGGTAAGTAGTCACGACACATATGGGGTGACACTGGAAGTATTGTTTTAGCTTTCTAGAGGCGCTTAGCAAAGCGAGCGCCAACATTTCTAGGTGAGGGTACCTAGTTTCTGCCTCACCTAGGGTCCTGCTAATATAGTAAATTGAAAATTGCGTACCTTGCTCTTCCCCGACTAGGAATCCACTTACTGCTATCTCCGATACTGCCAAGTACAAGTATAGTTGTTCATTTATCTTCGGCGTGTGAAGCAGTGATGGGCTCGATAAATACCGCTTGAGCTCCTCCAAGGCCCGTTGGAACTCCGGAGTCCATGAGAACTTATTCTTTTTCTTCAATAGTGTGAAGAACCATTGGCTTTTGTCGAAGGACCTCGAAATGAATCGCCCCAGGGTAGATATGCGCCCGGTTAATTTGCACGACCTTCATGTTGTCCACAACCGTGATGTCTTCGATGGCTTTGATCTTTTCGGGGTTGATATCGATTCCTCGGTTGGATACCATGAACCCAAGGAATTTACTTGATCCAACTCCAAATGCGCATTTCTCCGAGTTCAGCTTCATATTGTATATCTTCAATATGCTGAAGGTTTCCTGCAAATGTTTTAAATTGTCCTTTGCTTGCAGGGACTTAACCAACATATCGTCAATGTAAACCTCCATTGATTCTCCTATTTGTTCCTCGAACATCCGGTTTACTAGGCGTTGGTAAGTGGCACCGACATTTTTTAATTCGAATGGCATCACATTGTAGCAGTATGTGCCATACTTAGTGATGAAGGAGGTTTTTTCCTGATCATCCGGGTTCATTCGTATTTGTTTGTACCCAGTAGGCATCGAAAAAACTAAGGATCTCGTGGTCAACCGTGCCATCGATCACGCGATCGATGTTGGGTAGAGGGAAGGAGTCCTTGGGACATGCCTTATTCAAATCTTTATAGCTTACACACATTCTTAATTTATTCCCTTTTTTAGGGACTACTACTACAATTGCTAACCAATCCGAGTATTTGACCTCCTGAATGGACCATATTTTAAGGAGTTTAGATACCTCGTCCTTGATGAAAGCATGTTTGACTTTGGACTGGGGTCTCCTCTTTTATTTGACCGGATTAAACTTCGAGTGTAGGCTCAGTTTGTGAGTGGTTATCTCTGGCGTCCCTATCATATCAAGGTGGGACCAAGCGAAACAATCTTCATTAGCTATAAGAAATTGAATGAGTTTTTTCCTGAGCTCGGGGTTTTACCCCGTGCCCAGGTATACCTTTCGATCAGGCAAGTGTTCTATCACGACCCAAGCCAGAGGGTCGTGACTGGCACCCGGACCCTACTCACCAAGTGCCGGCGTACCTTTCATCTTACCTTCCTTATTATCTATAAGGTCGACGATGCCCGTATGATAGAAAACCATGATCATGATCAATTGAATACAATACAATAACATGAACATACGCATATATAACATGGCCCTTAAGGCTACGATGCAAAAACTGTACAACAAAATGCATTTGCCGACAAGGCAATCTAATTATACATAAACCCACCCCTTGTCTATGAGCCTCTACTAGAACATACATGATGCAACCTATGTCGGAACAGCGCCCCGACATGCCCATAATGCCTATAACAAAATGCATACCGAGACTACGGCAAGTCGAAGGATGGATCTCGCCAATATCCGCTGAACTGGACAGCCTACTGTAGTGGGGGAGCCTCGTCTATCTGTCTGTCCGGACCTGCAGCACGACATGCAGCGTCCACAAATAAAGGGACGTCAGTACGGATAAAGTACTGTGTATGTAAGACGGGAAAACATAACATAAGAACAATAACATGTATCGGGATAAGAAACATACAATCTGTACCATCTGAATGCCTCTGAGGGCGACTAACCATGAGATGCCTGATGTGCACATGCGTATACATATATATATATATATATATATCCTTTTTAAAATCATTATATACATACGCCTCTGTGGGCCTTACCATCATCATATACATACGCCTCTGTGGGCCTCATCTTCATCATACCCAACTGATTAGTGGTTGCACAATAGGTGCCATGCCCGGCCGACTATAGCGCGGCTCGGTAGAGTAAAATAGCTGTCGACTATAGCGCGGCTAAGTAGAGTAAAACATATACATATGTATAGTTGCACAATAGGTGCCTGCCCAGCTGACTATAGCGCGGCACGGTAAAGTAAAATAGATAATGCATGCTGGACTTATAAGAGTCATACTACCATGGTGAAATAATAACATATCAATCCTCCCATAAGAGGGGAAACAATATACGTACTGCTACCTTCTAAGAGTAGAGTATCTTTGGGGTTCGTTCATTGCATTGTGTACAGTCAGATTCGTGCAAAAGAAGGAAAAGTATAGTCTCACATGCTTTGCAATACTTTCCAATCTCAAGCTATGAAACTTCCACGGCTTCTTAGTCTACAATAAGAGAAATGACACTACCGTTATCGTTTAGGCGTCGTAACTATTATGTATCGACTGTAACCTATTTTGCAATAAAACGGACAGCACCTCCCCTATATATATGACTTCACACAAGTAAAAACAGTCACCAAACAGCCAAACAACATCAATAAGAATCATATCGAACCTCCCAAAACAGTCCACGCACAAACCAATCACTTCATACGTACAATGGCCACTATAGTCGTGTCAAACGATCCGGAAATGTTATGAACAACTATCAGGACACAACCCTAAATATATATGGTGTTTCTCCACACCTTCCTCATCCAAAACTCCACAAATTAGTAGTATAACACACAGCCTTACAGCAACACAAAACAGTCCACAAAACAGTCCGCTACAAGTGAATAACTTGAACTCACGGCTTCCGATCACCGTCCCGTGAGTTCTTACACACATAGAACGACTTACCAAGACTTAACAGTAGAAAACATGTATAAAATAGAGCAGTAAACTCACCTTGCTTGTTAGATAACTCAGCCCTTGCTTTGGTTCCTCAAACTCTAGGGTTTACCTTCAACTAGAACTTGAAAGAGGGGAAAATCGATTAGGGTTTGTGTGGGATTATTTTGGGGAGGGGTTGCAGGGGTTCTTTTGGGTTTTGAAGCTGTGAAATAATAGTGAATTAAATGGCTTTAGAAGCTTTTAAAATCCCTCTCTTGACCGACTTGGGGCTTTTAAATTTTAGCCCTTAATTTTGGCAAGTAGGTGATGCACCTACTTGTCACCTACCAGCCTGCGCAGTTCTACGGAAATACAATTATCTCAATACTCCAAGATCATATTGACAAAAGGTTTGAAGCATTGGAAACTAGACTCATAGATCTTTGATTTGGTAGGTAGATAACCCCGTAATTCCTTGTAAATTGGGAGAAAATTGCAGAAACATTTGACCTAACGTTTAAGTAAAATTGTGAACCTAAGTTGCGACAACTTTTGTCGATTTTTGTTTCATAACTCGTTTGACTTCAAGACTTATGAAACGGATATCATATCATTCAAATACCTTAAAACATGACATCTTGGTGATGTTAACCACTTCTCGATTTACCCAAAAATGCCAGTTACAACATCCTTAACTCGTTTATCTTCTAATATTTGTTAACCACCCTTATACACCTTTGCATCATTTAAGACCAATAGGACTAAACTCTTATTGTCTCAAAGGTAATTCTCTTCTCGAACCTAGGTAGAATATCTTACGGTGTAATCTAACACGTACAAATATGGGTTATAACATGTTCACTCAATGTGACTTGTTCCAATTCCTCGATCATTAATTTTGTAGCATCAGAGCCATCGAGGGATATGAAAGATCTAGGGACCTCGTAATCATCGTCTTCATCAGTCTCCTATTTCTCCGGTTGAGTCGGGGATGGTGTTAGTGATGGCTATTTAGCTTTTTTCTTTGCGACTGAACTTGGCCCTTTTGTTGTTGCAAGTGCGAATATCAGAATCGCCTCTTCAACCGTAAACATCTCCTTTGCGGCTGGCTGTTCTCCGTAGATTGTTTTAATCCCACCTGGTGTGGGGAATTTTAACACTTGGTGCAGAATCGAGGGCACTGCCCTTATGTTGTGGATCCATGGCCTCCCAAACAAAGCGTTGTACCTCATGTCTTCTTCGATCACATAAAACTTATCTTCCTGGATGGTCCCAGCAATGTTCACTGGTAATGTTATCTCTCCATTAGTGGTTTCACATGCCATGTTGAATCCGTTTAGTACTCGTACTGCAGGCACGATTTGATCTTGTAGACCGAGCTGCTCCACGACCCTTGATCGGATGATGTTGGCCGACCTACCTGGATCAATTAACACACGCTTAACTCGAAATCTATTTACAAGTAGAGATATTACTAGTGCATCATTGTGGGGCTGAACGATCCTTCCGTGTCTTGAAAGACAAGTTCCTTCCGTTATGTAATCTTGAGTTAGTTTTTCCCTTGTGATGGACACCTTGGTGCGTTTCAACATCGGACCCTGAGGGATATCGACCCCACCAATGATCATGTAAATGACGTGTTGAGGTTCTTCTTGTTTGATCTATTTGTTAGAATCCCTGTTCTTGAAATGATTCTTGGCTTGGTCGCTCAGGAATTCTTGATGATGCCCATTGTTGAATAGCCGGGCTACTTGCTCTCTTAACTGTCGACAATCCTCCATCCTGTTGCCGTGAGTGCCGTGATATTTACATATCTGGTTATGATCCCTTTGGGTTGGATCAGATTGTATAGGTCGAGGCCATTTGGTATCTTTGATGCGTGCGATAGCTGATACAATGGTGGCAGCATCGACGTTAAAGTTGCATTACGATAACCTCGATGCTTCTTTAGGCCTGATGGGTCTGTCGAAGCTGTTTTTACTCACGAGTCCTTGGTTGTTTTGACCTCGATCATTTCTCCTTTCATTTCTCATGGGGTTTCGCCTAGACTTACTGCTTCTTTGGTCTCCATTAGATGGTTTTGACGGGATAAACAGACCCCGAAGGGGCCTCGAGTTGATCATCTTCGACTCTGATTTTTGATTGATACTAGTTAGGCATGTCGGCCCAAGTAATGACCACATATTTTATCAGGTTTTGTTTTAACTGCTGTGAAGCCACCGAGCTTCGAACATTGAGCCCTTGGGTGAAAGTCTAAATGGCCTAATCATCAGCAACCAGCGGCAGGTCCTTTCATTCCATTTGAAACCAGGACACGAGCTCTCTGAGCATCTCGTTATCCTTCTGTTTTACTTTGAAACAGTCTGATTTCCTGGTCTTGACCTTGATCGCTCCGACGTGTTCTTTCACGAAAGAATCCGCAAGCATAGCAAATAAGTCAATAGAATTACGAGGTAAGTTATGATACCATATCATAACTACTTTTGACAGGGTTTCTTCGAGCTTCTTCAACAAGACAAACTCGATCTCATCATCCTCCAACTCGTTCCCTTTGATTGCACATGTGTAAGAGGTTACATGATCATATGGGTCGGTCATTTTGTTATACTTAGCAATCTCGGGCATGCGGAATTTCTTAGGGATCGGCTTCGGAGCTGCGCTTTGAGGAAAAGGTTTTAGCACGAACTTCTTGGAATCCAGGCCCTTCAATATCGGCGGTGCTCCTGCGATTTGGTGTACCCTGGAATTGTAGGTGTCTACCTTTTTTTCATTAGCTTCGATTTTCTTCTCCCTAGATTCTATCCGTTTTGTCAGTTCTTCTAGCATCTTTATGATCTCGGGGTTAGCCCCTGATTCATTTTCATTTGACCGTTTTGCAACTGATTCTTCCTTACGGGTGACTTCCCGAGGTGGATCGGGACCAACTCTGCTCGGTGCAGGGCTTTGGTTCTGTAGCTGAGCTATCGTCGCCTGTCGAGCCTGCAACATTACGAAGATCATCCGTAGACTGATCCTGTCTCCTCCAATGTTTTGTGTATTTTGAGCTGCCGTTTGGGCTCCATCACGGACGCTATTTTCGCGGTCGGTAAGCATGTTTGTGTCGATATTAACATGTGGATTAGCGTCAATTGGGTGTGCGACCGGAATTTTGATGGGATCAACGGGTGGCACTTTGTCATCGGGCGCTATGTTGTTATTTTCACCATGATGACCGGACTCGTTGTTAACATGTAGGGGTGCTGATTGAGAGTTTGACATTTTGAGTTTTAGTCTACAATTAGAGACACTTCAAAGAATAAGTTTAAAGTAGTATGTGTTACAGAGATTTGTATTAAATAACCACTATTATCCTTAGCCCATGGTGGGCACCAAACTGTTTACCCTCAAAATGGGATAAAAATTGAATTTGTTAGTGGTTTTAAGGATACATGGATTAACTTGACACAAAATGATAAATCAAATAGCAATTGAAATCAATAACGATATAGTAAATGCAAACCACACGAATTGAATAGTATCAGCCTTGGGAGGTTAGCCAACCTCGAGCCAGGTACGCTTCGATCGGTGTCAGGATGCAGAAAAACAAGAGCTTTAAAAAGAAATAATAACAATGTATTACTTTAGGTTGCGTGTTACAATGTGTCCTGAATTATTAAACCCCCCTCTTTATACCGTAGAGGAGTCCTACTTTAGGTACAATTCTATAAAAGGTAAAAAATCCCTTGATTACCTGATTGCCGGCTCCTTACTGATAAGCATTGAGATTCCCACTGTAATACCCGACCGGTCATGGATATTTCAGTCTCTGTTGGTTATTCTAACAATATTTATTTGAGCTCGATCGGGGCTAAGGTTGACTCTAGGATTACAGACTCAATGTTCTCGAAGATAGGCTTTCTGACCCCAGGTTCTAGCTCGGTGGGACTCGGGGTCAATCTTCAGTTTTTGGTTGTTATGTTCCGAGCCTAACTTGCCACGTAGGTGAGCTAGATTCCAACCGTATACACTTTGATTATTGAAACGAAAATTCTGAGACAATGTTAGCCTCTCATGGCACATGAACAAACATTTTTTTCAACTTTAAATCAGTGTTCCATATCAGTTTGTAGCCTTTCCTTCCAGTGAATTATTTGAATAGTAGTTACTAATGAATGGACACAACTATTAGAGGAGACACAATTTAAGTAATTACATTTTAATTTTTTGTTTAATTATTATTATTTAATATTAGTATATTATTAGAAGGGTAATTTGATAATTCAACTTTTTAGTTTAGGGCTTCCTACTTTTAATATAATATAGTTAGATATAGATATACATTAGGAAAAGTAAATCTAGTATTACAACCAGTTAAACTATGTAAATACTATAGTGAACTTGATAGACTAGCTAATTTTTGAGTGTAACGATCCAACCCATTATTTTGGATTATGGAACCTTGTTTCTTGATTGAGACTTCCCCTAGGTGAATTTGGTGATTTATGAATTGCATACATGATTGGAATGGATTCCGTGAGATTTGGAATTGATTTGGAACACTTAGCTCCTATTTAGAAGCTTTTAGTTTCTAGAGTTGACCAAAGTCTGACTTTTAGGTAAACGGACACAGAATTAGTATTCTAATGGTTCCAATAGGTTCGTATGTTGATTTTGGACTTGGACGTGTTCGGATGATTTTGGATGTTCCTAGAAGATTTTGACTCTAATTGTCAAAAGTTGGCAATTTGAAAAATTAGAGAGTTCTTAATTGTGACTGATGGTTGACTTCGAGGTTATAAGATTTCGATTGGTGTTTCAGGACTGTGGATAGGTTCATGTAGCTGAATAGAATATTTGTGTACAGTTTGGTTGAGATCCCAGGTGTTTAGGTATGAATTTGACGCTTGGTTGGAAGCATAAAAGCTTATGAATTTGAGAGAGTTCAACATGAGGTTTGACCTTTGATTCTTAGATGTGATATTTTCGTATATAGTTTGAGATCTTGAGTAGCTTCAAGTAGTGTTTTTGGACTAGTTGGATATTTGGACGGGGTCTTGTCACGACTCAAAATCCCACCTTAAGGATCATGATGACACCTAGTTTCTAAAACTAGGTAAGCTGATTACTTACAACAGTTAAACCAGTTAATCATGATATTATGAAGCAGAATTTAACATAAATAAGAAATGTAGAGGTGATACATGCTAACATGACGATAATCACTACAGTCTCCAAGACATGGTAGTACAGAGTCACAAATTCTGGCTTAATACATACAATATCTCAAAATAAGATACTGTTCGGATAGGAATTTGACAGTATAAATGTAAAGAAAAGGACTCCAAGGAACTGCGATGGCCAATAAGCTCTGCCTTGAGTCCTCGCGATCAAAAAGCTAACACCTCCTTGTGTCTGTTATCTCCAATACCTGGATCTGCACAGAAATGTGCATAAGTGTAGTATGAGTATACCATGGTCAGTATCCAGTAAGTATTGTTGATGCTCAATTTTGACCCTCCATAATTTAAAATTAATTTTTGCACATTATTTAGCTTTAATGCAATTTATAGATAATTATTCTTAATTTTACAAAATATTTGAAGTTTTATCATTTTATCGCATAGTTAAATACTACCATCTTGTGCAATTTTATAACTTTCAAAAAACTTGTCGATAATTGTTGTAACAATTATAGGGGTATCAAATTACTAAGTCATACCATGAAAGCTTGGGAGAGGATGGTAGAAACAAGGGTGAAGAGGACAATGTCTATATCTGACAACCAGTTTGGGTTCATACCGGGTCATTCTACTACGGAAGCTATCCACCTTATTAGGAGGTTGGTGTAATAGTACATGGATAGGAAGAAAGATCTACACATGGTATTTATTGATCTGGAGAAAGCGTATATAAGATTTCTAGAGAGGTTCTTTGGAGATGCCTAGAGGCTAAAGGTGTGCCGATTGCTTATATTAGGGAGATTAAGGATATGTATGATGGAACTAAGACTCGGTTTAGAACAGTGGGAGGTGACTCTGAGCATTTTTCGGTTGTTATGGGTTACACCAAGGATCTGCGCTCCGCCCATTCTTATTTTTCCCTGATGATGGATGTACTGACACACCATATTCAAGGGGAGGTGCCATGGCGTATGTTATTCGCTGACAACATAGTTCTGATAGACGAGACACGAAACAGCGTTAACAAGAGGTTGGAGGTTTGGAGACATGTCCTTGAGTTTAAGGGTTTCAAGCTGAGAAGGACTAAGACAGAATATCTTGAGTGCAAATTCAGTTCCAAGCTGAGAGAAGCAGGCATCTACGTGAGGCTTGGATCCTAGGTCATTCCCAAGAGAGGCAGTTTCAAGTACCTTGAGTCAGTTATCTAGGGGGATGGGGAGATAAACGAGGATGCCACATATCATATAGGAGTGGGATAGATGAAATGGAGGCTAGCATCTGGAGTTCTGTGTGACAAGAAAGTACCACCGCTACTCAAAGGTAAGTTTTATAAAGCGGTGGTTAGACCCGCTATGTTGTTTGGGGTTGAATGTTGGCCAGTTAAGAACTCACATATCCAGAAGATGAAAGTAGCAGAAATGAGGATGTTGAGGTGGATGTGAGAGCATACTAGGATAGATAAGATTAGTAATGAAGATACTCGGGAGAAGGTGGACGTGGCTCCCATGGATGACAAGATGCGGGAAGAGAGGCTCAGATGGTTGGGGCCTGCGCAGAGGAGAAGCCCAGATGCCCTGATAGGAGGTGTGAGCGGTTGGCGTTGGTGGGTATGAGGAGAGTTAGAGGGCGGCCTAAGAAGTATTAGGGAGAGGTGATCAGGCCAGATATGGCGAGGCTTCAGATCTCCGAGGACATGGCCCTCGATAGGAAGCTGTAGAGGTCGAGCATTAAATTTGTAGATTAGGAGGTAGTTGAGCATATTTCTAATTCATACCAGTGTGAGGCTAGTCTGATAGGATTTTGTCTTCGACTGTTAGTGATCAATGTTGTGTTCACACTACTCTTTCATTTTTATAGTGTCGGGCCTTATTTATTGGTTATTGTTTGCTTTCTATCTATTTGCTGGTTCTTGTGATGTTGTTATTATTTCTATAGTTTTTGTTGATGGTAATCATTTATTGTCCCTTTTCCTCTTCTCGAGCCGAGGGTCTATTGAAAATAACATTCTTTCTACCCCCTTGGGCTAGAGGTAAGGTCTACGTACACACTGTCCTCCCCCTGACCCCACTTGTGGGATTTTATTGTGTCATTGTTGTCCTATTTTTTGAAATATTATGATATTTTATTAATTTATTATCTTTTTAAAAAATAAAATGATATGTCACGACCACAATTTCTCACCTTATATATATATAACCTCTAAGCAATCAGCTTAGAGGTATATTTGCTTAAAAAAAAAAATTTTCCACCTTAGGATGTCGTGATGACACCTAGTTCTAAGACTAGGTAAGCCTAATATGTAAAAAGAAATAGCGGAAATAATAATAAAAAGTCAAATTTAAACCATTAAACTATCATAATTAATCTCAACAACATAATAACTCCCAAAATCTGGTGGAACTGAGTCATAAGCTCTACTAGGATGTACTAATAGTCTCGTAATACTAATGTCACGACCCAAAATCTGCCTTGGGCATCGTGACAAGTTGGTATAAGTGCTCTGGGTTCATAGGTGCTATGAAACATAAGCAAGTTTAGTAGAGTCTTGCCGATCGGTACAGAGACGGTTGTACTTTTCTTCGAGAGGCTACAAAACTACTAGAAGATTCCACTTCGTTCATTCCTTATCGTGCGGCCTTGATTCAGGTTCAAGCATATATCTTATATTCCCTTACATCCACTCGTATATGATGTTGTGCACTCAGTATCAGCTGCGCACTGACGGTTTGTGATGCTGCAAACGGGATACGATGGGGCTATGGATGCTCGATCTTTGTCTCAAGGGGTCCTCTAGACTAAGGACGCGGATGTGCTGTTAGAACTTTTAGTTGTTCATGTGTGGAATGCAGCGAGTTCTTGTATCTGGTTGGTGAGAACGAGCTTAGGAGGATTTAATTGATTGCCCAGTTGTTGTTATTGTGGTAGGGTCATAGGAAAAGGTTGGTTTGAGGCTATTCAGTGGTATTAGAGGTTATGTGTTTTGTATGGGACTTCTGTTCAGTGGAAGGTGCATGTTGTTATTCATGGAACTTAAAGGAAGTGTCACGACCCCAATTTTCCTTCGTAAGATGTAGTGATGGTACCTAGTCTCTAAGACTAGAGAAACATAACATACATGAAGAATTTAATGGAAATAGTAATAAAACATTCAATTTAACCAATAGCTATGATAAACAAAGGACTCTGCAACACAACTGAACATAATACCAAAAATCTGGTGATACCGAGTCACAATCTCTACATGAGTTGAGACTTGCGGTATTTCCATATCATTATTAATTCTACATTTTAGTATCAAAGAGGTTAGAAAAACAACTTTAGATTCATATAAGGTCTCTTTAGAGTGAGTATCTCGGTTGCGGCATTATTAGGTGCTTCAGAGGAAACACAAAGGTTTATGGGCTTTCGGACGACGTGGTTCGTGCTAAGGTCTCTTGCGGTGAGCTTTAGTTTAGGATTGTAGTGTACTAGCAAGGATAAGTGTTAACTTGAAGGAAAGTCGATGAATATTCGAAGAAATGGGTCAGCTTGGTGATTTTGGGTCAGGACAGTAATAAAGGTAATTGGTTCCTTTGGTATGGTGATGCATTATCACTGTTTTGTGGAAATACTCTTGGGTTACACGACTTACGTGACTTGGTTGATTTGGGAAAATTCAGTTCTGATAGCTTGGTTATGTGAGGATGGGTTTCGAAGAGTTCTTGATAGTGTCGACCACTACTTGAGCCGGATGTCTGCTGCTGACATAAGGAACATGTTGTGTGTTATGATTTTTCTCCTGTATAGGGTCCCAAGTTCTAGATAAAAGGGATGATTTCAGATGTTTAGAAGAATGCTAGTATTATTTGATACCACCTGAGAAGGGTGTGCACTCCAAAATACGCATTGTGCTTCGACTGACGGATGCCTGACTGGTATGACAGTAATCACCTGGTTCCTCAATTGCTGATGTCCAGATTTTGCTATGTGGTATGAAAGAATTATGGAGGTATTTCTCATTTTCTGACCGTGTATGATGAGTGTATTAGTCATTTGAGTAGCGTAGTTGGGATTTGATATGGAGAATATGGTATTCTAAGGATATGAAGACTAAGAGGATTCCAGAGGCAACTTGTTCCATGGTTACGGATGATGAAGGTATGCTAAGAGGTTGGCGACTGATGGTACGTGCTACAGATTTGTCATTGTTGGCTTTCGGAGGCTATCTACCTATTTCGGGAGGATCAAAATTAATTTCGAGGCCACTGGTAGGCCTAATGAGAATGTGTATTCTATGTCGGGTCGGATTTGTCTACTCATTACAGTATATTATGGAGGGATGTGTTATCGGTTGGAGTGAAACTTATTCGTGTTTTGGTGCGTTCCATATGTTACTCTTCTATGCCACGATGAGTTGTGAGATTGTCGACTATTTGCACATCTGATGCGGTACTGTTGGGGCCTTGTGGAGAAATTCAAGCGAGATGATTCTTGGGGTATTGAATGGTTGATTGCACCTTGGTTATGGTCTTCCTGTTTGTGGAGTATTGTGCTATCCGTTTGTCCATGGTAATGGTCATGCACTTTGTGCATTTGTTGTTGATATGTATATGGTTGTTAATTGTGAGCATCATGGCGCGAGGTATTCTATGTGGACCGGTGTTTGGATTGGGTCACGTGTCGCAGCGAAGTTATACTGGGATAGGATCTTTGTGCTTATTTTGTGTGTTTTGTTTCTCCTTTGTGTGATGGGTTCATAGCATTGCACTTCGTGGTGGTATCTGTTGAGCTTGCGGGGCGGTTCTCTCATTTGCTTCCTTTCCATCATTGAGTACATTCGAGTTTTTGCTTGTTTGGTGCACGGATTGCATGGTAAGTGGCTCTAGGTAGGATTGGCGTGGCATGCTATTAGAGCAGCTTGTATTGTATGAGGTAAAGTTAGTGGGCCTGAAATAAGTGCCATTAGATTTGATTAAGGTATGTTTGGAAGAATAATATCACTAGTCAGCTTAGATTTCGGCTAAGGTTCTTGTCGGGAAAGAGAGCTCCATGACTTATTGATGTGGTGGGTTGTTATGAGTTTTTGCGTGTTTCTTTCATCATTAACAATGTACGAAGATTTGGAACACGGTTTTTATTGATAGGACGTTAGATACTGGTACCAGGTTTACTATTTGAGCAGTTATTGTGGTCGAGAGCTATTGCTATGTGTATCTCGGTTATGTGGAATATCATGTGATTAAACTTGGGATATGGTTATGTGTTGATGCAGCTTTATTCAGACTTGTCCAATGTATAGATGAGAGAATCATGTATTATAACTAATTTTTGAAGTTGGAGATTGGGTTCTATGGGTTTGAGCTAAGGTTGTGGTAAGGATCTTCTGTTAGATTGTGTTGTCGGACTTATATAGGTTAAGGTAATGTAGGATCACTTATGGGTATGTGTATGTCAAGTTTATCCAGTGATTTGATGGCTTTGGAACGACTCTTGACACGTTCGATGCGAACATATATTTAAGTAGGGGAGAATGTAATGACCTGACCGGTTGTTTTGAGCTTTAGCATTCCATTCGGTGGTTTGAGACTTTGCATAGATTCATATTATGTAGTATGACTTGCATGTATGGTTGGTTTTGGTTTTCGAGGGGTTCGAGATTGATTTGGAAGAATGATTCTCATTTTAGAAGCTTTAAGTTCGAAGAGTTGACCAAGGTTTGACTTTTAGATAAATAGACTCGGAATCGGGTTTTGATTATTCCAATAGATTTGTATGATGATTTTGGACTTGTACCTATGTTCGGATTTGGTTTCGAAGATTCCTAAAAGAATTCGATAATATTTGTCAAAAGTTGAAAATTTCAAAAACTAAAAAGTTAATAAGTTTAACCAAAAGTAGAATTTGATGTTATTGGACTCTAATTGGTATTCTGAGACTTTGGATAGGTCTATATAGTTAAATTGAACTTGTGTGCAAAGTTTGGAAGTAATCCGAAGTGTTTAAGTGTGATTCAGACACTATTTTGAAAGATTGAAAATTTAAAAACTCAAGAGAAATTCTATTCGGTTTGAGCCTCGCTTCTTTGTGGTGATGTTCCCATGGGTGTTTTGAGGCTTTGGATAAGTTTGGATAATGTATTTTTACTTGTTGGTAGGATTGGATGGGGTCTCGAGGGCCTCGATTGTGGTTTGGATTATTGATTGAGAAACTAGTTAGGGATTTGAAGTTTGACCATAGTCAACATCGGGTCAAGATGACCTCTTTTCGTCATTTTGAGTGTGCGAGCATGTTTGTGGCATGTTTTATGATTGAAATTCATATATGGTTTGTGGCTGGGAGGTTCTGAATGAGTTTTGGGTGCTAAAACGGAGATTTTCTTATTGCTGTTTTTATTTTTTTTTTCTGGTGTAAATAATTACGAAAATGCCTTTTGTGTCCCTAAAATGTTCAAATTTTTTGAAAACTTCAAAACATCATATCTCCCTCATTTCAAGGCCAAATTGAGTGATTCAGGAGGCTAACTTGGGTGTAATCTTGCAAAGATTATGTTGGACTTATCAAACATGAGTTTTGAGATTATCTAGGGCCTAATTCGGGCTGGGACAATCGCTGTATTGTTTTTACTTGTTTCAAAATTTAGTTACTTTTTCTCACGATGTTTTGGAGCTCGATTTTGGGTGTTTTGGAGGGGAGTTTCACTACTTGGATTGGGTTAAGTTTTTTAAACTCATATTTGTTATTATTTCATGATTCTAACCTCGATTTTAATGTTTGATTATTGATTTGAATTGGATAAATTGGGAATTTTAGTAAAACTTTTTCTGAAACAAAAATTGATGGGTTGAAGGCCAATTTGAGGTCAGATTGAATGATTTTGGCATGGTTGGTCTCGTATTGGAATGAAAGTTCGAAAATTGTGAGTTTTTTCGGGTTCCGTGGTGCGGACTCGGGGTTGACTTTTTGATTTTAGTTAAAGACCAAATCTTTATTATCAAGAATTATTTCCTATAGATTTTATTTATGATATTAAGTTATTTTGGATAGATTCAAGTAGTCCGGAATTTGATTTGCGTGGGAATGGTTTATTAGTAGATTGATTAGCTTGTTTGAGGTATGTATCTTGCCTAACTTTGTGTGTGGAAAATACTCCTTAGGATTGGATTTGATTGTACTATTTGAATTATGTGGAAGACGTGTACATGATGTGATGAGTGCGTATACGGGTTATATGTGAAAATTGAATGGTTTTGACCCTTAGGTTACTTATAAACATTTAATTGAAGTTGTTATTAATATTTCTATCTTTCATTGTTAAGTTTATTCTTACATGCTTTACTTGAATTTGTTATTACATGTTCTAGTTTCCATTGTCGAGGTTACTCTTATATGCATTTATTAGTAGTTGTTGTTATATGCTACTCTTTTCATTGTTGAGTTATCCTCATGCATTTAGCTGTAGTTGCTATTTCATGCTACCTCTCTTATTTTCGAGCTTATGTTATGAAGTTGAACTTGAAGTTGCCATTTCATGGAAATAGCTTCCTTTTTGAGTTATGAAAGTTGTAGCTGTTGAGATCTATTACTACATTTGTGGTTGAAATTGTTGGTTATTGGAATACCTTTCCTTGTTGAGTTATTTCCAGTTCATTTTGTTGATATTGAGATTCTTGTACATATTGTGATTGAGCCGTGTGCTATGTGTTGTGGTGACATTAGTATTGTTGATTTTGGCAATGTTTTGGCAGATGTGCTATTATTCCATTGATGGTTTTATATTAATAGTCTTTTCACTGTTAGCCTTACATTGATGTTCTTTCCATTGCTAGCTTTATGTTAACAACTTGCACAAGTTTTGTGTCTAGTGAGTGTCTTGACTTACCTCGTTTCTACTCCACCGAGGTTAGCCTTGATACTTACTAGGTACCGCTGTGGTATACTCATGCTACGCTTCTGCACATTTTTATACAGATCCAGGTACTTCTGAGCATGCCAATTGTTAGCTAGCTGTTGGAGATTTACTATGGAGACTTCAAGGTATACCTGCCATTACGCTCGCAGGCCTCAGAGTCACCTTCTGTTATTGCCTTTACTACTGTTTACCTTCTTATCAATCAATGTTGCATTTGATATTCTTATTATATTTTAGTAGAGCTTATGAATCAGTTCCACCAGCTTTGGGATTTGTATGACTATTGTTCCATTTTGGTTTTATTGTGCTAATTATTAATTTAATTTAATACTTTAGTCGTTACTTCTGCTAAATTCTCAGTGATTGTTAGGCTTACATAGTCTTAGAGACTAGGTGCCATCACAACATCCTAAAGTGGGAATTTGGGGTCGTGACAACAATATTATTTTGGAACAAGAAATAAACAGTAGAAGGTCTAAAACCAGAAGGTAATTTCGAGGCCTGGAGTAGCTAGTCAATCAATCACTGGAGTCCAGTACGGTTAGACGTACCAGGCTTCTACACAAAAATGTGCAGAAGCATAGTATGAATACACCACAACGGTAACCAGTAAGTATCAAGCCTAACCTCGATAGAGTTATTAACGAGGCCAAGTCAAGACACCTACTAGGACAAGATAAACAGAACAAAAATATGACAGTGGGAAGTAATGGAAAATGGAGAAATGAATGGCAACAAAGCAGTTTAGTAACATAAGCTAATGACAGAATTGTAAGCAAAAGACAACAAGAAGGAAGCCAATAATGAAAACCACAAATAGTCAAATACGGACAAAACTAGTAGACAAGGAAGAATAAAAACAACAATAGTTGTTCAACCAATAACCTTTTTCAATATGAAATACACAACAAGAATCACAACCGAGGTACCACCTCGTATTCACATTTCACAATTGCAATTACATTCTTTCCTTATATCACCGCAGGAGCCTTACATTTAGTTTTGAAAATTATTTTTCCGAAATAGCTACCCGCGTTTTAGCCCACCTTATCTCACCACATTGCTTCAAGTAGTTCCCCTACTAGCATCACACGTATCAAACCCAACTTATCTCACCGCAAGCGTATCAACCCCTATCCTTATGCCACCACATGCATGTTAGTATCACAATATCATCACAACCCACACCACAACTTTCCAAAAGAATCAGCAATATCAATATTTCCACAACGACTAGCCCATGGCTCAACTACAATGTGTACAAGAATCTCAATAATAACAAAATGAATGCGATTTTATCAACAAAAAAGATATCCTAACAATTAACAACTTCTCCTCGATGTGATAACGACTTTTACAATTTCAACACCAATAATTCAACAAGAAGATATTCCACGAAATAACAACCTCAATTAAAAGTAATGCAACAATCAAAAAGATAACAAGACAATAAGGAAGGCAATAACATAAACAACATATATGAGAAAATAACAAGGAAGAGGTGGAACAAGTTTTAACAATGATAAATAAAACATGTAGGAATAGATTAACAATGAGAGATATAACATGTTATGATATTTCAATAAAAGGCATGGAAATAGTCTAAATAACCTAAACCAAAATACCACATATAGCCCGTGTAGCTAGTCGTCACCTTGCGTACACGGCTTTCACATAACACAAATAGCACAATCAACCCAAACCCTAAGGGGGTAGTTCCCACATACAAAGTTAAGCAAGATACTTACCTCAACTAGGCTAACTCAACCCTCAAAAATAGCTTTTCCCCTAAATTTTGCCTCCACACGGCTCAAATCTAACCAAACGTGACTTAATATCATCAAATAATGCAAAGGAAAACAATTACAATCGATAAATCTTTAAACTTTGCAAAATTCCTAAAAAGTCAATAAAAATCAACCCCGGGCTCGCCCAGTCAAAACCTGGGTCCAAGGGTAGATTCTGACTATTCATAACCCCACAAGTCTATCTATGTGATTAGTTTTCAAATCCGAGTCCAAATCGGCTCTCAATACTCAATTCTTTATTTTTCAAAAACTTGACAAAATTTCCCAATTGTCCTCGTTGATTCTCAAACATTTGATGTTAAATCTAAGATAAAATCATGAAATATAGTTGGAAATTGATTAGAATAACTTACCCAATGTTTGTAGATGGAAATCCCCTCTCCAAATCGCCTCCTATTGAGTCTAGGATTCTAAAATATGAGAAATGAGACCTAAATCTCGACTTTTCTAACTTTTGTTCAATTTCAGATGTTGCATTTGCAACACTGGGTTTGCAATTGTGAACCCTCGCAATTGCGAAGAAGTTCTCGCAAATGCGGCCACTGACAATCTAAGAGGAAGTCATAATTGTGACAGTGTGACACAATAGTCGCAAATGCGAGCCTACCCTAATCTTGACATCCTCAAAATTTGGAATCAGGTCTCGCAATTGTGACACCTGAGCCTCCCCTGCCATTTTTGCAATTGCGAACCTAGTGCTTGCAATTGGGACCTCAGAGCACTAGCACACTAGAGTTTCTGTTTTCAGTCCAAAACATTCCAAATCATGTCTGAGCCCTCGGGGTTCCAAACCAAATCTCCTCACAAGTCTAAAAATATCATACAGACTCGCTTGCGCGATTAAAATTCAAAAATAACATCTAGAACTACAAATCGGATACTAAAACACATGAAATTTAAAGTAAAGTCCAAGAACTTCTAGAATTGCAACTAAGCTTTTGACTCCTATCAAATCAACTCCGATTGATACCAAATTTTCCAGACAAGTCCTAAATAGCATAACAGACCTATTACAAATCCCAAAATCAAATTCCGAACCCGATAGCCAAAATTCAACCTACGGGAAAACTTCTAAACCTCAAGTTGCCAATTTTAGGCAAAACAACACAAATCAACCTACGGACCTACGAATTCGATTCTGAGCATACGCCCAAGTAGAAAATCACGATACGAAACTATCGGAGCCATCAAAATACCATTCCAGGGTCGTTTCCATAAATGTCAAACATTGGTCAACATAATCAACTTAGGCTTCTAAGCCAAGAGTGAAAGGGTCCAATTCATCCCGAAATCTTCCCGGAACTACACTAATCAACCCTGTAAGTCATAAAACCATAAAACACATGTGTGAAGCATCAAAAGGGGAAATGAGGCTCAAATACATAAAATGACCGGTCTGGTCGTTACATTCTTCCTATCTTAAAACTAACTTTCATCCTCGAACGTGCATAAAGACATACCCGAAGTGATGAATAGATAAGGATAACGACTCCGTGTGCCGTGATCGGTCCAGTTCACCCCCTCAATCGGATGTCCCTTCCATTGAACCTTTACTGAAGCAATACTCTTTGACCTCAACTTTCAAACCGGCCTATCCAAGATGGCCACCGACTACTCAACGTAAGTCAAATCCTTGTCCAATTAGACTGAACTGAAATCTAATACATGGGGACGATCACCATAATACTTCTAGAGCATAGAAACATGGAACACGGGGTGAACTGCCGATAGGCTGGGTGGAACTGCAAGCTTGTAGGCCACCTCTACCACTCTCTCATGGATCTCAAAAGGACCAATGCACCTAGGGCTCAACTTGCCTTTCTTGCCGAATCTCATCACACCCTTCATGGATGAAAGTCGGAGTAAAATACTCTCTCCAACCATAAATGCTACATCGCAAACCTTCCGATCAACATAACTTTTTTGTCTAGACTGGGCTGTACGAAATCGATCCTGAATCAACTTCACCTTCTACAAGGCATCTCAAACCAAATCTGTGCCCAACAACCTAGCCTCACCTAGCTCAAAACAACCAGCTAGAGAATGGCACTGCCTCCCATATAAGGCCTCACAAGGAGCCATCTGAATACCTGATTTGTAGCTGTTGTTGTAGGTGAACTCTGCAGGAGGCAAGAATTGATCCCAAGATCCCCAAAATCCATAACACACACACGAAGCATCTGAATGGTGCACTCGAATTGTCCGTCTGTCTGGGGTGAAATGCCGTACTTAACTCAAACCGCATGCCTAACTCACACCGCACAACTCTCCAAAAATGCGATATGAACTGCGTACCTCGATTGAAGATAATGGATATCAGTACACCGTATGTTGATACCCAATTTTTCCTTCATATTTTTACAAAGTATTCCATATACTTTCAAAATATCTTTTTATACTATTACCTAATTTATAGGGTCATATTAGTAATTTCGATAACTTTTAAAGCTTTTAAAATTGATTTCTTGCATTTTATGTATTCAAACCTTTACTAATTATTCCCCTAATTTACTTTGAGTGATTTAAATTAATTATTATTACTCACATGCACATTTTATAATATTTTACTTGTCATGCCCCGACCTTGGGGAGCACGACCGACGCTCGACCGAGACATCTCAGTCAAGCAAGCCTACTTGATGCCTTCTACCCAACCTTACCCATGAACAATTTAAGAATCAGTAACAAGAAATAGGCATGAGAAGATTAAAGTGTACCATATTCTTTTTTCATTACTCATATGAGCTTTATTTACAATTTCCAAAAATATTACAAGTTCATAGTTATGAGGGAAAACATGTTTGATAAATACCAGCACTTTTAGTTCATTACCCAACGTCGAAAACCACCCTCAGCATGTCTACTGAGCCTTTAAGTGTGATAGAAGAGTAGTATGGAACTGCCGATGACAAGGCCCTGGTTATACCTTAAAATGCAACGTATAATACTAAGCGACATAAGGCCTTGGGATAGAGTTGGGGTCACCAAAACCTGTTGAGTAGAGGGTAACTGCTAACGAGGATCAAAGCTTCTCGCTGACGCACCACCTGCATCCATTAAAGATGCAGCGCCCCCGGCAAAAGGGACGTTAGTACATATGGAATAGTATTAGTATGTAAAGCCAAATACCCTCTCATGAAATAGAATGCCAATATAAAAAGAGAAAAAGTTGTGAAAAGCAACAAGGAAAAACCAATGATATCCAAATACCAAGTTAAAACATAACAATTTTCAAAATAAGAAATTAACATTTTTGGTTGGGGGATGATTAGCCTCCGAGC
This sequence comes from Nicotiana obtusifolia, assembly GCA_002018475.1. Taxonomy (NCBI): domain Eukaryota; kingdom Viridiplantae; phylum Streptophyta; class Magnoliopsida; order Solanales; family Solanaceae; genus Nicotiana; species Nicotiana obtusifolia. The sequence goes on from MCJB01009189.1 coordinate 31,311, forward strand.
ATCACACCATACATGAGGCATGGAGTCTGATCAAAAACTCGATCGGCTGAGCCATCTCTCCACAAATCAATGTGTATTGACATGGTGATGCGAATGAAATATGATAATAAGAAGGAGGAACCACCATGTGCGCGACGTGGCATCCGATCACCACCCCATCGGCTAGGTCGTCTCCCCACATATGCTGTGTAAGTCGACATCAATCTAAGGCCAGCAACAATCTCATCCTAATTAAGGGGAATAATCTTGACACATCAATCTCATCCCAATTAAGGGTTATAATCTCAATCAACTCCTATACCGGCACGTGTAGTTTCGGGTGTGGGCCGTTACAACCCATCCTTCCTCGGCTCGCTAATGATACTCTCAATATTTTTTTGTATATAAAGGAAAAGGAAATATAAATACATTCATATCATATCCCATCATACCATATATAGCTTCATTAGCACTTTTAACCACTCACAGCATCATTATTTTATTGGTTCTCTTGGCCATACATATGATTCTTCATTCATGGCACGATGGCTGTATTTCATATTTCACACTTTCATTTCTTTACTCTCAAGGATCATTATCATAAACATCAACATAAAGAATATTCCGAAAATCATAACTTTAAGTTCATTAGTAATGAATGCTTTAAGCACAAAGGATTTCCTTCCAAAGAATGGAGCAAAATGACTGGCAATCAAAGCACAAGTTAAAATCATGAATGTGTAATACACCATTTATTCTTGAAATACTTTTCCCAACAGGCAATAAACAATTTCAACTCCTGAGTATGTAAGAACTCAAAACACATTGGAAATGCTTACGAATGAGAGTATGGTGATTTACAATTGAAACATGGATCCAATTCATATCCATTAGTTACAACAACCATATTTGAACATTTTTCCACAAAGGGGTAGCATAACATGATATGGTCAATTCGAACATGACTCGAGTATATGAGCATTTAGGCAAATCAATTTTTAAAATCAATTTGGAATAGTTGGATTGAGAGTTTGAACAAACCACATATAGAACTTACGAGGAACTCATGAATTCCAAATCTTGAAAGGGAGTTTAGCCAACATATCTTGCTTGATCTTTCCTTAGATTACTACAACGTCTCTATACTTCTAGCAATTTCAATCTATAGGAAGATAGGGAAAATCGAATACTAATTATAAGGATTCTTATGATTATAAGTATTCTTATGATATAAGTCTCTTGGGAATTTCGTCAAACACCTACTATGCAGAATGCAAGGTTCTACAATGGTAATCCTTTCCCCCCTCAACCAATTTCAACAAGAAACCACGAGGAATAGTTCAACAACCCCACATACCCCTCTTATTGGCACATGCATAGCCTATCTCCAACTTCACAATTTGCTTAGATCCACAACAACTTGCATGAAAGTTTAGATGTTGGCCTAGTGAGTGGCTTCCTTGATTCTTGAAGATTGGGGCAAGAATGGATGAGTAGAATTGATAGATCTTCCCCCCTCTCCCTAATATACTCTCTTCACTCTAATACATCAGATTTTTTCCTTCAAAGTGAGCCCCAAAGGCTTTTAATCAAAATAGGGTCGGGTTATAAAAATAGAAAATGGACCCTCTGAACTTAACTCTGCGGTCGTACAGTAAATCGCAGAACAGGTATGTGGTCCGCATAAGGGACAGCAAAATTCATCCCTCAAAACTGGGCTGATCATGTCAGGTCTTCGACAGGTATATGATCCGCAGACCAATTATGCTCACCGCAAAAGTCTCCCTCCAGAATTTTTCATGCCGAATCTGTGATGGATGTGCGGCCCGCGATGTAACGACCCGATCGGTCATTTTGAGTCCTAGCGTATTGTTTGGCGATTTGAGGCCTTGACTAGTTTCACTAAAGGTATTACGACTTGTATGTGTGATCAGAATTGGATTTTGGGAAGTTCGGAGTTGATTCAGAGGGAAAATTCTCAATTTTGAAGCTTTAAGTTGGAAGAGTTGACCAAGGGTTGAATTTTTAGTAAACAACCTCGGAATCGAAATTTGGAAGTTCCAATAGGTTCGTATGATGATTTCAGACTTGGGCGTGTGTTCGGATTGAGTATTGGATGGCCTGGAAGCATTTTAGTGCTTATTGTAGAAAGTTAACATTTTAGAGGTTTTAGAATATCCTAAGTTTGATTTGAAGTGAATTTTCGTGTTATCCATATCCGTTTGGAGTTATGAGCCTTGGAATGGGTTCGTATCATGATTTGTGACTAGCACGCAAAATTTGGCATCATTTCAGGATGTTTAAGTATAATTCAGACGTGTTAGGCGAAGTTCAAAAGTTTGAAAGATTAAAGAAAGGATTTGGCCGTTGATTCATTAATTTTGATGTTGTTGATGCAATTTTAGGCCTTGTGTAGGTCCTCTATGTGTTTTGGAACTTGTTGGTATGTTTGGACGGGGTCCCGGGGGCCTCGAGTTTGATTCGGACTAAAATTAGAGTGGGAATTTGGCCTTATGCAAATTTTGGTGGTAGAAGATCTGGTGTAATCACACCTGCAAGGTTTTGGCCGTAGGTGAGGAGCCGCAAAAGCAGAGAAGGTTGCCACAAAAGCGGTTCTGGGCGAGAGGGGGTGGTTGCGCAGGTGCGAGGGAATTTCCGCACCTGCAAGCTCGCAGGTGCCGACTGTTGGTTGTAGAAGTGAAATAGAGGACGGGGAGGTACTTCTGCACAAGCGGCGGTATGGGTGTAGATGCTCCTTCCCAGGTGCGATAGCTTGCCCGCAGATGCAGAGAAGGGGAGGCCTTAAGGGAAACGTAGAAGAGGAATTTTGGCCGTACCTACGGAAGCACAGATTCGGTTAAGTGACTGCAGGTGTAGTGATCGTTGGGCAGAATACCTTGATAAGTACGGGGTTCTGGCTCATTTTCATCTCATTTCTTCCATGGGAGCCGATCTTGGATTGATTTTGGAGCACCATTTTTATCGTCAATCATGAGGTAAGTGATTTCTACAAGTTGTGAGTTAAATATACGAAGTTAGGCTTGTAAATTCATAAAAAATTATGGAAATTTTGGGATTTTTTGAGAAAAACCTAGAATTGATAATTGTTGATTTTGGATTTATTTACTTTTTGAGCGGAGTTGGGAATTGTTATAAATTGATTAATTATAAACGTTGGAGTATATTTTTATTGATTTGCAAATTGTTTGACTAGTTTCGGATCATTTAGCTTTGAGTCGAGGAGTTGGAGAGGCATTGTAGTTGGTTATGGGACTTCGGAGAGAGGTAAGTCTCATGTCTAACCCTGTAAGGGGGAAATTTACCCCGTAGGTGTTATATTCTTATGTGCAACATGTTATGGGAGCTACGCACATACGAGGTGACGAGTCTCCGTGCGTATGCTAGGATTCCTGATTTGTCCGGGTAGACTTAGGTTCACGCCATGCTTAAATTATACTATTTGAGTTATCCTTGGCTGTTGAATTCCTTTATTACGCATTACAACCTGACACTAGGCTTGCATAGAGTGATATACTCGCTATTGTAGAGATTTGACGAGCTACTTGATTTAGCTGCAGAATAGTTGTGCTCCCCTTATAGATTTCTCCCGCGTTGTTCGTTCTCACTGAAAAGCTTCCTCAAATTTCATAACTCACACGTTTATTCGTGAGTGGGGTCAAGAGCCCATTAAAGCTTCTTATTCTTATGGGATCAGGCCATTCGCCTCAGCAGTATTACACTCTTCTGGGATCGGGGTGTTCGCCTCGGCAACTTCATGAAACATTCTTATGGGATCAAGTCGTTCGCTTTGGCAGTATTATATTCTTATGGGATTGGGCCGTTCACCTTGGCAGTATCATATTCTTATTGGATCGGGTCATTCGCCTCTGCAGTATTATATTCTTATAGGATGGGGCCGTTCGCCTCGGCAATATCATATTCTTTTGGGATTGAGCCATTTGCCTCGACAGTATTACACTCTTATGGGATCGGGTCATTTGCCTCAGAAACCTCATGAAACACTCTTAATGGATCGGGCCGTTCGCCTTGGTAGAATCGTGCGTAATATTTGAGAAAGTCTAGTAAAGTCTTGCGGATCGGTACAGAGACGTCTGTACTTATCTTCGAGAGGCTACAGGGCTGTTTGCAGCACCTCCCTTCCTGATTCCTCATTGTGCGATTTGATTCCTTGAGGCTTATGCCTTCGTTTCCTTTTCTAGTCATTCTCATAAAATGTGGAGTGCTTGTTATCAATTGAGCATCGAGGAGTTGTAATGGTACCACAGATGTGGTGCATGATGTTTCTCTTTACGTATTCAAATGGGCTATTATCATCTCCATATGGAGGGGTGTTCTGTCATTTCATCCTGGTATTTATGTTACCTACGGTCGAGATTTGATACTTTCAAATTTGGAGGAATTCTTGTTAATATTGTGGTGTCGCCTTCCTTGATTGAATGCATTAAGGCTCATCGGCATGTTGGTCTTGAATTGTTTACCTCTGGGCACAATGTTGTGAGATGGAACCTAAGAGGAGGTTATCCGAGATGGTTGTGTGCTGCGACTACAGGATTGAATCGGCGTTTCTAATGTTGATGGCTCGAAGGAGATGATCTCTGAGGTGGTTTCTCTATGCCTAGGAAATCTTGAATGTGGTGAGAAGGGCTTGATAGGATATTGTTGGACCCTCGGGTGATGTTAATGAATGAAGGGCTTTTTATGAATGACGGGTAAGTGTGTACTTAGGAGGATTGACTGATTTCGTGGTAGTTGCAATCTAATCTGGGCAACGTCATTGGAAGGTGTCGATATGGGGTTACACAAGTGGGTTATCTCTGTGAGGTGTTAGAAGTCGCGTGATTTCTAGTTAAGACCCTATGAAGAGATTTATTTTCTATCCAACATGAAGTATGTACAATGATGTGAGCTGGGGATCACTTGAAGAAGATGGTATGACTGTCAGGAGGTCGAGTGTGTGATTTTGGCTGATAATTCGAGATATGTTATGATTAGTGCAACAAAAACTTAGGAGAAATTTGGTTGAGCAATGGTGCAAGATCATGGTAATTGAGGAGGAGGAGTCATTGTGACTTATGAAATTATGTAATTGTGGCTTAAAGCTAAGTAGGGGAGCGCATCATTTATAAGTGAGTCACTTGGACGTGTGCCAGTATAGTTTCTGGTCAATAGTGGATTAGCAGTGTCACGCCCTGACCTCGGGGAGCGCGACCGGTGCTCAACCGAGATAACTCGGCCGAGCAAGCCTGCTGGATTTCCTTCAACCCAACTCACCCATAAATAAAGAGAATTTAGACATTATTAATTAATACCACGAGGGTTCATGGATAACACTAGTTCCATTACTATTAGATACTTCATTTATAAGTCTCCAAAACAATACACTTCACAACCATAGTTTTACAGTGGAAGCATGAGATACAATTACGTCATCTTTAGTTTAACTTTTTCAAACTAATACACAACCCATACTATATCTACGGAGCCTCTAACAGACATAAAAGAGTACAATGATAGTGCCGGCAACAAGGCTCTGGCTATACCTCAAAACAGAATACATACGCAACAAAAGATGCACAACCCCGGAAAGAAGTGTGGCTCACCAAGTCAGCTGAGAGAAGAGTATACCACTATCACCGGTCAATGTCCTCTGCTGTGGAACCACCTGCATCCAATAAAGGTACAGCACACCCCGGCAAAAGGGACGTTAGCACATGTCGAATAGTACTAGTATGAAAACAAAACACCTACTCAAGGACTTGGAAATACAATATGACTTACAATGAGTTATGGTAACAATAGATGGCTTAATTAGCCGTTAAAGCCACATCAAATTTAGTAAGAGCTTTCAATAACATTTACAAACTTTAAGTCAGGGGTCCTCTACAACTATCTTGATGCAGAGCGGCCCCGCCACCTCACCCCAATGTATGCGGGTGGAGGTGCAATCACAAAATCAGGAACTCTACATAAAGCGGCCCCGTCGCCTTACCCCAATGTATACGGGTGGAGGTGTACTCACAATACCACAACACTACACAAAGCAGCGCCGCCGCCTCACCCCAATATATGTGGGTGGAGGTGTACTCACAATATCACAACACTACACAAAGCGGCCCCGCCGCGTCACCCCAATATATGCGGGTGGAGGTGTACTCATAATACCACAATTTAGGGTCCCAAAACTATAATAGTTGTATAAAAGAGTTCCCTTTCAAATAAACCATTTAGCACCTTTGGCCTTAGCAGTGTAAGTTCATTAGGTTTCATCATATGAGCAATGAGTGCTAAATCACATTGATGTAATACAATACCTTCATCCGACAAAAGGTATAACAAAATTAAGTCACAATAGACAATCGTTAGCACATTGAGGGTTCGGGCACGTTGTGCAATTTGAGAATCAATTTACTAGCTTGAACATCCCACATCAATTGCATTTCAAGTTCGACTACACATGATAGAGTTTTACAAGTGTTCGGAAATTTCGAAACTAGAAGAAGAGTTTAGCCTTCATACCTCGAAAGAGCTCCCCTTACTACACAATTCAGAAAATCCTAGCAACTTCGATCTATTTAAAGACATAGCAAAAATTAACACAAATTAGGAAATATTCATGGCATCAGCTCATTAGAGCATTTTACCAAACACTAGGCGTGCATTAAGGCTTTAAGGTCCTCCTATGGTAGATCTTTTCACCCCACCACCCAAAGTTCCCACAAAAGAGCTCAACAATCTTCCCACTACCCTAGATGGTACGTGCATGTGAAATAAACAATTCTCACACCCAAGAATTGCTTTACTAATTACCCATTTTTAGTTAAATTTCGAAATTAAGGGATAGGGTGTAGAATCTTACCTTTTGGTTGAAGACCTTGTGAATTACCCTAGAGAAATCTTCAAGGTTTGAGCAAAGATTGATGATCAAATCACTTAGAACTCCTCCTGTCTCTAAACCACCTTCCTCTCTCTCTAAAATGAAAGTTTGAACCTTCTAAAATGACCCTTAATAGTGTATTATAAGAATGGAGTCGGGTTTATAAAACCAGAAAAAATGAAGCTCCGAAACACCTATGCGACCGCATAATGCTTCTGGGCAGTGAAATGGCCCCCGAAACTGGGAACTCCTGCCCCACTCTGCGGCCATTATGTGGTCCACTGACCTGTTCTGCGGTTGCATAATGCACCGCAGAACCTCTGTCCAAAAGAATCTTCATGCTCGTTCCGCAGTTGATGTGCGGCTCGTGAAATGGTTTTGTGATTGCATAATTGACTGCACAATGCCATCCAAACTTGGCTAGTTTTCTGCTTCACTCTGTGGCCATTCTGCGGCCATCAGAGTGATTCTGCGGCTACATAGTGGGCCGTAGAAATGTCATCTTCTGCCAAAATATTCCTTTACTCCCCAGCGCACTGTTCAACCCAAAATGTCCATATATCAAACATATTAGCCTACCTCGCCACCACGGAACCTCAGATTTAGGTTAACTTTTACGAGGTCTTACATCCTCCCCACTTAAGATCATTCTTCCTCGAATGAGGGTCAAAATACACTATTAATGCACAATGTGGCCCAACTGTTAATTCACACATACCAGTAGTTTCAAAATTTGGCTAACTCCCTAAATTTCCAAAAATTTTGCTAGAGTCTCCCATGTAACTTGGCCTATCCACCTGTCAGAGTATCCCAGATACCAATCCTAACAATATATGCATAATCTGATGACGCAATATAACATAAAAACAACACCAACCGTGGCCTCACAAGCAATATATTACCAGAAGAGGAACATCCTCAGCATAATCTCTACAAATGATACATAATTCATAGGGAACAATTTGATATAACGATTACATAGCTATTCAAACAAATAAGGGTACTTCTTTTTCATCTTTTCCTCGGCCTCCCAGGTGGCCTCTTCAATCCGCTGGTTGTGCCATAATACTTTCACGGCGGCAATTTCTTTACTTCTCAACTTTCGGACTTGCCGATCAATAATAGAAATCAAAATCTCTTCATACGTCAATTCCTCATTAACCTCAATAGTCTCAACCAGAACAATGAGTGTCGGGTCTCCAACTACTTTCTTCAACATAGACACATGAAATACCAGGTGCACTAATGACATCTCAGGTGGTAGCTCGAGCTTGTACGTTGCCTGACCAATCCTCTGAATGATTTTTGTACGATCCGACATACCTCGGACTCAACTTCCCTTTCTTACCAAACCGTATTACACTCTTCCTGGGGGAAACCTTCAAGAACACCCAATCATCTTCTTTGAACTCCAAATCCCTACGACGCACATTCGAATAGGACTTTTGACGACTCTAAGCAGTTTTCAGCCGCTCCTTAATGATCTTAACTTTTTCCATAGCCTGATGCACGAGGTCTGGCCCTATCACCTCTACTTCCCCAATCTCGAACCACCCAATGGGAGATCTACATCTCCTACCATATAAAGCCTCGAACGGTGCCTTCTGAATGCTGGCATGATAACTATTGTTGTAGGAAAATTCTATTGGTGACAAATGATCATCCCAGTTACTTTTGAAGTCAAGAACACAAGTGCGTAACATATCCTCAAGCGTCTGAATAGTCCGCTCTGCTTGCCCGTCGGTCTGTGGATGAAGGCTATATACTAAGATTCACCTGAGTACCCAAAACTTGCACAAATTTCTTCCAAAAAATAGCCGTGAACCGTGCCCCTCGATATGAGATAATAGAAACTTGAGTGCCATGCAACCTGACTATTTCCTTAATATACAACTGAGCATACTGTTCCGCTGTGTCGGTAGCCTTAACAGGTAAGAAGTGTGCTGATTTCGCGAGCCGGTCCACAATTACCCAAATCGAGTCGAATTTGCGAGGAGTGCGAGGTAGTTCGGCCACAAAGTCCATATTGATCATCACCCATTTCCACATCAGAATTTCTATGTTTTGTGCCAAGCCACCGAGCCTTTGGTGTTCGACCTTCACTTGCTGATAATTTTGACATCTCGCCACAAAGTCTGCTACATTCCTCTTCATATCATCCCACCAATAGACATCCCTAAGATCATGATACATTTTTTTTGAGCCCGGGTGCATGGAATACCTAGAATTATGAGCCTCGATCATGATTCTCTCTCAAAGACCATCTACATTTGGAACACATAGACGCCCTTGGTGTACCATCATCCATGCCAAGAGAAAAGGCCACGGTCTTATGTTTTTGAATTCACTCCAATTGTACCAACAACGGGTCATTGTATTGCTTTTCCTTGACTTCCACAACAAGCGATGATTCAGCCCTATTTTGCACAATCACTCATCCTTCACTAGAATCCGCAAGACGAATTCCCAAACAAGCTAATTGATGACCAACAGCCTTTGATATGCCTCCAAGTGAGCCAATCTACCCATAGATTTCCGGCTAAGAGCATCCACCACAACATTAGCCTTCCTGGATATCGATGTCATAATCCTTGAGTAACTCAAGCCATCTTCTCTGCCATAGATTTAATTCCTTCTGTTTGAAAATATACTGAAGGCTCTTATGGTCTGTTAATATATCCACATGGACCCCATACAAATAATGACACCAAATCTTCAATGCAAATACCACCGCCGCAAGCTCTAAGTCATGTGTTGGATAGTTATTTTCATGATTCTTGAGTTGGCTAGAAGCATACGCTATCACCTTCCATGTTGCATTAATATACAACCAAGTCCTATCCTTGAAGCATCGAAATATACCACGAATCCATCCGTACATTCTGATAAAGTCAGCACCGTGCCGTAGTAAATCTTGATTTCAACTCTTGGAAGCTCCTTTCACAAGCATCTGACCATTGGAACTTAACCGCCTTCAGTGTCAATTTAGTCGGCGGAGAGGCAAGTGTAGAGAACCCCTCCACAAACTTCCTGTAGTATCCAGCTAAGGCCAAGAAACTGCGAATCTCTGTTGGGGTAATAGGTCTAGGCCAATTCTTCACAGCTGCAATCTTCTGAGGATCAACCTCAATTCCTTCTCGGGAGACGACATGACCCAAGAATGTAACAGATTCAATCCAAAATTCATATTTCGAAAACTTCACATACAATTGGGGCTGATACAGAGTCTGCAAAACTGCCCTTACATGATCGGCATGGTACTCAAGACTCCACAAATAAACAAGAATATCTTCAATGAACACTATCACGAAGAAGTCGAGGAAAGGTTTAAAGACCTGATTCATAAGATCCATGAAAGCTGCAGGGTATTTGCTAGCCCGAAAGACATTACCAGAAATTCAAAGTACCCGTACGGGGTTCTGAATGCTGTTTTCAGAATGTCCTGCTCCTTGATCTTCAATTGGTGATACTCGGATCTTAAATCAATCTTCGGGAAGTACTTAGCACACTGCAATTGGTCAGACAAATCATCTATCCTTGGCAGTGGGTACTTATTCTTGATTGTAACTTTGTTGAGCTGCCGATAGATAATACACATTCTTAGTAACCTATCCTTCTTTTTTACAAATAGAACCGGTGCGCCCCAAGGCGACACACTCAGCCGGATGAAACCCTTCTCTAACAAATCTTTCAATTGTTCGTTTAGCTCCTTCAGATTTGCCGGTGCCATTCTGTAGGGTGGAATAGATATAGGTTGCGTGCCTGACATCAAATCAATCCCAAAATCAATCTCCCTGTCTGGTGAGATCCCAGGGAGCTCATATGGAAAGACCTCGAAAAATTCATTCACAACAAGCACAAACTCAAGTGTAGGTGCCTCAGCATCGGTGTCTGTAACCCGAACCAAATGGTAAATACACCCCTTGTTAATCATTTTCGTGGCCTTAAGGTAAGAAATAAACCTACCCTTCGGCACCAAATCCTCCGCCTTCCATTCAATTCACTGAATCATTTGGAAATTCAAACCTAACGGTTCTGTTTCTACAGCCAAGCTTGGCAAAACATGAATAAAGACAATCCATCTCCATTATTACATCAAAATCAGCCATCTCCAATTTAGTGAGATTAGCAATGGTGTCCCGACCATGAACCATGACAAAACAATCCCTATAGACTCGTTCGGCCACAATAGACTCACCAACTGGAGTAGATACAAAGAACGGCTCATGAATTTTTTTCGGTTCTATCCCAAATTCCATAGCAACATAGGGAGTGACATAGGACTAAGTGGAACCAGGATCAATAAGAGCATATACATCATGGGATTGGACAATCAATATACCTGTGACAACATCAGGAGAAGCCTCCCGACTCCTCCGCATAGCATAAAATCTATTAGGTCCTCCCAAACTCTGTGCACCATCCTTTGCTGTACCACGCCCTGTAGGTGCTGGTGTGCCTTGAGCTGCAGGAGGTGCTGTGGATGTAGTAGCTATAGAGCTAGCTGGCTGCACCGCACCTCTGCCCATGATCTAGCTGGAAGAGCGGCAATCCCTCTGAATGTGAACCCTCACGCTGCACCCGTAGTATACAGGAGGGTCCATGAATCAGACCCCAAAGTGCATCCTCCCACACTTAGTGCATGGGGGCCTCCGCTGCTGCTGGAATCTCCCTCCAAACCGACCCTGCAGGTGGGGTGCCCTGTTGCCCTGACTGGGCCTAGATGGTGGTGCACTCATCGAAGATTGAGAAAATGATTGAGATGGCCCTGATGACCCTCCTCTAAATGCCGACCTACCACCACTATAAGAACAAACCAAGTTACCTGTAGTTCGAGCCTTGCTGCTACCCTCATGCTCCCTTCTATTTTTCAGTTTACGATCCTCTGTAGCTTGAGAAAACCCCACCATCTTCCCACAGTGCATATCAAAATTATAGGCAGCCATAGTTGCCTCATTAATTACCAAGAGGCTAAGGCCTTGCACAAACCGGCGCACTCTAGCTTCCACAGTAGGCAACATATGAATAGAATACTTGGACAGGCGCGCAAATTCCATATGGTACTCCCACACATTCTTGCTAACCTTCTTCAAGCTCTCAAACTCAGCGACACAGGCCGCCTTAGTCTCCGCAGGAAAGAAATGATCCATAAAAGCATCAGTGAACTCACTCCACCTCACCGGAGGGCTCCCCTCATCACGGGACTACTCCCACATCTCAAACCAAGAATAGGCCACACCTTTCAGGCGGTAGGATGCCAACTCCACTCTCTCCATCTAAGTAGCACGCATAACTCAGAGAGTCTTGTGCATTTCATCAATGAAATTCATGGGGTCCTCCTCAGGATTAGTACCTGTGAACACTGGAGGATAAAATTGGAGAAACCTGTTGACCCTGGAACTAGCGGAATCCCCTGGCTGACTAGAAGAAGCAGGTGCAACATTTGATCTTTGGGCCTAGGAGGCCATTATCTAAGCCAACATCTGTCTGGCTCCCCTAAGATCCCCATCAGAAATAGCGAAACTAGAAGCTGGAGCTGGAGGTGGAACTGGAGTATCAATTGGAGGGACCGTTGCACCCTCAGTAGGTGCAGGAACTGGTGCAGTCTGAGCAAGAATAGTGGATTCAGGAGGTGTAGTAATTGGGGAAATAACCTCACCCCTCGGATGCTCACCCGCATACTCAAATATCGAATCAACTACCACTCCTGGGGTGCTTGCCTTCTTCCTAGGCGCCATGTACTTAAAGTTAGAATAAAGCATGAGTTAAAGAAGGAACAATCTTACGATCCGCTTCATCGCATGATCAAGAACATCAAAGAAAGGTATTATTCCTAAGTTCCCAAGTAGCCTCCTAATTATAGATGTTGTCGATAACACACCGATAAGAATAATTCTACTAGAAACGGCCCCAAGACATCATAGGACACTTTAAAACCTTAGTCTCTAATACCAAGTTTGTCACTCCCTAACCTTGGAGAGCGCGACCGGCGCTCAACCGAGATAACACGGCCAAGCAAGCCTGTTGGATTTCCTTCTACCCAACACACCCATAAATAAAGAGAATATAAACTTCATTAATTAATACCACGAGGGTTCATAGGCATCACTAGTTCCATTACCATTAGATACTTCATTTATAAGTCTCCAAAAAAATACATTTCACAACCATAGTTTTACAGTGGAAGCATGAGATACAACTACAACGTCTTTAGTTTAACTTTCTCACACTAATACATAACCCACACTATGTCTACGGAGCCTTTAATATATAAAAGAGTACAATGATAGTGCCGACAACAAGCTTCCGGCTATACCTCAAAACAGAATGCACACGGAACAAAAGATGCACAACCCCGGAAAGAAGTGGGGCTCACCAAGTCAGCTTAGAGAAGAGTGTACCGCTATCACTGGTCAATGTCTTCCGCAGTGGAACCACCTACACCCATTAAAGATGCAACATCCCCAGCAAACGGATACATGTTGAATAGTACTATTATGAAAACCAAACACCTATTCAAGGGCTTGGAAATACAATATGACTTACGATGAGTTATGGTAACAATATAAGGCTTAATTTGCCGTTAAAGCCACATCAAATTTTGGTAAGAGCTTTCAATAACATTTACAAACTTCAAGTTAGGGATCCTCTACAATTATCTTTACATAGAGCGGCCCCGTTGCCTCATCCTAATGTATGCGGGTGGAGGTGCAATCACAATATCAGGAATTCTACACAAAGCGGCCCTGCCGTCTCATCCCAATGTATACGGGTGGAGGTGTACTCACAATACCACAACACTATACAAAGAGGCATCGCCGCCTCACCCCAATATATGCGGGTGGAGGTGTACTCACAATATCACAACACTAAACAAAGCAGCCCCGCCTCCTCACCCTAATATATACGGGTGGAGGTGTACTCACAATGCCACAATTTAGGGTCCAAAACAATAATAGTTTGTACAAAAGATTTCCCTTTCAAATAAACCATTTGGCACCTTTGGCCTTAACAGTGTAAGTGCATAAGGTTTTATCATATGAGAAGTGAGTGCTACATTGATTTCAAACAATACCTTCATCCCACAAAGGGTATAACATATTAAGTCACAATAGACAATCTTCAACACACGAGGGTTCGGGCATGTTATGCAATTTGACAATCAATTTACTAGCTTGAACATCCCACATCGATAGCGTTTCAAGTTTGACTACACGTGATAGAATTATACAAGGGTTCGGAAATTTCGATACTAGAAGAAGCATTTAGCCTTCATACCTCAAAAGAGCTCCCCTTACTACATAGTTCCGAAAATCCTAGCAACTTCGATCAATTTCGAGACATAGCAAAATTGAACAGAAATTAGGAAAGTATTCATAGTATTAGCTCATTGGAGCATTTTACCAAGTACTTGGCGTGCATTAAGGGTTTAGGGTCCTCCTGTGGTGGATTCTTTCACCCCACTAAACAAAGTTCCCACAAAAGAGCTCAACAATCTTCCCACTGCCCTAGATGGTACATGCATGTAAAATAAACAACTCTCACCCCCAAGAATTGCTTTATTAATTACCTATTTTTTAATTAAATTTAAAAATTAAGGGATAGGGTGTAGAATCTTACCTTTTGGTTGAAGACCTTGTGAATTACCCTAGAGAAATCTTCAAGGTTTGAGAAAAGATTGATGATCAAATCACTTAGAACTCCTCCTCTCTCTAAACCACCTTCCTCTCTCTCTAAAATGTAAGTTTGAACCTTCTAAAATGACCTTAACAGTGTTTTATAAGAATGGTGTCGGGTTTATAAAACCAGAAAAAATGAAGCTCCGAAACACCTTCTGCGGTCGCATATGCGACCGCATAATGCTTCTGTGGTCCGCAAAATGGGCCGCGAAATGGCCCCCGGAATAGGGCACTCATGCCCCACTCTGCGGCCATTATGCGGTCCGCAGACCTGTTCTACGGTTGCATAATGCGCCGTAGAACCTCCCTCCAAAAAAATCTTCATGCTCATTCCGCAGTCGATGTGCAGCCCACGAAATGGTTTTGCGACCGCATAATTGACCGCACAATACTATTCAAACTTGCCCAGATTCCTGCTTCACTATTCGGCCATTCAGAGGCATGCAGAGCGATTCTGCGGCCACATAGTGGGCCGCAGAAATGTCTTCTTCTACCAAAAATTTTCCTTTACTCTGCAGCGCACTGTTCAACCCAAAAAGTCCGTACACCAAACATATTAGCCTACCTCACCACCATGGAACCTCGGGTTTTAGGTAAAATTTTACGGGGCCTTAAATCCTCCCCCACTTAAGATCATTCGTCCTCGAATGAGGGTCAAAATTTACTATTATCACACAATGTGGCCCAACTGTTAATTCACACACACCAGCAGTTTCAAAATTTGGCTAACTCCCTAAATTTCCAAAAATTTCGCTAGTCTCCCATGTAACTGGGCCTATCCACCTGTCAGAGTATCCCAGAAACCAATCCTAACAATAAATGCATAATCTGATGATGCCATATAAGATAAAAACAACACCAACCGTGGCCTCACAAGCAATATATTACCAGAAGAGGAACATCCTTAGCATAAGTTGTACAAATTATACGTAATTCATAAGGAACAATTTCATAGAACGATTAGATAGCTATTCAAACTAATTAGGGGTACTTTCTTCTTCATTTATTCCTCGGCCTCCCAGGTGGCATCTTCAATCTGCTGGTTGTGCCATAACACTTTCACGGAGGCAATTTCTTTATTTTTCAACTTTCGGACTGGCCGATCAATAATAGAAACTGAAATCTCTTCATAAGTCAATTCCTCATTAACCTCAATATTTCAATTGGAACAATGAGTGTCGAGTCTCCAACTACTTTATTCAACATAGACACATGAAATATCGGGAGCACTAATGACATCTAAGGTGGTAGCTAGAGCTTGTACACCACCTGACCAATCCTCTGAATGATTCTGCATGGTTCGACATACCTCAGACTCAACTTCCCTCTCTTACCAAACCACATTACACTGATGTGCCGGATAATTTCGGCACATTTTGATACTACTTGCTTAGAGTTTAACTTGTTTTACGTGCAAATTCTACCGATACTTATGTAATTTTAGTGTATTTGCAGTACATCGAGTGTAAGGACCCAAAAGCTCAGAAAAGAGTTCAAAAAGTCAACTGAAGACAAGAACATAATTCAACAGCATCGCAGATGTGAGTATGCGGTCGCAAACAGCATATGCGGACCGCATAGTTCACAAGCAAATCGCAAACAAGGACAGAACTCTGGGCACTTCTTCATGTCGAGAATGCGGTCGCATATGCGACCGCAAAACAAGAATGCGAACCGCAAACTTGCACTGTGAAATCGCAAACGCAAGCAGAGTTTTTGGGTGAAAATCAGGGTGAAGAGTGCGATCGCATTTCGGAATCGCATAATCAACATGCGGACCGCAAAATCATAATGCGATAAAGGCAAAACTCTTGGGTCACATATGCGACAGTCGAGGAAGATTTGTGGTCCACATTTCTGTTTTGCGACAGAAATGCAGTCCGCATTATTAACACCAGGGGCAAATTAGTTCAGACCTCGCCTCGGGATTTAGGCCTTTATAAATAGGTTTAATAGGGTTTTGTGGAGGATATCTTGTCAGAATTGAGAGCACAAAGTACGAGGTTTAAGATATTTTGAATTCTTGGAAGCTTTTGGATCAATTACCTTCTATTTTGTAAGATGATGACAATTACTATTCTTTCTTATTCAATTTTCAGCATGAGTAGCTAAGTCTAAACGCTAAGGTTGTGAACCCTAGATGGGTACAATAATATTGAGATTTTGATCTTGAATATGATTTCAACGGATGATTCATATTTATTTACTTCTTATTCTTCAAACAATCGTTAGTGGTTGCAAACATTAACGAACCCAATTAATTCTATTTTTGCTTGGGAAAGTGGGATAGAATTGGGTAGAAGTAAATAACAAAGACTCAAGGCTTTAAACCTTGTTTAATAAAATCGCTTAGGAATAAGTGGGTTTTAATTTGGCATTAATCGTTTGTTCGTAATCACAACTCTTTTGTATTTGGGAAAATCATAAAGAGGATATATTATCCAATTATTAAAAAATATTGGGTAGTAAATTAGGTATCAATTGCATATCAAGAAAGTTGTCCGTTGGAATTTTACAATATTAATATCAATAGCATTATACTACATTAAGGGGAACACAACCTTGGTTTCTTTAATTCATATTATTTATATTCACAATATTGCAATCAGTTTTCGTTTAAACTTAAATTCAATACACTTTTTAGTACATTTAGTTGATAGAATTACGACTTAGTTGAGTATTGCACTAATTAGATAAAGGTTTCACACCTATTCCCTGTGGGATTCGACCCTAACCTTGTTGGGTTATTATATTTGACACCGACCGCTTACACTTTCTAGTAAGGTGTAATTTGAGCGTATCAAATTTTGGCGCCGTTGCCGGGGAATACGGTTCTGAAATTACTAATTAGTGTATACTTTACTGTACGTCTAATTCTACTCTATGACACGTTGTTTGTTGTTTTTGGTGTAGACAGGGAGATATGTCATACCATGAAGATGATGTGGAGATACAGGAGGAAGGAAATCCTTTTGCAGACATTGAGGAGTATATTGAGGATACAAATGCGATTGTACCTCCTGCTATTGGTGCTGCTACCTTCAAAGTGGAACATGGATTAATTCTAATGCTGAAAGTGGAGGGATTTTTCAGAAATTCCACTGATGATGATCCAACACAGTACCTCATAAATTTGTTAGGTGTTTGTGCGATGCATAAGCAGAATCATGTCTCCAACGATGCTCTGAGGTTGAGATGTTTTAAGTATTCTCTAGCTGGGGCTGCAAGGAAATGGCTCCAGAATCTTCCTCCAAATTCTATACGTTCATGGCCTGAACTTGTCCGAGCTTTCTTATCAAAATGGTTTCCACAAAGCAAGAAATCCGAGCTCAAGGACAAGATTTTCTTCTTTAAGCAACTACCTGGCGAACAGTTACATGAAGCGTGGGATCGCTTCAAATTATACTTGGTGAGGTCTCCAAACCATGGTTTTCCAGATTCCATCTTGTTGGAAATTTTTTACATGGGTTTGGATCCTATGAACCAATCAATAGCGAAGAATGCAGCTGCTGGATCTTTTATGGACAAAACCTTCGCTAGGGTGACTCAGATCTTAGATAAAGTGGAAAAACACAACTAAGCTTGGCACTCTGAAGATTCCACAGGCGGAATTGCAATTGGCTCTCCTTCTATGAACAATTTGATCAAGGAAAATCAAGAACGAGACCAAGTGATTGCAGAACTTGCCACAAATGTCAATGTATTGACAAAGCTTTTCACAGAGAATCAGAAGAAGAAAGTGAAAGTGGTTGAGAATATGCAGCTAGTACAAAATGATGATTATGAAGAGGCAAATTATGTTAATAATTCTCAAGGAGCTCTCAAAATCAATGGAGACCAAACCCGCAAGGGCAAGGTCACCATCAATGGCGAAACGACCAAAGTGGCTCTAACCAAGGAAACTGGAACAGCAATAACAATTTTTCAAATCAAAGTTCCAACCCTTATGTTCCTCCAAAGGGCCAGTATTCGAATCAAGGATCCTCTAGTGTGTCTAAATTGGAGAGCATGCTTGAAAGGATACTACAAAACCAAGAAAAGTCTGATAATTCTATGAAGAACATGGCTGAGTTGGTTGGCTCTCACACTGCGGCGATTCAAAAACTGGAATTGGAAATGAGAGATCTTTCTCGTGATCAATATCCACAGCAGAAGGTAACACTCCCTAGTGATACGATTGCAAATCCAAAGGGAAGTGGGAGTAGCCCAACTTCCCATATTATGGCTATCAATACCAAGAGTGGTAAGATATTGCAAGGCAAGAATGAGCAAGCAGTTGATGTGAAAGAACTTGAAAAAGGAGGTGAAGTTGAAGAACCCAATGCTGCTGAAGTAATGAAAACTCCAGAGGTTGTGCCAATCCGAGATGAGACCCGAGAAGGGATGAAGGAAAAGGAAGAAGAAACATCAAACATTCTTCTGCCAATTCCTAGACCCCCTCCTCCTTTCCCTCAGAGACTTGCAAGAAGAGTTGACGACAGCAAGTTTGAGATGTTCTATGATATTCTCAAGCAGTTATCTGTGAATATACCATTCTTGGAGGCTTTTCAAGAAATGCCCGGTTTTGCTAAGTATCTAGAAGATTTGATCACGAAGAAGAGAACCACCAAGAATGAGGTGGTGAATATGACTCACCGGGTTAGCTCTATTATCGCTATAAATCCAATTCAGAAGAAAGAGGACCCGGGAGCATTTATTATTCCGTGCACCATTGGAGTGCGAGACTTTGCAAAAGTACTTTGTGACAATAGGGCCAGCATCAATCTAATGCCGCTTGCCATTTACAAACAAGCGGGATTAGGAATGCCAAGGCCGACGAGCATGAGGTTGCAAATGGCTGACTGTTCAATCAAGAGACCAGTTGGTATTGTAGATGATGTAATTGTGAAAGTTGGGAAATTTCATATACCAGCTGATTTTGTGATTCTTGACTTTGCTGTGGATGAAGAAATCCCTATTATATTGGGGAGACCATTCTTAGCTACTGGAAGAGCCCTTACGGATTCGGAGCGTAATGAAATTAAATTCCGAGTGAACAACGAAGAAGTTACCTTCCAAGCTAGTAAGGGTATGAAGCTACCAAATGAGTACGAGAGCATTTCAGTGATTGGTATTGTTGATGAAGTAGGTGATGCTGTTGAGATGAAGATGGAAGAACACTGCCTAGGTGAAGCATTGGCAGCTATATTGGTAAACTTCGATGGTCATGATATGGATGGCTTTATGGAATCGGTGAATGCATTAGAGGGGCGTGGTTCTTATTCGTATACGCCACCAAAGCTTTCCCTTGATTTGGAGAATAGAGCTACACCTCCTGCAAAGCCGTCCATTATTGAGCCACCACAATTAGAGCTCAAACCACTTCGTCCGCATTTGAGGTATAAATTCCTTGGCTTTAATAATACTTTACCGGTAATTGTGTCTTCTTTGTTGAATGATGTGCAGGTGGAACAGTTGTTGAAAGTTTTGAAGGAACATAGACAAGCCATTGGTTGGACAATTGCGGACATTCGAGGGATCCCTGCTGGAATTTGTGAGCATAAGATTCAATTAGATAGTGGGACAAAACCGAGTGGGGAACATCAACGAAGGCTAAATCCGTCAATGTAGGAAGTGGTAAAAAAAAGAAATAATCAAATGGTTGGACGCTGGGGTAGTATACCCAATCGCTGATAGTTCATGGGTAAGCCTTGTGCAATGCGTGCCGAAGAAGGGAGGCATGACTGTTATCAAAAATGAGAAGAACGGGCTTATCCCAATGAGAACCGTAACCGGATGGAGAGTGTGCATGGACTACAGGAAACTAAATAGTGCCACATGCAAGGACCATTTCCCTATGCCTTTTATTGATCAAATGCTTGATCAGCTAGCGGGAAAGTCCTTCTATTGTTTCCTTGATGGATACTCCGGTTATAGTCAGATCAATATCGCTTTGGAGGACCAGGAAAAGACAACATTCACATGCCCATATGGCAAATTCGCTTTTAGCCGGATGCCATTCGGCCTATGCAATGCTCCAGCTACCTTCTAGAGATGCATGATGTCTATCTTCTCTGATATGGTAGAGGACTTCCTTGAGGTATTTATGGATGATCTTTCAGTAGTAGGTGAGACGTATGAGCAGTGCCTGAGTAATCTCAAACAAGTACTCAAGCGATGTGAAGAGACAAACCTTGTGCTAAATTGGGAAAAATGCCACTTCATGGTGGATGAAGGTATCGTTCTGGGACATAAATATCAAGATGTGGCATTGAGGTAGACAAAGCTAAAATAGAAATCATCTCTAAGCTTCCTCCACCCACGTCCGTCAAAGGTGTTCGTAGTTTTTTGGAGCATGCCGGATTCTATAGGCGCTTCATTAAGGACTTCTTAAAGATTGCAAATCCCATGTGTAAACTCCTTGAGAAGGATGCCAAGTTCGTTTTTGATGAGAAATGCCTCAAAGCTTTTGAGGAACAGAAGACAAAGCTCACCACGACACCCATTATTGTCACACCTGATT
Organism: Nicotiana obtusifolia; assembly: GCA_002018475.1. Taxonomy (NCBI): domain Eukaryota; kingdom Viridiplantae; phylum Streptophyta; class Magnoliopsida; order Solanales; family Solanaceae; genus Nicotiana; species Nicotiana obtusifolia. The sequence goes on from MCJB01009189.1 coordinate 52,366, forward strand.
GGTCGCTTCCTTTTGAACTTATGTGTGACGCCAGTGGTGTAGCTATTGGGGTGATGCTGGGACAAAGACACAATAAAGTTCTTCACCCAATATACTATGCTAGCAAAACACTTAATGGGGCACAGATGAATTACACCGTAACTGAGCAAGAACTGTTGGCCATTATTTATGCTTTCGAGAAGTTCCGTGCATATCTGTTGGGTTCCAAAGTAATTGTGTACACCGATCATGCAACTCTCCGTTATCTGATGGTGAAGAAAGATGCAAAGCCGAGACTAATCCGATGGGTTTTATTGCTACAAGAATTCGATTTTGAGGTGATGGATCGAAAGGGAACACAAAACCAAGTGGCAGATCACTTGTCCAGAATTGAATAATTGGGGAGACAAAAAGGAGAGCTGGAAATCAATGATGCGTTTCAAGATGAACAAATACTGGCGTTATCCAATTCCTTTGCACTGTGGTATGCAGACATCGCTAACTACATAGTCAGTGATCTTATTCCGGAAGGGTTGAATTTTTACCAAAAGAAGAAGTTCTTAAGGGATTATCGAAACTATTATTGGGAAAAACCCTTCTTGTTCCGTGTCTGTGCGGACAACAACATCAGGAGATGCGTGCCTGAGGAAGAGATGCTACACATTCTGAAAGCTTGTCATGACTCACCGGTTGGGGGTCATCATAGGGGTAATAGAACGGCGGCAAAGATCTTGGAATGTGGTTATTACTGGCGTACCATTTATCAGGATGCTAATCAGTTGGTCAAGTCTTGTGACCAATGCCAAAGGCAGGGCCCAATTTCTAGGAGGCATGAGATGCCTATGAACTTTGTGATGGAAATCAAACTATTCGACTTTTGGGGTATTGACTTCATGGGCCCTTTTATAAGCTCATGTCGGATGAAATATATCTTAGTGGCAGTGGACTACGTGTCCAAATGGGTAGAAGCCATTTCTTTACCAAACAACGAGGATTGGAGTGTGACCGTGTTTCTAAAGAAGAATATTTTCACCCGGTTTGGCACCCCAAGAGCCATTCTCCGTGACGGGGGTTCGCATTTCTGTAACAAAGTCTTTAAAGGTCTCCTTGACAAGTACGGTGTCAAGCATAAGGTTGCCACACCCTATCATCCACAGTCGAGCGGTCAATTTGAGGTATCTAACAGAGAAATAAAGAGCATACTAGCAAAGACGGTGAATGCAAACAGGACCGACTGGTCAAAGAAGCTAGATGATGCTCTATGGGCATACCGCACAGTGTACAAAACCCCCATCGGTACATCCCCTTATCGACTAGTTTTTGGAAAGGCG
>MCJB01009189.1:54278-108779 GCA_002018475.1 Nicotiana obtusifolia
GCAGGAGTTTGACAAAAGGACACAAAGGAGTTCGTGAAACTGAAGAAAAATACAACAATGTGACAAATGCTACACAAATACGATCGCATTATCAATATGCGAGCCGTATTTGTGTCGCAAACGGAAGCAGAAAGTTGAATAAACATAGCTGTCATAAATGCGATAATGTACAACATTTTGCAGATCGCATTTGTATTATGCGGTCCGAATTCTCATCGCAAACAGAGACAGAAGGTTTGGCTCAAAACAATGACATAAATGCGGTGAGGTAGCCTACTTTGCGATTCGCATTTACACTATGCGATGACTTAATCATCGCATACTGACAGGTACGTGTCTGCATTCCCTCCTCTTCTAAATCCTTCTATTTAGTACAAAAAAAAAATGAGAGAAAACAACAGAGAACGAACAACGATAGACATTATCGGGGGAAAATTGAATTTCAAGTTTACCAAACATCGAAGTGCTAATTAAAAGTTGTCCTAAATCCTCCAATCTTCTTCCTAGGTATGTTTGCTTAACCACTAAACTACTACCTTTGCTATATTTTTAATTTTAATTTTGCAAGTTGGATTTGGTGGTTCAATGTAGTTGTTTGAACTTTGTGGTGGATGAAGACAGGAATCTAGGGTTGTAATTCTTGGGGGATGAACATACTTGTGTATCCAAAGGTATTTGCGGTCCACAAAATCGAAATGTGGACCGCATCCCTAAACCCTAGATACCTGAGAAAGACGACAAATGCGGTGCCTTTGCGATCGCATAACTACTATGCGGACCGCAAACGCACAACAAATAGGGTCAGAACATTTTGATTGGCACCAGCAATTTCTGCGGTAAGTTTGCGATCGTATATCTCACTTTGCGGTGGATATGCAATCGCATTTATGTTCACTAAACATGCCTGTGTACAAGAACACTCTGCGATGGTTATGCGATTCGCATATTCCACCGCAGAATGAAAGCTGTCTTGCCATACCTAAGAATGCGATGAGTTTGCGGTTCGCATAGTGGATATGCGACCGCAAACCTCGCCGCATTTTTGTAAGTCTTTGTTGATTCTTCCTGTTTTTCTTTTCTCTAGTGATGACAATTTCACTTACATTTTACCCTCATGCAGATATGGCACCTCAAAAGCACTCCGCAAAGAAAAGGCCATCATCTGCTCCTACCACAGCACAACCCAAACATGTCAGAATGGAATCAAAGTTGCCAAGCCCCTCCCAGTCTGATGAGGAGGACCGCTTTCCTGAAGTTGATCTAGTGGCTGAGTCCAGAAGGAAACGCGGAGATGACCTTCAGCTTCGATTCGGGGTTGAAGGTTCCAGGAAATTGTTCAGGGAAGGGCTAACAAAAAGGAAAATCTTGGGGGAGAAAAAGTTAAGTTTGAATCAACCTTTCTGCCATGGCTAAGGTAGAAGAAAACCTTTAGAACTGGAGTTTACCAGTAGAACCTTTTAAGAAGATTTACCAGCTAGGTAACTTTAGCCTTCTTAAGAGCCATAACATTAAAACCTGCGAATCCACTATACTAATCAACAATTCTTTGGATATTGTTAGATTACTTTCTCAGCGAGATATTAGTCGTTATCAGAAAGACTTCAACTACCTAAATATTGGTTTAGTTCAAGTCGCTGTAAAGCCCCTCTTTAGAAAAGGGTTAAAGATTCCTATTTGTGTCCTTCTTAGAGACGCTAGACATTTGAATTTTGACAATTCATTGTTGGGAGTTCTTGAAAGCAACTTGGCTAATAGCCCAGTTTATTTCAACTGCTATCCCAATTTTTCAGTGGATATTAATGATCCTAATATCCTCGACACTTTGACATTAAATGTCAAAACCCAGAATATGAATAGCAAACTCAACACTAGAGAAATCGCTATTATATTTCGGGTCTATTATCGTCTTATGAAGACCACTCTTGCTCCAAAACATAGGACCGAAAGCACTAAAGGTGTTATGATGCTTATGGAAGCAAACGAAAAACGTAGTAAAATCTTCATTCCCAGATTACTCGACTGGGATAATGTTCTTTCAAGTAGTGAATGGCATTTTAACGCCATCACACCTCCAGTTCCGAGTAAAGCTGAGACTTCTCAAATTGATAGAATTATTCAATTTCCTGATGGATCTATTGATCTTAAGTTCATCAGAAATAATTCTATCAACAGTAGACCTTCTTTCAGAAAGTCTACATCAGACATCGCGTCTTCTTTAAAAAACCCAGGAGGAAGATGACAATTCTAAATCCAGAATTCAAGGTGTAGATCTTTCAGGAGAAATCCCAAAAATCTTCTATGACAATCTTCGCAGTAGTCCTACTCCTAGCAAAATGATGCCTCCTCCTACAGATTCTTCTGTCACAACCCTTAAATCAGAAGTTTCTTTTATGCCCGATTAGAAGGAACTAACAACTCTCTAGAACCACCCAGATAACCAAATCAAGCGTAAATGGTACAGCGATACCTATACTCTTGATGAACGAAAATCCTTCCGTGACAAATGGATGAATGACATGAAAAGAATTCAATGTACGATCGAGTTCTTTAAATGGTTCGAGATCACTGGTCAGCTCAAAGGTCAGAAAGAATCCCTTTCTGTCATCATTCAAAAATGGCACACTCGTTCCAACCAGATCATAGGATCTGTTACTCCCCCCTTAGAAGGTATCTTAATAGCCCACAAAAATGAGGTTATTAAAGCTGCCCCCTTTAAGATCTTAGATGATAAAAATTCTATCATTCAGTCCAAAGATCTCAACAAAATAGTTGAACAAAACAACTATACCAACCAATTACTTCATATAGTATCCAATCAAATAGAATCTGCCAAAAGCAAATCTCTATTTGACAAACCCACTCCTTCGAAGCCAGATCAAAAAATCGAACCTCCAATTTATAGAATCCCTGAATTCAATAGAAAAGATTTTCCAAATCTTAGTGAAGATTTTGATGTGTCTAAAAATCTTTTAGAACGCATCAACCAGAAACTTTCCACTCTTAGTCTCAAAGACAAACCTTCTACATCAGGAGTTAAAGCCATCAAAGAAGATGACTCCTCGGTCAGTCGATTAACAAATGATCGATACCACACTAGGAAGAACTACTATTCTAGACCTTCCTTCACAGATATACGATTCGAAGAAAATGCCTTCCTATCCACAAGCTCTCACGAAGGAAGAAGCATAACATAATGGAATATTGATGGCCTTGTAGAACATCAAATCCGTAACCAACTTCATGAAATGGGAGTTTGTATCACTGCCTATAAAATAACGAACTCCTCAGATAGACATTGCGCTACCATGATTATTGCAGGTTTCACGGGTGTACTAAAATATTGGTGGGACAACTATGTCACAGAGGATATTAAAATATAAGCTGCGACTAATCTGATGGGTTTTACTGCTGCAAGAGTTTGATTTTGAGGTGATGGATCGAAAGGGAACACAAAACCAAGTGGCAGCACACTTGTCCCAAATTGAAGAATCGGGGAGACAAAAAGGAGAGCTGGAAATCAATGATGCATTTCAAGATGAACAAATACTGGCGTTATCCAATTCCTTTGCACTGTGGTATGCAGACATCGCTAACTACATAGTCAGTGATCTTATTCCGGAAGGGTTGGAATTTTACCAAAAGAAGAAGTTGAAGAAGTTCTTGAGGGATGGTCAAAACTATTATTGGGAAGAACCCTTCTTGTTTCGTGTCTGTGCGGACAACATCATCAGGAGATGCGTGCCTGAGGAAAAGATGCTACACATTCTGAAAGCTTGTCATGACTCACCGGTTGGGGGTCATCATGGGGGGAATAGAACGGCGGCAAAGATCTTGGAATGTGGTTATTACTGGCGTACCATTTATCAGGATGCTAATCAGTTGGTCAAGTCTTGTGTTCAATGCCAAAGGCAGGGCCCAATTTCTAGGAGGCATAAGATGCCTATGAACTTTGTGATGGAAATCAAACTATTCGACTTTTGGGGTATTGACTTCATGGGCCCTTTTATAAGCTCATGTGGGATGAAATATATCTTAGTGGCAGTGGACTACGTGTCCAAATGGGTAGAAGCCATTTCTTTACCAAACAACGAGGCTCGGAGTGTGACCGTGTTTCAAAAGAAGAATATTTTCACCCGATTTGGCACCCCAAGAGCCATTCTCAGTGATGGGGGTTCGCATTTCTGTAACAGAGCCTTTAAAGGTCTCCTTGACAAGTACGGTGTCAAGCATAAGGTTGCCACACCCTATCATCCACAGTCGAGCGATCAAGTTGAGGTATCTAACAGGGAAATAAAGAGCATACTAGCAAAGACGGTGAATGCAAATAGGACCGACTGGTCAAAGAAGCTAGATGATGCTCTGTGGGCATACCGCACAGCGTACAAAATCCCTATCAGTACATCCCCTTATCGGCTAGTTTTTGGAAAATCTTTCCATTTACCTATAAAACTTGAGCATAAGGCTATGTGGGCCTTAAAAAGATTAAACATGGACTGGGCAGAGGCTGGAGCTCTGAGGCTAGCACAATTGAATGAAATGGAGGATTTCCGTCTCCACGCGTATGAAAGTGCAGCCGTATATAAGGAAAGAATGAAATTCGTCCATGACAAAAAGATCTTAAAAAGAGAATTCAAGGCAGGGGATCTGGTATTGCTTTTCAACTCAAGACTAAAACTATTTTCGGGGAAGCTAAAGTCTAAATGGTCAGCCCTTTCAAAGTTGTCGACGTCTCTCCCTTTGGAGTTGTCGAACTAGCATCGGAGGATGTGCTCCGAACCTTTAAGGTGAACGGTCAAAGAATTAAGCATTACTTGGGAGCAGATGGAGAGAAACATTTGGTAGAGCAACTGGCTCTAAAGGATGGGCCATGCCCAACCATGGAATGATTTCAGAGGCGTCTTAGCTTCGTCGTGCCACGACGTTAAATCAAGCGCTTCATGGGAGGCAACCCATGTGTGGTAACATTTACTTTTGCTTGTTGTTGTACCTTTATTTAAGTTTTGATATAATAGTTGTACGTAAGGGCTATTTGAAGGATGTTTTAGAATGCAGGAGTTTGAAAAATAGGACACAATACTGAGACGAAGTCTTGCAACTAACGAAACACAACTGCGTGACAAAGGCTATACAAATGCGATCGCATTATCAATATGCGAGCCGCATTTGTGTCGCAAACTGAAGCAGAAAGTCGGATCAAAATGGCTGTCAGAAATGCGAAGCTGTACTGAATTTCACGGATCGCATTGGCATTATGCCGTCCGCATTTTCATCGCAAACTGAAGCAGAAAGTTGAACAAACATGGCTGTCAGAAATGCGAAGGTGTACTGCATTTCGCGGATCGCATTTACAAGGACATAACTGCTGTGAGGTAGCCTAATTTGCGATCCGCGTTTAAACTATGCGATGACTTAATCATCGCATATTGACAGATACGTGTCCGCTTCCCTCATCTTTTAAATCCTTCAATATAGTATAAAAAAAAGGGAAAAAGAACAAAGAACGAACAGCAATAGACAATATCGGCGGAAAGTTGAGTTTCAAGCTTACCAAACATCGAAGTGCTGATTAAAAATTGTCATAATCCCTCAAATCTTCTTCCTAGGTATGTGTGTTGATCCACTAAACTACTACCTTGGCTATGTCTTTAATTTTCATTATGCAAGTTAGGGTTGGTGGTTCATTGCAGTTGTTTGAGCATTGTGGGGGATGAATACAGGAATCTAGGGTTGTAATTCTTGGGAGATGAACATACTTGTGAATCTAAAGGTATTTGCGGTCCACGAAATCAAAATGTGAACCGCAATTTGACCGCATCCCTCAACCCTAGATACCTGAGGAAGACGACAAATGCAGTGTCTTTGCGATCACATAACGACTATGTGGACCGCAAAGGCACAGCAAACAGGGTTAGAACATTTTGATTAACACCAGCAATTTTTGCGGTAAGTTTGCAATCGCGTATCTCACTTTGCGGTGGATATGCGATCGCATTTGTGTAAAGATAACATGCCTATGAACATGAATACTCTGCGATGGCTATGCGATTCTCATAGTGGATATGCGATCGCATATCCCACCGCAAAGTCGAATCTAGCTCTGGACATCAAGAATGCGACGAGTTTGCGGTTCGCATAGTGGTTATGCAACCGCAAACCACGCCGCATTCAGTTAACTCTATGTTGATTCTTCTTGTTTTCTTTTCTCTACTGATGACAATGTCGCTTACATCTCATCTTCATGCAGATATGGCACCTCAAAAGCATTCCGCAAAGAAAAGGTCATCATCCGGTCCTAACACGGCACAGCCCAAACGTGGAAGAATGGAACCAAATTTGCCGAGCACCTCCCAGTCTGATGAGGAGGACCGCTTTCCTGAAGTTGATCTAGTGGCTGAGGCCAGAAGGAAACGCGGAGATGACCTTCAACTTCGATTCGGGGTCGAAGGCTCCAGAACATTGTTTAGGGAGGGGCTAACTAAAAGGAAAATCTTGGGGGAGAAAAAGTTGAGTTTGAATGGATTACAGGAACAGTACCCTCATATTCTCAACAACATCAAAACGAGAAAATGGGAGTACTTCACTAGGGACCCTAAAGAATACAATGAGTCAATGGTCCGGGAATTCTATGCATCTTACGGAGCTTCAAGAACGGGGTTCCACAGACACAACAGAATATTTACTGGCATCGTACACGTTCAGGGAAAGTGTGTGTTCTGCAACAGTGAGCATATCAATTAACTCTACTTCCCCGATTAGGAATCAGGCACAGCTGAGTACGATGCCAAGTACTCCAACAGAGAAAACGAACGTGGATGGATAGCGTCCATTATTTGCTAAGGGAACTCCTGCTTGGATTAACCCTGGAAAGAAAATCTATAAAGAGGACCTCATAAGGGAGGGAAAATTTTGGCTGAACTTCGTCACCTCCCATTTACTACCGTCCAGAAACGAAACAGATATAAGCATTGAGAAAGCACTTCTCATTGTATGTATTATGTAAGGTGTTAAAATTGATGTGGGGAGTCTCATTTTCCAGGAGATTGGCATCTGGGTAATGCAACGTGCCACATCACTTCCCTTTCCGAGTTTGATCACAACCCTTTGCCAAATGGTGAATGTTCCTTTCTTGCCACAAGCTGACAAACTCGGAAAGTCAACGAGGGATATAGATATCACTCATATCAGTGATTCTGCTGCCCCAACAGAGACCCCCAATTCAGGACATTGACTCCCAAAATCTCATATCTCCCTAAGATCCAGAAGCCTCCACTGCTGCTGCAGAGCCTGCACCCCCATCCACCACGGGTCCACCTTCTTCAACAATGCCAGCCCTTTTAAGACTTGGTCTAATTGCACAACACGCCAATGCCAAAGTGGACCAACTCCTGAAAACCTTGCCCCATCTGATCAAACAAGCCCTGACTCCTATTCAAACGTCAGTGACCGCTCTTCAACAACAACAAACATTGTTCGGGGATCATTTGCACAAACTTGAGTCTAGGGTTGAACAGATAGAAAAAGGTGAGGTTAGGGGTTTACCCCAGCTGAGGGAGGAAGTAAAATCCATGAAGACCGAACTCCAGAAAATGCAAAATTTGGAGTTCGACATAGTATCTCTCCTCCCCAAAGAGGGTGACCAGAGTGCAAACATTGCTGCACCAGACTTGGGCTTGGACTTCACTACTCTAATGGCAGACATTGCACCTTTGTCTGCCAAAGTGTCTCATCCTCCAGCTCCTCTGGTACCGGTAGATGTTACTGATGATGAGACATCGAGGCAGTCATTAGAGTTAGAAGGCGAAGAGACAGAGGATGCCAATTCATGTTCCGATGAGGGTGATGACCCTAAGGAGAAGGTCAAAGAAATTGTTGCGCCAATAGTGGAGGATGAAGAGCACGCAGACATTGAGAGGGCCACACAGCCACCAGTGGGCAAAGCTAGCAGCTCAGCAGCCCCACCACCTGCTCCAGTTCAGTCCCACAGCCCTCCTACAGCTTCAAAGGATTCATAGGCTACTAAATCTCTTCGCGCGAATGCGCCCCAGGGAGCCCCTTGCACTCTACCTTCTTTTCTTATGCATTGGGGATGCATGATTTAGGTTGGGGGTGGTAACCTTATCTGTATATTTGATCCATTTTCTATTTTCTGGTATGTTTCGCGACATTGGTAACTGTATAATATGTATTAATGATTAATGATTTCTGTATATATGCTATTGTAGTTAAATAGATAGTAAAGCACAGTTTGCCAATAAAATCCCCTTGGTTTTTCTTTGCCCGGTTCTTTTTCAAGGGTGTAATAGTAGAACCGGGTTTATTAAGGTGAGACATATCGACCGGGATGGTGAAATTGTTAGTATCAAGTATGTGAATATGTGTGTAGATTATACCCTTTTTAACAAATCAACTGTGTGAACTTGAGGCTCATTCTGTAACTCTAGGTCTACTTAGAGTCATGTATTTATACATGAGGGAAGCCTCGAGTAGCCAAATGTTAACTCTAAAGCTGTGAACTATGTCAACCGAACAGTTTGTGTGCCAAGTGTGTGAGCTCTTTGTTTAAATTATTCTTGTGTTTGCTTCTGCCATCTAGAACTTGCCCGGTTGGTCTTTCGACGCTTATTATAATTACACTAAGTTGGAAAGAGGATCTTAGGCATTCTTTGTTTATTTATGAAACATCTTTAGCCTTTTCAGCCTACCTGTGTATACATAATATCACTAGTGCCCTATTTTGAGCCTTTTAGCCTTTTCCTTGGCCTCCTCATTACAAACTTTTCTCGTTCGTAAAACAATTATCTCTTTTGAACCCGTTCCTCCTTGAACATTGAGAATGAGGCTAAAAGCCTAAGTTGGGGGTGTGGGTCAAAAGGGAAATGGATAAGGTTATGCAGTGAGGGTGAGAGCTTATACCTCAAAGTGCTAATGTAAATTTATGAAAGCTCCAAAGGAAAAAAAAAAAGAGAGAGAGAAAAGAAAAAGAAAAGAAAAAGACAGTAGTTATACATGTATTTACAATAATGGAGCTCTGAAGGAAATTAGAGAGGTATTTAAGGCGGGTCCACTTTGGGAACTAAACGCCATTGAGGCTATGGGGCTGAGAAGAAGCAAAATATTAAAAGAAAGAAAAATGTAATTAGTGTTCAAGGAGGATGTAGTCACTCATATCTAAATCTTTATCCTACCCTTCCTTAAACCTACATTACAAGCTTACAAAGTCCTTATGTGATCTCCAACCGAGTGTTCTTAGAGGTAGGTGACGAATTAAAATAAGGGCAAGCCTATGGTATGGCATGTGGTGACACTTGAAATTTTATTCTGAGAGTGAGTGTATTTGCACTTTAGTCCCTTTGTATTGTTATGATAAATATTGTGAGAGTGGGACTTTCTTTCCAGTGAGGGCACATAAACTGCTAGGTTGATAGAAAGTTGAGTTTTGAGTAAAGCATAAGTGCATTCAGCTGAAGGTAGCCTTTAGTTACTTTCTTAGGCTCAAAGTTCACAAGCTGATTGGTTGTCCTTGAATATACTGATGATTCAGGGAGGGTAAAGTATTCAAAGAGATATACTTGAGAGACTAACAACAAACACCGTCCATAGTCAGTATTGTTTCATGTTTGATAAGTAGAGTCTAGAATAGGATAGTATCGCTTTAGTTGCTTGAGGACAAGCAAGAGTTTAAGTTGGGGGTGTTGATGTGCCGGGTAATTTCGGCATATTTTGATACTACTTGCTTAGAGTTTAACTTGTTTTACGTGCAAATTCTACCGATACTTATGCAATTTTAGTGTATTTGCAGTACATCGAGTGTAAGGACCCAAAAGCACGGAAAAGAGCTCAAAAAGTCAACTGAAGACAAGAAAAGAATTCAACAGCATCGCAGATGGGAGTATGCGGTCGCAAACAGCATATGCGGACTGCATAGTTCACAAGCAAATCGCAAAAAAGGACAGAACTCTGGGCACTTCTTCATGTCGAGAATGCGGTCGCATATGCGACCGCAAAACAAGAATGCGAACCGCAAACTTGCACTGTGAAATCGCAAACGCAAGTTGAGTTTCTGGGTGAAAATCAGGGTGAAGAATGCGATCGCATTTCGTGATCGCATAATCAACATGCGGACCGCAAAACCATAATGCGATGAAGGCAAAACTCTTAGTTCACATATGCAACAGTCGAGGAAGATTTGCGGTCCACATTTCTGTTTTGCGACAGAAATGCAGTCCGCATTATTAACACCAGGGGCAAATTAGTCCAGACCTCGCCTCGTGTTTTGGGCCTTTATAAATAGGTTTAATAGGGTTTTGTGGAGGATATCTTGTCAGAATTGAGAGCACAAAGTACGAGGTTTAAGATATTTTGAATTCTTGGAAGCTTTTGGATTAATTACCTTCTATTTTGTAAGATGATGACAATTACTATTCTTTCTTATTCAATGTTCAGCATGAGTAGCTAAGTCTAAACGCTAAGGTTGTGAACCCTAGATGGGTACAATGTTATTGAGATTATGATATTGAAGATGATTTCAACGGATGATTGATATTTATTTACTTCTTATTCTTCAAACAATTGTTAGTGGTTGCAAACATTAACGAACGCCAATTAATTCTATCTTTGCTTGGGAAAGTGGGATAGAATTTGGTAGAAGTAAATAACAAAGACTCAAGGCTTTAAACCTTGTTTAATAAAATCGCTTAGGAATAAGTGAGTTTTAATTTGGCATTAATTGATTGTTCTTAATCACAACTCTTTTGTATTTGGGAAAATCATAGAGAGGATATATTATCCAATTAAAAATATTGGGTAGTAAATTAGGTATCAATTGCATATAAAGAAAGTTGTACGTTGGAACTATACAATATTAATATCAATAGCATTATACTACATTAAGGGGAACACAACATTGGTTTCTTTAATTCATATTATTTACATTCACAATATTGCAATCAGTTTTCGTTTACACTTAAATTCAATACACCTTTTTATTATAATTACTTGATAGAATTACGACTTAGTTGAGTATTACACTAATTAGATAAACGTTTCACACCTATTCCCTGTGGGATTCGACCCCAACCTTGTTGGGTTATTATATTTGACACCGACTGCTTACACTTTCTAGTAAGGTGTAATTTGAGCGTATCACAAGGCTAAACATGGTAAGAACAAGAATGGAACACTAGCAAACGGAAAGTAGAAGCAACATTTAGCAACAAGGAGTAAACATGTGATGACGTCGCAAAGAATCAGAATGCAATGGAGGTACCAGTGAAATCAAGTAAGGAAAACGAGTATCAACCAAGTAATCAACCATTCTTACAAAAAGTTTACGCAGGAACCACCCTGAGGTACCATACCTCATAATCACGATCAAGGGTCCCAAATCATGAATCATAATCACTTGGCATCTCGTGCCCATATCACCAACCACAACCACAGCCGCACAGACAACTCATGTGCTGCACGGACAACTTACGTATCAATGCCATTACTCCCTCATATCTGCACGGACAATTCGCGTGCCAACAGTCCAATCCACGCACAAAAGACAGGTATACAAGGATACATGTTCAAGATCACAAAAAACAAGATTCGTACTCCTGGACTGATATAGGTGACATGCTACAGTGTATGCTTGTGCAAGTGTACTATCACAGCTCAAGTTAACAGGTACGATCAGAGACACCGAGTGGCACATTGGAAACAACACAACAAAACTTGTAATATGCATGACGCACACAAGAAGGCCACACCATCACACAATTATTATCAATAAAAATGCCCCCAGGTCATCACAAATCATCCCCTACATAGCCCACCATGTCTCGCCGTGTCTACAACAATAAAGTAAATTCTTGCCTTGTCTCTTCACACGCGGAAAATACTTATCCCCACCTTGTCTCGTCAAATGCGCAAACCCAACATATATAGACCGCCTTGTCACGTCGCATGTGCAAATATCAATAATAACAATAACACACACAACTCACATACAAACACCCCGATGATCCTCTCAACAATCCTTCATTTGCCAAAAATATAACAACACGATATAAAAACTCGCACCATATGTGCTCATATACCACAACGTTTCCATAACAACAAATTCCAATTACCACAATCACATATAGCGTATGGCTCAACAACACCATATACAACAAGAACAACAATAACACGATGGTACGGCAAGTAAATCAAACACAAAAATTACAACAATACAAGAAAGCGAAAGACTGAGCTCAATAAAGAAAGGCATAACAGGAAATAATGAATTCAATTAAGAATAATCAACTACGGAAGAGATAACATGTAGCATCAACTTCAAATGAGGATAATCGACTATAGAAGAGATAACATGTAAATAAAGAGGCAACAATATAATTAAAGCATGTATGAGAATATTTGGCAATAAAAGATAGAATAAAGAACCAACAACTTCAAATAAGGCATATAAGAGTAAATTTAACAATGAAGGATATAACATGATGGACAACTTCAATTTAATGTACATAAGAAGCCTAAGAGTCTAAACCGGTCAATTTTCACATATAAGGACGTGTACGCACTCGTCACCTCGAGTACAATACCATATACAACAAGAACAAGAATAAAATGATGGTACCACAAAGTAAATCAACACAAGAACTACAACAATACAAGGAAGCAGAAGAATGAGCTCAACAATGAACGGCATAACAGGTAATAATGACTTGAATTTGGAATAATCAACTATGGAAGAGATAATGTTTAGCATCAACTTTAAATGAGGATAATCAACTATAGAAGAGATAACATATAAGTAAAGAGACAACAATTAAAATTAAAGCATGTATGAGTATATCTGGCAATATAAGATAGAATGATGAACCAACAACTTCAAATAAGGCATATAAGAGTAAATTTAACAATGACGGATATAACACGATGGAACAACTTCAATTTAATGTACATAAGAAGCCTGAGAGTCTAAACCGGTCAATTTTCACATATAAGGTCGGGTACACACTTGTCACCTCGAGTATATGTCTTTCACGTAATTCAAATAGTGCAAACAAACCAATTCGATCGGGGTAGTTCCCCCACACAAAGTTAGGGAAGATACTTACCTTAAAACCCCTCAATCAATAACAAAAATTATTTTTCCTTTACAATTCACCTCTGCTCGGCTCAAACCTAACCAAAATTGATTTAATAACATGAAATAATGCAAGAGAAATCAATTCCACTAAGTAAAGCTATGATCTTTGCACAATTCCTCAAAAGTCAACAAAAGTCAAACCTGGGTCCGCGCAGTTAAAACCCGGGTCCAAGGGTGGATTCCAACTTTTCATAACGCCACGAGTACATATATGTGTTTTGTTTCAAAATCCATGTCCAAATCAACTCTCAAATCCCAAATTTTTATTTTCCAAAACATAGACAAAATTTCTCAAAATTTTACTTTGATTCTCATAATTTTGTTGTTAAATCTCATATATATTCATATAAAATAGTTAAAAATTGATCAAAATCACTTACTCAATGATTTTAGATGAAAAATCCCTCTTCAAAATGGCCTGCTACCGAGCCTAGGGGTTCAAAATATGAAAAATGAGGCTAAAATCCCGTCTTCCAGCTTTTATGTCCAAGCGCTGGTGTCGTAAATACGACCTGGGGTTCGCAAATGCGAACCCTGAAAATGCAAAGAATGATCGCAAAAGCGACACTCATCACACCCCTACTAATATCGCAATTGTGAATTACAGTTCACAAATGCAAACCAAGAACTAATCGCATAAGTGACATTGTGATCGCAAATGCGGAACTCCCCCAGCCCAAGCCCCTTCACAAATGCGGAAATTTAGCTCACAAATGTAAACCTGACAGTTTCCAGCTACCTTCACAAATGCGGCTCCCTCCTTGCAAATGCAACTAAATCTCGCATTTGCGAGATCTGCAAGACCTATTCAATACCAGCAAAAACTAAAACTCTTCAAACACTCTGAAACGCGTCCAAAACTCACCCAAGCGCGCAAGGCTTTAAACCAAACCTCACTACAAATCTAAAAACATAACACGAACTCGTTCGCACGATCATATCATCAAAATAATATTTGAATCCATGAATCGGACCTCCAAAACACATGAACTTAACATGAAACTCAAGAACTTCAAAAATTACAACTGCGCGTCTGATTCCTATCAAATCAACTCAGAATGACACCAAACTTTGCAGACAAGTTCCAAATAATAAAACGAACCTATTCAAAGTCCCGGAACCAAAATATGAATCCGATAGCCTCAAAGTCAAATCATGGTCAAACTTATCAAAATTTTAAAACTGTAAATTGCCAACTATCGACAAAATAAACCAAATCAACCTAGGGACCTCCGAATTTAGTTTTCGGATATACGCCCAAGTCCAAAATCAAGATATGAACCTACCGAATCGCCAAACACCGTTCCGGGGTCGTGTTCACAAAAGTCAAACTTCAGTCAACATTTTTAACTTAAGCTTCTAAAAGAAGAATCACTCATCAAACTAGATCCCGAAACATCCCAAAATCAAATCCGCCTACGCACGCAAGTCATAATACACAATATGAAGCCATTTAATACCTCGAACCACTAAATGAAATGCTAAAGCTCAAAATAATCGGTCGGGTCATTACACCCACATTATCTTCTTTAACACTTTCTAAGGACCAATAATAAAATTTTAATTTAAATCACTAAAGCAATATTTGAACTAAAAGTTTAAGAATAAGTTATTAACATTCAAATGATTTTAATGGTAATCAGTCATTAACTTTCAAATTTCATTGCAAAACAAGAATTGAAGCTTCTAATATTGAAGAACTATGGTGTTCTTGGTGAAGAGGAAGCATATTTTTACAATAAAGTTAAACACATAAATAATATTTACAGACCAATTATTTAGGTGGACAATCGATGCAATATTATTGGAGAAGTCAGTTTATTCTGAAAGGTAAGTCTATAATAAATAGTGGGGTGGGAATCCCAAGAAGATCGTTAATTGGGATTGAACTACAATTCATACACAACCCAACAATTGTTGATGAAAGCTCGCACAAAAATAGATGGGCACTATTAGTCCAAACTAGCTACTTATTTTTACATGGTTTCTCTCTTTCTAAAAATTATTCTCGTAAATAATTATTCCAAAAATAATAATTTTTTTACTTTTTTAGCGGTTCACGTTGGTAACTCCATTATAAGGGATTCCTCTACATCAATACACTTTTTACTACATTCCTTTTCTCCTCTCTCTTCCATAATTAAATACTTACAATATGAAAGATTCTGAAAGAAGCAAATCTCAAAAATAATCCCCTATTTAACGTGGTTGCACAATGAGAATTTTAGTATTTGTTTACTTTGAGTTTTTAATATTGTTGTTGTACAATTTTATTTTTATTTAAAATACACCTTTAATATATATCAAATATATTATGTTGTGATAATTTATAATGTAATTTCCGTTATGTCATATATAATTCTTATACTCATTTTACACCACATATATAAATTGTATATATGCATCATAATACATGTAAATTGTAACGACCCGACCGGTTGTTTTGAGCTCTAGCGCGTCGATCGGCGATTTGAGACCTTGAATAGCTTCACTTATGTATTATGACCTGCACGTATGGTTGGTTTCGGTTTTCGAAAATTTTGGAGTTTATTTGGAAGAATAATTCTTAATTCAGAAACTTTAAGTTGAAAGAGTTAACCAAGGTTTGACTTTTGAATAAACAACCTCAGAATTGGGATTTTAAGGTTCCAATAGCTTCGTATGATGATTTTGGACAGGGGTGTACATTCAGGTCGAGTATCGGATGGTCTGGGAGCATTTCGGCGCTTAATGTGGAAAGCTGGCATTTTGAATGTTTTAGAACTTCGTAAGTTTGAATTGCAGTGGAATTTGGTAGTATCAATGTCAGTTGGGATTCTGCGTCTTGGAATAGGTTCATATTATGATTTATGACTTGTACGTAAAATTTAGTGTCATTCCGGATTGTTTTTAAGTATGATTCGGATGTGATCTGCGAAGTTTGGAAGTTTGAAAGTTTAAAGAAGGATTTTGATTGTCGATTCGTGGTTTGATGTTATTCGTAGTATTTCGAGCCTTTGAATAAGCTTCGATAATGTATTGGGACTGATTGCTCTGATTGGACGAGGTCTTGGGGACCTCGGGTATAATTCGGGATGGTTTCGGACCACGTCTAGGTGTTTTGATGTTGCTGGTTACTAGTGTTGGTGTCGTGCTTCGGGATCGCAAGTTAATCTACGCGATCGCGAAGAAGGAAAATGGTGGCTACCTTATTGTGCTTTGTAAACGCGAAGAATAGGTCGCGAACACGAGGAAGGACTGTGGGTCAGGGGGACTTTACCCTACACGAACGCGACAAGGTAGCCACGAACCCGATGAGTAGCTGGGCTGGCAGTTTTCCCTTCACGAACGTGGAGAGACAACCGCAAATGCGGAGTAGGAGTTCGAATCTGGGGGTGAGATAGTCATCACTAACGCAAAGGGTTGGACGCGATCACGAAGCACTAGACTGTTAGACCTCCGCAAACGCGACCAGGGGCACGCAAAAAAGGTCAAGCCTGGGCAGACTTGTTTTAAATCGGGATTTGGCTCATTTTCATCTCATTTCTTCTCCCGGATCAATCAGCGCATATACATCATAAGAAAACACAAACAATATACCTGTAACAACATCTGGAGACGACTTGAGATCCTGTCGACCTACTAGAGCATAGGTTCGATTTTGAGCACCACTCGAACTCGGCACTGCACCTCTACCTCTACCACGACCTGTCAACTGCTGAAAACCCCGTGCTGGAGGTCAAATTAGTGAGGAAGAACCAGACACAAAATCCAGTCAGCTGAGCCATACCATCACCTCCTCTGTTAGGACAATCTCACATCATATGGCCAGGCTGTCCGCAAGAATAACATGCATCAGAACCTCGACGGCACAGTCCAAAGTGGGCCTTGCTGCACTGATCACAACGTGGTGTTGGGGGTCTCGTCTGACTAGTATCCTAGTGATGTTGCGAGCCTGATGCCCGCGAACTCTGACCTGGACCAGAATAGGTAAATTGATCGTATTGAGGTCTCTGAAACTGTGGAGGCGCACTAGCTACAGGTGGCGCCGAACTCCTCGAAGACTGAGGCTTGACGCTGCCTCAGAAGTCATCAGAATACCTTGCAAATCTCGCCCTCTTATGCTGGCCCCTATCCTGCTCCCTATCTGCCCTCTGCTGGCGTTTACGATCCTCTAGGGTCTGGGCATAAGCCTGAATACGGGAAATATCCATGCCCTCTACCAAGGAGGCTGTCGTGCACTCATTTATCAGATGTGGTCCCAACCCGTTCACGAACAAATAAACCCTATCACTCATCTCGGCCACCATATGGGGAGCATACCTTGCTAAAGAATCAAACTGCATATTGTACTCTCGCACACTCATTTTACCTTGTCTAAGGTTCAAGATTTTATCAGCTTTAGCTCGTCGTATCTCAACTGGCAAGCAGTGACGAAGAAAGGCCTCAGAAAATTCCTTCCACACAGCTGGAGGAGCGTTCGAACCCCTGGATCTCTCCCAACTATCATACCAGAGAACTGCTAAATCCCGTAGCTGATAAGAAGCCAACTCTACTGCCTCTATATAACTAACATGCATAACCCGCAGTGTACGATGAACCTGGTCAATAAAAGTCTGCGGGTCCTCCTTGGGGTCTGACCCGGTAAACACTGGAGGATCCAGATTAATAAAATCACGAACTCTTGCACTAACTAGTTTATCAGCAACACCTGCATTCTGCCTCTAAGCCTGAGCAACTACCAAGCTAGTCAATAACTATAAAGCACTCTGCATATCCTGGTCTGTAGTGCCGGACGGAGAAACTGGAGGTGCTGGGTGCCTCCTAATATCCTCTGGAGGAGACGGAGTAGATAAGGTATGAGACGGTATCTCGCTCTGAGCCTCACATTAGCCTGCTCTGGCTTGGGGCACCTGACTGGTACCCTCTCCCGCAGCCGTATCAAGCCGTCTACTAATTGTTTGCTTCCTAGTCGAAGGCATCGCCAAAAGAAAACAAGGTGAATATTAGAGACGAACACTTACAACTCAACTCTACGCACGATCTAGATTTAGGAAGAAGGTAACAACCCTAGATGTCATGTACCTCCTAATTATAAATGTGGCGCGCTACACATCCATAATCAAGACTCTACTAGACACGGCTCATAGAGAATCCCTAGGACAGACTGGCTCTGATAACAAGTTTGTCACGACCCAAACTGGAGGGCCATGACTAGCACCCGACCATACTTGCCGAGCACCAACGTACATTTTATCTAACCATCTTTATTATCTTTTAGGGATGACGAGATCAATATAAATGGTAGACATGGATCATGGACAGCTAACAACAAAATATGATGGCATGAACATACATAACATGGGATGACCAGATAATCAAGAAACTATATATAAGGTACGAGCTACCATGCTACCATGAAAGACTATACAACAAAAACCAGCCAACAAGGCATACCAAACTATACATGAGTCAACACCTGTCTATGAGCCTCTAAGACATACCCATAATGTCTATAACAACAATGCATACCCAGACCATGACAAGTTCGGATAAGGGATCTCGCCAATCACCGCTGAACTGGACAGCCTACTATGGTGGGGGAGCTGCACCTGCCTGTCTATCAAGACCTGCAGCACGACATGCAGCGTCCACAAATAAAAGGACGTCAGTAGAACAAAGTACTGAGTATGTAAGGCAGGGAACCATAAATACGAACAGTAAGGTAAGTAGGGATAGAGAATATACAACCTGTAGCATCTGGGTACCTCTGAGGGCTACTGACATGAAATGCATGATACATATGTATATATACATATACTTTTAAAACATACGCCTCACTGGGCATCATCATCATCATATCATACCCGGCCGTAATATGCTCGGTAAAAACGTACCCGGCCATCATCAGGCTCGGTAGAATCGTACCCGGCCACGTGGAGCTCGGTAAAACCCAACTGATCAGTGGTTGCACAATAGGTGCCGTACCCGGCCGACTATAGCGCGGATCGGTAGAGTAAAATAGATACATATATATAATGCATGCTCGACTCATGAAAATACGTTCTAAGCCTTTTGGAGTGACGTAAGGTTGGTATCCTCTGTACACGTTATTAGGAATAACTCTTCACCATGAACCTTATAAGAATCAGGAAGTACCAACAACATTGATAACATAAGAACAAGATAAGCAACATCAACGTCAATCGTTCCATAAGAGGGGAAACAATGTAAGTACTGCTAGCTTCTAAGAGTAGAGTTTCTTTGGAAGCTCGTTCATTACTTCATGTACCATCGGAGTCGTGAAAAAGAAAGAAAGGGATAGCCTCACATACCTTGTATATACTGCCCCAATATCAAGCTATGCAACTGTCACACTCCTTAGTCTATAATAAGAGAAACGATACTATCGTTATCAATTAAGCGTCATAACTATTATGTATCGACCACAACCTATTTTACGATGAAACGGACAGCACCTCCCCTATATATATGACTTCATACGATTCAAAACAATCACCAAATAGCCCAAACAACATCAATAATAATCATATTGAGCCTCCCAAAACAGTCCATGCACAAGCTAATCACTTCATACATACGATGGCCACCGTAATCGTGTCAAACGACCCGGAAATGTTACGAAGAACTATCAGCCCACAACACTAAATCTATATGGTGCTTCTCCACACCCTTCTTCCTCCAAAACTCCACAAAACAGTAGTAAAACACGCATCCCAACAGCAACACAAAACAGTCCACAAAACAGTCCGCTACAAGTGAATAACTCGAACTCACGGCTTCCGATCACCGTCCCGTGAGTTCTTACATGTATGAAAGAATTACCATGAATTCACTGGAGAAAAAATGTATGAAATAGAGCATTAAACTTACCTTACTTGTTGGATAACTCAGCCCTTTCCTTGGTTCTTTAAACTCTAAGTTTCACCCCCAATTAGAACTTGAAAGAGAGGGAAAATCAATTAGGGTTTGTGTGGGATTTTTGGGGAGGGGTTGCAGGGGTTCAATTTGGTTTTGAAGGTCTGAAATAAGGGTGAAATAACTGAGTTTATAACCCCTTAAAAGTCCTCTCTTGGCCGACTTTGGGACTTTTAATTTTGTCCTCTAATTTTGGCAAGTAGGTGATGCACCTACTTGTCACCTACCAATCTGCAGGGGTCTGCGAAAATACAATTATCTCTATACTCCAAGATCGTACTGAAAAACGGTTAAATGATTTGGAAACTAGACTAATAGATCTTTAATTTGGTAGGTAGATCACCCCGTAATTCCTTGTAAATTGGGAGAAAAGCTTAGAAACATTTGACCTAATGTTTAAGTAAAATTATGAACCTAAGTTGCGACAACTTTTGTCGACTTTTATTTCATAACTCGTTTGACTTCAAGACTTATGATACGGATATTATATGATTCAAATACCTTAAAAAAGACCTCTTGAGTGTATTAAGCACCTCTAGGTTTACCCGAAAATATGAGTTACAACATCCTTGATTCGTTTAACTCCTAATACTTGTTAATCACCCTTGTACACCCTTATATCACTTAAGACCAATAGGATTAACTTCTTATCATCTCAAAGATAATTACTTCTTGGATTTATGTTAAATAACATATGGCATGAACTAACACATGTGGATATGGGTTGTAATAGGGGTGATCATATAAGTGTGGTGTGTTAGTCATTTAGTATTAGAGATTGAAATTAGGTATGAAGATTCTAGTACTGTTGCTCATTGGAGAGTTTATGCCTAAGAGATGCTCTATTCTTTTGGTTGTGGACTGTGGAAATTTATTTCAGATTTGTCTGTCGATCGTATGTGTCATGGATAGGTTCAATGTGGGTCCTTGGAGGTTATAGACCTATTTGGGGATGATCAGAATAAGCTTGAGGTCCGTTGGGAGGTATAATGTGAATGTATGCTCTACAGCAGGACCGGATGTGTTCATTCAGCATAGCATTGCTTATGGAGGAGTCTTCCGCGTTGGATGTTATTCCTGTCATTAGCTATTCTATGTAATACTCTATTATGCCTTGTGGATTGTGAGACGGCTTGATTATTTGCACGTGTGTTGTGATCTTGTGTAGCTTGTGGTGTTATATGAGTGGGGTGTCTCTCGAGATGCAAGTCGTTTACTGCACCTTAGTCGTGCTTGGCATTTTGTAGTGCATGGCTCTATCTATCTCCCCAGTATTGTGCTTATGCCCTTGACGTGCTGCTGGTCGATACTCGGGCATTTCGTGGGTAAGAGCATTTTGGATCGGTAGGTATTTCCTTATTGATTGTTATGTGTAGATCGGGTGGCACACCGCCACGGGTATGATGTGTAGATTGGGTTGCATGCCTCACCAGTGAGATGTTGAGTGTGTATATTTATACTTATCTTGTGTGTTTTGTTTCTTATCTCTGAGTTAGGTTTGTAGTATCTGTTTGGTTATTGTATTCGTTACGTGAGCCGAATCCTGGATTCGGGTCTGATTTTCTTATTGGTCATATTTGAGTTGTGGCTTGTTGGCGCATTGATGGCATCATATGAGATCTTAGATGGTTTTGGTATGTCTGTTGGCCGAGCAGCTTGTACTGGGTGAGATGAGGTTGTTGGACCTGGAATCAGTGTAAACGAATTTATATGAGGTATATAAGAAGGAAAATGTCACTAATCGGTTCAGAATGAGGCCATGGTTCTTGTCAAGCGGAGAGGCTTCATGAGTTATTGATTTGGTAGGTGGTTATTAGTTTCTACACATCTCTTTCATTGTTGGAGTATTGCGAGAGTTAGAACAGGGCTTATATGTGTTATGAGGTCTATTACGGGCATCGGGTTTGTGAATTTGCAACTATTATGGTCAGAAGATGTTACTATGGGAGAATGAATTATGCGGTGCATTATGTGATTACAACATGGGGGTATGATCTTGTTTTGGTACAGCTTGACGAGATTGATACCGTGTAGGCATGCAAGAAGTTTGATCTTATAAGGAATTCCGGATGTTGGAATTTGGTTCTAAGTCTTGTGGGCTAAGGAATCAGGAAGGATCTTCAGTTTAGCTTGAGATAATGTTGCTCATATGGGTTGTGGTGGCACGGGTAGGTGCACAAGGTGTTACGCACTGATTTTGAGAAACTCTACAACGGTTCTCGGCACATTTGAGGACGAACGTATGTATAAGTAGGGGAAAAGGTAAGACCCGACTAGTCGTTTTGAGCTCTAGCACGCCGTTCGGTAGTTTGAGGCCTTGAGTAGCTTCACTTTATGTATTATGACCTGCATGTGTGGTTGGTTTCGGTTTTTGGAAAATTTGGAGTTGATTTGAAATAACAATTCTCAATTCGAAAGCTTTAAGTTGGAAAAATTGACCAAGGTTTGCCTTTTGAGTAAATGACCTCGAAATCGGGATTTGAAGGTTCAAATAAGTTCGTATGCTGATTTTGGACTTGGGCATACCTTTGGGTTGAGTATCAGATGGTCCGGGAGCATTTCGGCGCTTAATGTGGAAAGTTGTCATTTGAAGGTTTTAGAATTTTCTAAGTTTGAATTGAAGTGGACTTTTATGTTATCGATGTCCATTTGGTATTTTAAGCCTTGGAATAGGTTTGTATTGTGCTTTATGACCTATACATAAAATTTGACATCATTCTGGAAGGTTTAAGCATGATTCAGATGTGTTCGGCTAAGTTAAGAAGTTTGAAATTTTAAAGAAGGATTTCGATCGTCGATTCGTGAATTTGATATTATTCATGGCATTTTGATCCATTGAATAAGTTTGATAAGGTATTCGGACTGGTTTGGTATGATTGGACGGTGTCTCGGGGCCTCGGGTGTGATTCGGGGTGGTTTCGGACCAAGTTTACGTGTTTTGATGCTGCTGGTTATTGGTGTTGGTGTCGTGCTTCGGGATCGCGAGTGGATCTAACGATCGCGAAGAAGGAAATAGGTGGCTGCCTTTTTTTTGCTTCACAAACGTGAAGAATGGGTCGCGAACGCGAGGAAGGACTGGGGGTCGGGGGACTTTACCCTACTCGAACGTGACAAGGTAGTCGTGAACGTGATGAGTTGTTGGGTTGGTGGTTCTGCCTTACCGAACGCGGAGAGGCAACCGTGAAGGCGACAAGGAGTTCTAGGTTGGGGGCAATATGGGCATCGCGAACGCGAAGGGTTGGACGCGAGCGCGTAGCTATGGACTGTTAGGCCTCCGCGTACGCGACCAGGGGCACGCGAATGCGAAGAAGGTAAGTCTTAGGCAGACTTGTTTTAAACCGGGATTCGGCTAATTTTCATCTCATTTCTTCCATGGGAGGCAACTTTTAGGCGATTTTGGAGTGTCAGTTTTCATCATATATTATGAGGTAAGTGATTTCTATACAGTGTGAGTTAAATATACGAACTTAGGCTTGTAAATTCAAGAATTTAAGTGGAAAATGTGGGATTTTTTTGGTAGAAGCCCTAGAATTGGTATTTTCGAGTTTTGACCACGATTTTGGGAATGAAATTTGAAATAAAGATATATTTGAGCTCGTGGTGCTATGGATAACATTAATCTTCAAAAAAATTTAGAATCGGGCACGTGGGCCCGAGGGTTGACTTTGTTGAATTTTCGAGCGGAGTTGAGAATTGTTATAAATTGATTAATTAAGAGTTTTGGAGTATATTTTTAATGGTTTTCATTTTGTTCGACTAGTTTCGGATGGATGGGCATCGGTTTGAGGTGTTAGAGAGATCTTGGAGCCGGTTATGGAACTTCGGAGTTAGGTAAGCCTCTTGTTTAACCTTCTGAGGGGAAATCTACCCGTAGGTGTTATAATTGTTATATGCTACATGTTGTGGGGGCTACACACGTATGAGGTAACGAGTGTCCGTGCGTATGCTATAGTTCAACATTAGGTCCGGTTAGAATTAGACTCACGCCATATCTTAAATGTAATATTTGAGTTATCATTTCCTGTTTAATTGCTTTAATTTATATTCTTGTCTAAGACTAGACTTGCTTAAAGTATCGAACATACGACTTGTGATATACGAACTTGAGTAGCCACAGAAAGTACACTTCCTTTTATGGATTTCTCCCGTGTGGTACGTATTTGTCCGAAAGTTTCTTGAATTTTACAACTCACACGTATATTCGTGAGTGGGGCCAGTGATCTGTCAAGTATTCACTATTTCCTATGGGATCGGGCTGCTCGTATCAGCAATATCATTATGGGATTGGGTCGTTTGCCTCGGCGGTGTTATTGGCTGCATCCATGGATCGAGTTGTACGACCTCAATAGTGTATATACATGACTATTATGGGATTGGGTCGTACGCCACGACAGGAATTCGTACCTTTACTCTTATGGTATCTGGTCGCTCGCGTCGGCAGAATCATGCGAGATATTGGATGAGGAGTCAGTTTACTTATGAGTTATTCCTAACTTGAAATGTGACCATTGATTTGGTGTTGACCAATACGTATTTTATTTGAAGAAGTTATCGATATTTGAGGACCTTGTGTTACTGTTCAGTTGAGGATTTCATTATGTACTTATATATATTTCCACTATTTTACCTGCCATACCTCATATATATTTACTTTTATTATGTATGATCTATTGGACCACTAGAAATTATTGATATCGACACATCATGACTACTTCTCTAGGGTTAGGCTAGATACTTACTGATACGCGTTTATTTACATACCCACACTAAACTTCTGCACTTATTGTGCAGGTATATTTTGATGGCCGTTTGGGCACGTAGGTGCAGTTGCTGAGGGGACTTTATGGTGAGCTGCGCCCCATGTTACGATCCGCAGCACACGGAGTCTCTATCATATTAATTTATATTATCCTGTCTATTTTACATTCTAGACAGATGTTGTATTATTATTATATTTTCTAGTAGATGTCCATGCACTTGTGACACCAAATTTTGAGATTTTCTAGTAGATGTTTATAGCTTCTATCTAATATCGTTACTATTTTCTTTTATGTATTATGAATGCTTTATAGTTTCTTGGTTTTCTACGCCTAATTTGTTTTACTTAATAAAACCCATAATTTTCAAAAACAACAAAATAAATAATTAAGTTTATAGTTCACTGTTGGCTTGCTTAATGGCGATGTTGGGCGTCATCATGACCTATAGGGGGAATTGAATCGTGACATGAATAAGCAAAATATACCATACATATTGTAACGACACGATTGGTCATTTCGAGGTTTAGCGTCCCATACAGTGGCTTGAGACTTTGAGTAGCTTCGTATAATGTATTATGACTTGCGTGTATGGTTGATGTCGGTTTTCGAGCGGTTCGGGATTGGTTTGGAAGAATAATTCTTGTTTTAGAAGCTTTAAGTTGAAAATTTGACCAAGGTTTGACTTTTGAGTAAACGGACTCGGAATCGGGTTTTAATTATTCCAATAAGTTTGAATTATATTTTTAGACATGTCCACAAAGTTTGGTTAAATTCCTATGAGTTTTAGATAAGTTTGGGTTGTATAGTGATTGTTTTCGGTTTCGACGACGATTTAAGCATAAAGGTTGTCATATTGAGCAAACGGTCTTAAATTCATGTTTCGACTAAACTATTATATCCGTATCGTAATTTTGGAATCATAACAACTGAAATTATCAAGTTTCGACATCGTATGAGGAATTTATGGTCATGTTACTAAGAATTGGGTTGCCAGATTTTTCAGATTAATTACGATATTACCACCGAATTCGTATTTAAGAATCTGCACTATTTCCAAATTGAAACCAATATATGTGAATCAAAACCCTAACTTGACTGGAATTTCACGAGGAATACATTGGAGGCATCAAAAGCGAATTTCAGGATCATTTGGCACAAGAAACGAGGCAGAACAGCTGGGCATTTTTAGCTATTAATGTTGTTGGAGTTTTTCTCATCTTTAAAGTTAAGGATTGGGAGAATTCAAGGATGTTCTTCAAGTTTCTTCCGTGGGGTAAGGTTTAAACCAAAACCTAAGAATTTCCCTTTGATTCATTCCCTTGGTTTAAGCTTTAATCCATGATTTTAATTGAAAACCCATTTAATTCTTTAAATCAAGACCTAGTGTTATGTCCTAGATTTTAAAAATTGAAAATGTGTTAGAAGCGTTTATTTCCCGATACCTTTTAGAGTCTTATTCTCCTATATTAAGAGAACAACATACTCGAATTTGGCAAGTTTTCGAGGAGTATTTCGGGGGATATGGGACCCAACAAGTGTGGGTTGGACTCTTGGGTTATAAACATCCAAGAGCGATGTTTTGCCGAATTGGTTGAGCTATCGGGCTCTGATTGAGTCGGTTTTCATTCGTGTGAGCTTGTATTGGTCGGGGCTTCACTCGGGTAAGCTTGTATACGAAATCCAAGGCGAGCCTGGCATTGACTTTTGTTGATTTTCTGGGAAAAATGTAAAGATCGTAGCTTTATTTATTGTAATTGGTTTCTCTTGTATTGTTTGATGTTATTAAGTCATTTTTGGTTAGATTTGAGCCGTGTGGAGATGAATTTTAGGGGAAATCTATTTCGGAGGGTTAAGTTGGCCTAGTTGAGATAAGTATCTTGCTTAACTTTGTGTGGGGAAAACTAGCCCTTAGTATTTGGGTTGATTGTGCTATATATGTTATGTGAAAGTCGTGTACAGAAGGTGAGGAGTGGGTACACAGGCTATATGTGGTATTTGACCGGTTTATAATATCTAGACTCTTTCCATGCCTTTATTTGAATTGTCATAACATGTTATATCTCTCATTGTTAATCTACTCTTACATGCTCTATTTGACGTTGTTAGCACTTGTTCTACCTCTTACTTGTTATTTTGCTCTTATATGGTTTAGTTGAAGTTATTTCCCTCCTAATTGTCTTGTTACCTCTTAATTGTTGAATCACTTTTAGTTGAAGTCGTTATTTCGTGGAATAACATCTTATTGAGTTATTGGTGTTGAAGTTGTAATAGATGTTATAATATTGAGGCGAAGTTGTTAATTGTTGAGATACCTTTCCTTGTTGAGCATTCTAATTCATTTTGTTATTGTTGAAATATTTTACACATTCTGGTTGAGCCATGGGCTATTTGTTGTGGAAATATTAGTGTTGTTAACTTTGTGGCAAGTCGTGACATATGGGCATTTGTGGTACGAGTTGTGATTATGTTGTGAAATTGATACGCATATGGTGGTATAAGGCTAGGGTCGATACGCATGCGGTGAAATAAGGTGGGCCTGATACGCGTGTTGCTACCAGGGGAACTACTTGTGCTAAGGTCGGCTAAACGCGTGTATCTATTTCAGGAAAAATGATGTTAAAAACTAAATGTAAGGCTCACTCGGTTATATAAGGAAAGATGTGATTGAAATTTTAAAATGTGAATACGAGGCGGTACCTCGGTTGGGATTTTCATTGTACATTCCATGTTGGAATAACTTGTGGATTTGAACAGTCATTGTTTTTCCTTCAATCATTCATCTGCATTTTGATTGTGTTCAGTTATTCGTCGTTATCTTGGTGTTGGAATGATTGTGATTTCTTGTGTGAGTCATGCATTCTACGTGATTTATTGTGCTGCTTTAACATTGTGTCTCCGTTATAACTTGGTGAATTGATTGTCAATTTTAATTTAATTGCGTAGAGTCACTATATCATATTCTGTTGAGTATTGGTAACATAACATGCTTTATTCTATGTGCCTCTTAAGATAAAACTCATTATCTCACTCAGTGCCCTATTATTCTAAATGGTTATCACACTTTCATTATAATTAGGTTCTCAAATTATACTCATCACCCTGTTAAATGTTTACCTTACTTAAAATTGTTATCATGCTTTTCCTTAATAAATTTTATATTTAATTCGTTAATTTAACTTATGTTTTGCTTTGTGTAAAAATGATACTTTTACTCAATTTTATTAATCTCTAAACTAAACCCACCTTATACTCTATTTCGTACAAATTGTATACTATTTTACTTTACTTGATTTCTAAATAAACTCATTATTTCATTTGACACCTTACTTTATTCAAGATTGTTATTATGTTTTATGGTGTTTAAATATATCTTTCGTTCATCTAATTTAATATTTATCACGGTTTCAAAGTAGATGGTAGCACGTGGGCTTTGCCGTGTGAAGGTGATTGTTATTGTGGACACGAGGTGCCATATGTGTAAGATTTAAAAATTGCGGTCCATGACTTGTGGTTTATGAGGTATGGTGCCTCGGGATAATTCTTGTTGTAAGTCCATGCGTTGGGAGGGATTTGATTATTCGAGTTGTCATCCGTTTTTTCTTATTTGAGTTCATTTACATCTCATTGATGTTCTGATTATGTTGTTTCTTTATTACTCGTTTACTACTTGCTGCCATTTATGTTTCTATTACTTCATTGTTGGTTGTAAATCAATTATTTTCCGTCATTGGTCTTACATTGATGTTCTTTTCATTGTTAGCTTATGTATATCTTGAACAGGTTTCTATATCTAGTAGGTGTCTTGACCTGTCCCCATTACTACTCTAACGAAGTCAGGCTTTATACTTACTGGGTACCGTTGTGGTGTACTCATGCTACGCTTCTGCATATTTTTGTGCAGATCCAGGTATTCTGATTATGTTGTTGAGAGTTGCTTCTGCATGGCGGGAGACTTCAAGATATACCTGAATGACGTTCGCAGGCCTCGAAGTCAACATCTCACTTTATTATACTACTCTTAAATTGTAATTCAAAACAGTATTGTATTTAGAAATTCTAGTGTGTTTTAGTAGTGGTTATGACTCCATACTACCCGGTTTTGGGAAATGTATAACTATTTGCCGCTTGCAGCTATGTATGTCATTTAATAGTTTATGATAAATGATTAAATAGTTTAATTCTGTTATTAAATCAGCATGTGTTAGGCTTACCTGTCTTAGAGACTAGATGTCATCACGACATCCTAAGGTGGGAAATTGGGTTCGTGACATATATTCTTTATAGATGCGCGTTATACTTAATATATACCATTATTATATAATTTGTCACATATACCATAAAATGGATGGAAAATATATAAGCACCACCAATCAAAGTTGTAACATGTTAAAATAATATGTTAATATCCAAATTTAAACTCCAAAAAATGAAAACGAAAGGAAGAGTTTTGCATATACAAAAAGAGAATAAAGAAAGAAAGGCATTAGAGAAAGGAAGACCAAAAAACTGAAAAGATTGCATCAGTTATGGAAGAGAAAAAAATCCGAGCAAAAGATAGGAACAATTTCCTATGGGCTTGATTCTTGTCCAGCTGAACTTTAGGAATATTTATTTGAAAGCTAATATGATATGTTAATATGTAGTTGCCATGGATGATAATTAACTAATGTTGCTGTAATGTTTTAAATTTTTTTTGAATATTGCCTAGATATGTTTTTCTTCCTATATTCATGCTACAATCATATGAATGTTAAAAGAGGAGCTTACATAAATAGTTATAGTTTGGAGGCTTCTAACAAACCGTAGTTAAAGTTTAGCTAATCACGGCTCGTACCAACAAATACGTGGACATTTGGTTATATTCAATTTACTTTATTCATTCGTAGCTACCTTTAAATTATATTCAATTTGATTATATTCAAATAACAAAAATTTTAAAAACACATGAATATTTGGTTGTACTCAATTTGCTATATTTACTCATTGATACTTTTATATTATATACAATTCGATTGTATTCAAATAATAAATATTCAAAATGATACAGAAATTTGCTGAAAAAATCTTCTTCTAAATACATAAAAGACAGGCAAAAATATACTATATTTACATTCAAAGAGAAAAATACATTCAAATGCGGCCACATCTGAGCCGGTCAAAATTAATAAATACAATTAGAAAATTCGATAAAATAAAAATACATTTTATTTACACTTAAAATAGAGAATACATACAATAATACATTGTATTTATAATAAATGTATTTTTTGGCGATTCACCCGTGGCTCGCGGAAAATCTTTCCGTCGAATTTTCGGAAAAAAAATAACGTCAAATATAGATACGTCCAAGATCTATAATTTCATGTATATTTCAAGGGCTGAAAGTTGCTAGGACTCAACAAATCTGAGAATTAAAATTTCAGTTTACCTTGGTTTTTCTTAAATCTATGGTGTTTCATGATGAACTAAAATAAATGAGTTGTGTATTCGCATAAAAGAGGATGAGAGCAAGATGTGGTGAAAATTTGGGACCATTTGGAGACCGTCGACCTGTGGCATCAATTTCCGACGATGACGGTGCAGAGATGGTCTGGCGGTGATCTGGTGGCGACGGCATAGAGTTTTTGGGAGAGAAGATGGTTTTTAGGTGTGATGACCCGATAGGTTATTTTAAGTTTTAGCCTTTATTTCTGTGTTTCGAGACCTCAATTAGCTCTGTTTAGGATTTTTGATTTGCGTGCGCAATCCGCGTCTTTTTCCGAGAAAAGCAAATGTGAATTTTAGCCTTAAAATGATTTCATTTGACTACGGTCAATATTTTTGTGTAAACAGACCTGGATCAGTGTTTTGACGATCCCGATAGGTCCGTATCGTGATTTGGGACTTGGGCATTGTAACGAGCCGGCCAGTCGTTGTAAGAAATTGCATCATACTCAGTAGTTTGAGGTCATGAGTAGCTTCATACAGTATATTACGACTTCCGTGCATGGTCGGCTTTTGTTTTTGAGTGATTCAGAATTGATTTTGAAGGAGGACTCCCACTTGAGAAGCTTGAAGTTAAACGAGTTGACCAAGTTTGACTTTTGAGTATTTGACCACGGATTAGAGTTTTGATGGTTCTGATAGGTCCGGACGGTGATTTTTGACTTGGACGTATGCCCGGATTTGCATTTGGATATTTCTAGAAGGTTTCGGCACCATTTAATAGAAGTTGGCAATTTAAAGATTTAAAAATTTCCTAAGTTGGACCATGGTTTGACTTTAAGGCTATCGGGTTCGAATTTTGGTTTCGAGACTTGGAATATGTGTGTTTCATCATTTGGCATTTGCCTACAAAATTGGGCGTCATTATAAGTTGGTTTGACATGGTTCGAAGGATTGATTGCAATTCTAGAAGTTCTTGAAGTTCATTGTGATTTTCATGCATTTTGGCGTCTGATTCATGATTCTATAGGTTATTTTAATATTTTGATCGCGCGAGCGAGTCCGTATTATGATTTTAGACTGGTGTGGTGTGGTTTGGAGCCTCGGGACTGGTTTTGAAGAATTTGGAGTGGTGATGCTGGCTCAATCGCAATTGTGATGTTTCTGTCGCAAATGTGACGACCGTATTTGGAGGTAATCCTCGCTTTTGCGAACCTGGGCAGCTGGGGAAGGGACCTCGCATTTGCAAGGATTTGTTTCGCATTTGATAATGCAGGGGACTCGCTTTTGCGAGATAATGGTCGCTTTTGCAATGAGCTACTGGGTGGAACAACTTCGCATTTGTGAAGTTTTGTGTCGCAAATGCGACTTTAGCATGCCTGGCCGGGGTTGTTTTTGTGATCCTTTCTCCGCAATTGCGAACCCAGGTCGCAATTGCGAGAGTCGTATTTGCGAACCCAGATCGCAAATGCGACATCTGCAGCTTGTTTATAGCTGAGTATTTTGAGACTTAGCTTCATTTTATTACATTTTAAATCCTAGACTCAGTGGGAGGCGATTTTGTAGAGAGATTTCTATACCAAACTATTGGGTAAGTAACTTTAATCAATTTTCATTTACATTTCATGATTATATATTAGGTTTAACATCAAATAATCTAAGAGGAAATTTGGGAATTTTTGTCAAAGTTTTAAAAAATAAAAATTTGAGATTTGAGAGTCGAATTGGACTCAGATTTGAAAAAAAAAACACATATATAGACTCGTGGGGTTATGTGTAGTCAAGACCTAGCCTTGGATCCGGGGTTTGATCGGGCGAGCCTGGGTTTGACTTTTGTTGACTTTTTGGAAAATGTATAAAGATCATAGCTTTGCTAATTGAATAAGAATAACACAAGTGTAAATCATCAAAACCCTCAAAACTGGATAGAAAGTCAAAACTCAAAATGAAAATTCCCAACATCGGGGTGTCACTGAGTACATGAGCGTCTATACAACACAAGTCTAGAAATACTGTCTATGAAAGACTAATACTAAGTACATAAAGCTGAAAGATAGGGAAGAGAGATAAGTTCTGCAAATGCCGGGCAACTACCTTGGAATCTCCAAACGATCAAGCTGCGAAAAGAAATCAACACCCACCGTGTTCGGAAACACCTGGATCTGCACACGAACTGCAGAGTGTAGCGTGAGTATAACCAACTTAGTAACTAACAAGACTAAATAATGGACTGAAAGTAGTGACGAGCTTCACAGATATAGTTCAATTACATAAATTACAACATAGAAAGATAGGCATGCTTTCAAGTTCAACAGTTAAACTCAGTGCAAGTAAGATAGATCAACTTTGTATGATGTGAGGAATACGACCTCTCTATATCTACATGCCAATGTACATGCTGTATGTAATGCACCACACTAGAAGCTTCGTGTACTCACACTCTCAGAATACTCAATCACTCAGAACAATACATGGCCAATCCAACCCAGGAAAGATCCATCCCATATATATATATATATATATATATATATATAAGTCAGTCACTCAGTATTGTATCAATCCAGCCCAGGGAAGATCCATCCCTAAATATAAATGATTCGGGAAAGATCCATCCCTCAAAATAAATTTATTGCGCTCACTGTGGGTGTGTAGACTCCGGAGGGCTCTTTCAGCCCAAGCGCTATAACAAGCCAATCATGGCATAAATCAATAAAACATGTTGCGGCGTGCTGTCCGATCCTATAAATATCCACACAATCAGGCCCTCGGCCTCACTCAGTCATCAACCTCTCCAGTCTATGGGGCTCTCAATAATCATGATAATTTGCCCAAACATCAATGATATAATGTATCAATAATGAACAATAGAGACTGAGATGTAATATGCAAGTAAAACTGTGACTGAGTACAAAATAGCAATTTAGCAGATAATTCAACATGTACATGACCTCTGTGGGTACCTACAGCGCCAACACATAGTCTAAACATGATTATTAACATGATTTGCAGTTCAATTTCTTTAACTCATGGAGAATATACGGATAACAATAGATTTTTCAACTATTCAGTTCCATGGAATTGACCAAGTCATAATTCTTACGGTGCACGCCCACATGTCCGTCACCTAGCATGTGTGTCACCTCAAATCCAATCATATGATTACGGGGTTTCATACCCTCAGAACCAAATTTAGAACTGTTACTTACCTCAAACCGTACAAAACCGTACTCCAACACGCTCTTGCCTCAAGAAACCCCAAATCAAACTCTCCAAATCCCTAGCCTCAAATTCCCAAATTCCACCTTAAATACACACAAACTAGGTCGGAACTTCAATGGGGAAACAATATTATTGATTAAAAATGAACACAAGTGACTTACCTCAAGAAACCCCTCGAAAATCCTCTCAAAATCGCCTGAGACCAAGTTTGAAATGTCCAAAATGAAGAAAAATTGCGAGCCCTTGAATTTAAATGTTCTGTCTAGATTTTCGCTCCTGCGGACACTTAACCGCATATGCGATTCTGCTTTTGCGGAAAACCCACCGGTTTTGCAGTTTTGCCAAGGCTGCACTGCCTCTTCTTCTGCGATCGCCCTTCCGCTTCTAGAGACTCGCTTCTACAAGAAGCAGTCCGCTTCTGCGGACACCAGCGCATCTGCAACCCCCGTCCGCATCTACGATCACGCAGGTGCGGAATTTCCCTCGCACCTGCTTCCACAGCCCTACTCTCCCTTTTTCCGCTTCTGTGCTGCCATGCTCGCACCTGCGATCAAAAATCTGTAGGTGCGATGCACCAGCAGACTCCTTCCTTCGGCAATGCACTAAGTCTCGTTTTTTATCCGTTAACCATTCCAAATCAATCCGAGGCCCCTGGGACCTCAACCAAACACACGTACAAGTCCTAAAACATGATACAAACTTAATCGAGCCCTCAAATCACCTCAAACAACATCAAAAACACGAATCGCACCCCAATTCAAGACTATTGAAACGAAGGAAATTCCAACTTCTACAATCGACGCCGAAACCTATCAAATCACGTCCGATTGACCCAAAATTTTACACACAAGTCACAAATAACACCACGAACCTTCTCCAACTCCCAAAACTCCAATCTGATCCCGGTAATAATAAAGTCCACTCTCGGTCAAACTTCTAAATTTCCAACTTTCGCTATTTCAATCCTAATTCAACTATAGATCTCCAAATCATAATCTGGACACGCTCCTAAGTCCAAAATTACCAATAGAGCTAACAGAACCATCAAAACTCCATTTTGGATGCATTTACACATACATCAACATCCGGTCAACCTTTTCAACGTACGCTTCCAACCTTGAGACTAATTATCTCAATTCATTTAGAAATCTCTCCGGATCCGAACCGACTACCCCGGCAAGTCACATAACAGCTATAAAGCACAAAATGAGCAGTAAATGAGGGAACGGGGCTACAACTCTCAAAACGACCGGTCGGGTCGTTACATTCATTTGCCAAGTGCACCCTTATATGTTTTTAATTGTTAACTATAATTACCTATTGAATACATGCCTTGTCTGTCATACGCCTTCATTGTTAATTCTCGAAAATTGTGTCTTGGTTTATGAATTATCATTTCTTGCTATTTGAACTTTTGTGAGTTATCATGTAACTTCTTCATCTGTTATTACTTCTTTGTGTAGCTTTGTTATTGCGTTGATTTTTGTGATATGTCGTGGTTGGTTGTAGTTTGTTTGCTTAATTCACATTGCTTAGGGAGCAGGTTGCACGCTGCAACGGTATTGATAATGATGATATGGTGGAATACGGGAGGATTATGATATTGATTAATGATGATACGGTGGGATCGGTTACACGCCACAAAGGTTTGTGTACATAGTAATTGATATTGATTAATGATACTATGGTAGAATAAGGGAGGATTATGATACTGATGTATGATGATGCAGTGGATGGGGTTGCGCGCCGCAATGGATTGTATATGTGATATTTGATATTGATTAATGATACTATGGTGGAAATAAGGGAGGACTATGATGTTGATAAATGATAATACAGTGGGATTAGGTTGCACGCTACAACAGATTGCGTGTGTTGTACTTGTTGTTGTTGTGTCTTATGTGAGTCATGCATCCTAGAACCGTTGTTACATCAATGTGTCAATTTGTGCTCCCGTGGTTAATTGGTGAATTTATTTTCAAGATGAATTTACTGCGCAGAGTCATTATATCATACCATGTTGGGTTGTTGGCAACATAACAGTTTTAAATAAAAGAATTAGGAGCATGCTTACCTTATGTGTCTCTTAAGTTAAAACTCGTCGCTTCATTCGGTATTTTACTATTATTAATAGTTGTTATATTTTACTTTAATTGATTTCTCGAATTAAACTTCTTATCCTATCTGATGTTTTTACTTTACTTAAAAATCGCTATTATGTTTTATTTTAACAAATTCCATGTTTAATTCGGTGACTTATCCGATGCTTTGTTTTATTTGGAATAATATTTTCTTTACCCAAATGACTTCTAAACTAAACTCATTTGATACCATATCTTGTCTAAATTGTAACCTATTTCACTGCATTTAGTCCCTAAATAAAACTCATTTTCTCATGTAATTCCCTACTTATTTTAAGATTGTTATCATTCCTTATTACATATAAATAAATCTCTTGAACATTTTAATTAGCATTTGACATAAATACAATGTACATAGTAGCATGTGGACTTTGCCGTGTGAAAGTGACTTGGAAGTTGTGGGCACGAGGTGCCATATGTGTAAGATTTGGAAGTTGTGACTTATGATTTGGGATCACAAGGAGTGGTACCTCGGGTGCTTGTTGTAATTCATGCATTAGAAACGATTTGATTGATTGAGTTGCCATCGGTTCTCCTTACCCGAATTCATTCACATTTCATCTGTATTTTAACTATATTGTTGCTTTATTACCTGATTGTTTCTGGTTGCCATTCGTGCTTCTACTATTTCACTATTGATTGTAAATTTGTGATCCTCCTGCTATTGGTCTTACATTGAAGTTATTTCCATTGTTAGCTTTATAGTATTATCCTGCACATGTTTACATGTCTGGTAAGTGTCTTGACCTGGCCTCGTCGCTACTCTACCGAGGTAAGGCTTGATACATACTGGTTACCGCTGTGGTGTACTCATGCTACTCTTCTGCACATTTTTGTGCAGATCCAGGTATGTCTGATCGAGTTGGTTTTGAGACTTATGCCTGCGTGGCTAGAGACTTCACGCTACACTTGGTCGACATTTGCAGGCCCCGCAGTCACCTTCTGTTGTATTCCATTTCCACTGTCTACTATTATTTCGGGACAGTGATGTATTTATTATTTCTAGTTACTCTTAGAAAAACTTATGACTTGTACTACCGGTTTTGGGGTTATGTAACTGATGTTGGTTCACTATGTTATTTTAGTTATTAATTATTGTATTGCAGCATAATTGGTTAATTTCTGTTAATCCTCTTCATGGGTTAGGCTTACATAGTCTTAAAGAATAGGTGCCATCACGACATCCTAAGTAGGAAGACGGGGTCGTGACAAATGTATGCCAGGAATTGAATTTGAAAGTACCTAACTTGATTTAACGTGATTTGTTGAAAATTAGTAATTTGAAGGTTTAAAGAATTCCTAAGTTTGACCGTAGGTTGACGTTGTTGCTACCGAGTCTGGATTTCGATTCTGAAACTTGGTATAGGTCCATCTCACTATTTACAACTTGTCTGCAAAATTTGGTGTAAAACAGAGTTGATTTGATATGATGTGGACGCTCGATTGTAAATTTAAAAGTTCTTAAGTTTTATTAAAAATTTCATACATTTTGATGTCTGATTCGTAGTTTTAGGTGTTATTTTGGTGTTTTGATCACGCGAGCGAGTTAGTACATAAGTTAGTCCGTAATAGAATGAAATTAAAAAGGGCATTGAGTTTGTACCTTTGCAGTAGTACCGCTTTTAAGCATGTCGCGTTCCAGTAATTCGGTAGTTGTACACCATTTTCCGGCTCGAGTTTATACACGAGCCTTTGTCGGTTATTCCGGCAACTCTATACTGTCCTTCCCAATTGGGGCCCAACTTCCCGTCGTTTGGGTTCCTGGTGTGTAGCATTACCTTTCTCAACACCAAGTTCCCGACTTGAAAATATCGAAGGTTGGATCTTCGGTTGTAGTACCTCCCGCTGCTTCTGGGTGGCCAATCGGACCAGGGCGGCTTCTTGCCTTTCGTCCAATAATTCCAGGCTCGTGGTCATGGCCTTTCTGTTTAACACTACAGTAGTATACTGGAACCTGAGACTCGGTTCCCCTACCTCGACTAGTATTAAGGCTTCCGCTCCGTAGACTAGAGTCCGGTACTTGACTTCAAAGTCGTACGGTACGCCCACAAGACTTCGAGCAAGATTTCCTTCCACTTTCCCTTTGAATCGGTCAATCTCCTTTTCAGGTTTTGGAGTATAGTTTTGTTCATCGATTTCGCTTATCCA
This sequence comes from Nicotiana obtusifolia, assembly GCA_002018475.1. Lineage (NCBI taxonomy): Eukaryota > Viridiplantae > Streptophyta > Magnoliopsida > Solanales > Solanaceae > Nicotiana > Nicotiana obtusifolia. The sequence continues at coordinate 92,027 of MCJB01009189.1, forward strand.
TTCCCACTAGGGTGGTAAGGCATTGATAATATCTTCTTGATCTTGTGATCTTCGAAAAACTTGCTTACCTTGATGCCGGCGAATTGTTTTCTGTTGTCGCAAACGATCTCGGTGGGTATCCCAAATCAACATATTATGTGATTTTAGATGAAGTCGATGACTTCTTTCTCCCGAACCTTCTTGAACGCCTAAGCCTCGACCTATTTGGAAAAATAATCGTTCATGAGTAGTATGTATTGGGTCTTACCGGGCGCCCATGGCAGGGACTGACGATATCCATTCCCCACTTCATCAATGGCCATGGCGACAGGACCGGGTGAAGCATCTCTCCCGGTTGATAAATCATCGGGGCATGTCTTTGATACTCGTTGCATTTCCTTACGAAGTCTTTCGCATCCTTCTCTATTTCATTCTAGCAGTAGCCGGCTCTGATTAGCTTTCGAACCAAGGATTATGTCTCCAAATGATTCCCGCAAGTGTCCTCGTGGTCTTCTCTCATGGAGTATTCGGTCTCTCTCGGACCTAAGCATCTAGCCAGTGGGCCAAAGAAAGACCTTTTGAATAATTTCCCTTAGAATAAGCTAAACCTGACAGCTTTGGTGCGTAGGGCTTTCGATTCCTTGGGATCCGATGACAATTTTCCTGTCTTCAGGTAGTCTATGCATTTGTTTCTCCAATCTCAAGTCAAGCATGTCGAGTTTACTTCGGCGTGACCTTCTTCTACCACCGAGTTCATCAGCTGCACCACTGCCCCCGAGTTGAATTCATCAGAATCCACAGACAACCCCAAGTTGGCCAATGCATCTGCCTCACTGTTTTGATCTCGAGGTACGTGCTGCAGAGTCCATTCCTTGAATTGGTGTAGGATTACCTGCAATTTGTCCAAGTATCTCTGCATCTGTTCTTCTTTTACTTCGAACGTTCTGTTGACTTGATTTACGACGAGGGGGAGTCACATTTGGATTCGATCACTTCGGCCTCGAGGCTCTTAGCCAGTTCTAGACCTACAATCTAGATTCTTCCTCCCGGACTAAGACACCACTTACCGCCACCTCGGAAACCGCCAAGTAGAGGTACAACTGTTCGTTTTCCTTTGGAGTGTGTAGCAAAGGGGGCTCGACAGGTATCCCTTGAGTTCTTCCAAAGCTTGCTGGCATTCTGGAGTCTAAGAAAAATTATTCTTCATTTTCAATAGTGAGAAGAACCGATGACTCTTATCCGACGATCTCGAGATAAACTGACCCAATGCGGCTATCCGCCCGGTCAGTCTTTGAACCGCCTTAATGTTGTCAACTACGGTGATGTCCTCTATGTCCTTTATTTTGTCGGGGTTGATCTCTATCTCCCGATTAGATACCATGAACCTGAGAAACATGCCTGAACCGATCCCAAATGCACACTTCTCCGGGTTTAACTTCATGTTATACTTCCTTAATATGTCGAATGTTTCCTGCAAATGTTTCAAATAGTCCTCTGATCGCAGGAACTTGACCTACATATCATCAATATAAACTTCCATTAATTCTCCTATTTGTTCTTCAAACATCCAGTTTACTAGGCGTTGGTATATGGTACTGGCGTTCTTTAATCCGAACGGCATTACGTCATAGCAGTAAGTGCTGAACTTTGTTGTGAAAGAAGTCTTTTCTTGATCATCCGGGTCCATCCGATTTTGGTTGTACCCAGAGTAGGTGTCGAGAAAATTGAGTATCTTGTGTTCGGTCATCGCGTCGATCATTTGATCGATGTTAGGCAAAGGGGAATCCTTTGGATATGCCTTGTTTAGGTCCTTATAATCTACACACATCCTCAGTTTATTTGCTTTTTTAGGTACTACCACTATGTTAGCAAACCAATCCAGGTATTTAACTTCCTGGATGGAACTTATTTTTAGAAGTTTGATATCTCATCCTTGATGAATGCGTGTTTGATCTCAAACTGTGGCCTTCTCTTCTACTTGACCGGATGGAACTTCGAATCCAAACTCAACTTGTGAGCGGTTACCTCTGGTGGGACTGCTGTCATGTCTAGATAGGACCAGGGAAAACAATCCGCGTTAGCTTTAAGAAAATCAATAAGTTGTTTTCCTAAGCTCGGGGGTTAACCCTGTGCCCAGGTATACCTTTCGATCCGATAGATGCTCGATTAATATAACTTGCTCTAGCTCCTTGATAGCTGATTTGGTGGCGTCGGCATCATCGGGTGCTATAAATGATCTTGGGACACTATAATCGTCCTCATCATCCGCTCCTTGTTCTTCTTGTTTCTCCTGTTCAACTGGGGTTGATATCATTGATTGCTATTTAGTTTTTCTTTATTGGTCGGTTCTGAACTTTGTGATGTTGAGACCGGGGGCACCAAGATCACTTCATCGACAGTAAACATTTCCCTTGCGGCTGGCTGTTCTCCGTAGACTATTTTGACTCCCCCCGGCTTGGGAAATTTCAACGCCTGGTGTAAGGTCGATGGTACCACCCTCATGTTGTGGACCCATAGCCTTCCGAACAAAGCATTATACCTCATATCCCATTCGATCACGTAGAATTTTTCTTCTTGGGTTGTCCCGGCAGTGTTTACCGGCAATGTTATCTCTCCGTTCGTGGTCTCACATGCTATGTTGAACCCATTTAATACCCAAACCACCGGTACGATTTGATCCTGTAACCCCAATTACTCTACAATCCTTGATCTAATGATGTTGGTGAAGCTACCTGGATCAATCAACACACGTTTAATCTCGGGTGCATTTTTCCCTCGTAATAGACACTTTGGTACGCTTTATCATTGGCCCTTGGGGGACATCGACTCCCCCAATGATCATGCTGATCACGTGCCGAGGCTCCTCTTGTGCAACTTGTTTGTTGGCGTCCCTATTTCTGAAGTGGTTTTTGGCTCACTCGCTTAGGAATTCTCGGAGGTTCCCATTGTTGAACAATCGAGCAACTTCTTCTCTTAACTTTCGGCAATCTTTGGTCCTTTGGCTGTAAGTGCCATGATACTTACACATCAAATTAGGATCTCTTTGGGAGGGGCCCGACTACAATGGTCGGGGCCACTTGGTCTCTTTGATGCGCCCTATGGCTGACACAATGCCTGCAACATCTACGTTGAAATTATACTCCGATAATTTTGCTGCTTCCCTACTCCCGAGCAACCTGTCGAACCTGCTCTTGCTCATCAGGCCCCGGCCGCTTGGCCCTTGATCACTTCTCTTCTCGTTCCTAGTTAGGTGACGCCCAGATCCATTTCCCCTTCGATCCACGTTGTATGGCCGATATCGATCTCGGACCGACCTTGGCTCCTCATCAATGGCTCTCTTAGATCTATAATCAGTTCTAATGAGGTAAACATATCTAGAAGGGCCCCCGAGTTAGTCATCTTCGACCCTGATGTTCAATCGGTACCTGTTGTGGACGTCGGCCCAGGTTACCGCTGGGTACTCCACCAAATTTTGTTTTAGCAGTTGAGAGCCACAAAACTTTGGGGGTTGAGCCCCTGAGTGAATGCCTGAACGGCCCAATCATCCGCAACTGGTGGCAGATCCATCCATTCCATCCGGAATCTTGACACGAACTCCCTAAGCATCTTGTTATCCCTTTGTTTGACCATGAAAAGATCTGACTTTCTGGTCTTGACCTTGATGGCTCCAACATGAGCCTTTACGAAAGCATCTGCAAGCATAGCAAATGAGTCAATGGAATTTGGAGGCAAGTTGTGATACCATATCATTGCCCCCTGGACGAAGTTTCCCCAAACTTTTTCAGCAGCACCGACTCGATTTCGTCATCTTCCAAGTCGTTCCCTTTGATTGCGCATGTATAGGAGGTTACATGCTCATTTGGATCCGTGATCCCATTACACTTGGGAATTCGGGCATTCAAAACCTCTTCGGGATCGACTTCGATGCCACGCTCGGGGAGAAGGGCTTCTGAATAAATTTTTTAGAGTCCGGTCCCTTCAAGGTGCTCCCAGGATCTGATCGACCCTGGATTTGTATGTTTCCACCATCTTGTCGTTGGCCTCAATCTTTTTCTCGCCTAACTCCACCCGATTTGTTAATGCTTCGAGCATCTTCATTACCTTTGAAGTTTCTCCAGACTCGACTTCACCCGGTCTCACGGCAACTTATTCATCTCTCCAAGTATTTTCCCAAGATTGTTCGGGATCGACCCTGTTAGGAGCGTGGCTTTGGTTCTGCAGTTGTGCTATTGCCGCTTGTTGAGCCTACAACATTGCGAAAATTAATTGTAGGCTGACCCCATCATCTTCACTTTCGGGTGCTTCTCGAGCCGTTGGTTGGGGTCTCTCGCGAACACTATTTTTGGGATCAGTTGGGAAATTGATGTTGATGGCCACCTACGAGTAACATCGACCGGATCTTCTGTTGTGACTCCATTAGGATCGGCAGGAGGCACATCATTACTGGGCACCACATTATTATATTCGTCGTGATGGCTTCACTAAGCGTCAACGTTCAAATGAGCAGATTGAGAGTTTAACATTCTTAGTTTGACCTAGAATTAAGATTTCAAAGAACGAGCATAAAATAGGGTATGTTATGGAGATTCATATCAAATCACCACTATTATCCTTAGCCCCACGATAGGCACCAAACCGTTTATCCAAAAAATGAGTAACAATTAGATTTGTATGCAGTTTAAAGGATACGTGGTTTAATTCAATATGAATAATTAAGAATAACAGATAAATGAATTAAAGACAAAATAAATTATCAAACCAATCGCAATGTAATGACCAAGCCCGATCTTAGATTGAACAATGGAACTCGTCCTCGATTTGACCCTCGGTAAAAGCTCGGCCGCGAGTAAAGAAAGAACAAATGAGTTACGCCTTGAACAATAGCTAGAAGACAAAAGTAAACTTTTGTTACTTTGAATTGCGTGTTACCACGTGTAAGACTAAAGAAAAACCTCAGTCCTAGTACAAGTCTAAAAAAGGTAAAAATCTGCTTTTTCCGATAATTATTGGTCTATAATTGATACCGAACGGGATTATCTGTCATGCATAACCGTTCACTACGTCTTCCGAGGTCCAAAAGCTATTCTTGGTCCAGGGTACGTCGCTTTACCGTGTTCGATCTCAGATACATCGTTCATTCTTCCTGGGTCTCGATACGAGAGGTTTCTGGCCACGATTATTATCACGTCGACCCATGCTTTCCCTTCGTTCTCTCACCGGGAAATCAGAAAAAACTTTACCTGATTTTACCTGTAGATAGTATCTTTAAGCTATAAAAAGGAAAAGGGAAATAGTCAGAAAATAGAGCAGAAATTTTGCTGCATATGATAAACGTATTTCATCTTTTTGTTTTAATTGTGGACTGATTAATCTGCAACTTTGATTCGTTTACTCTTCATTTGGCGGAAGGAAAAAGAGAAGAGGATCGAAATTCGAAAATCCAACTGAACTTATTTTGGTTCGGTTTGGGTTTGAAATTTTACGAGACCGAAAATCGATAAGCCCTTTATTTAGCGGGAGAAATAAGAAATGGAGAGCATTTGGGAGGGAAATAAGTAAAGGCTTTAGTGTTTAGTATAAAGACAAACCCTAGAGTAGAGAAGAGTAATGCGCAAAAAAGAAGAAGAAAGACTGTCAAGAGACGACGACAACAACAGACCGAATATTATCTCAAGGGTTGGGAGGGCAGTGTGTATGCACGCCTTACGGAAGATTTAACTTATGGTGACAAAAAAGTCCCATAATTAGAAATAGTGACAAGTTTGACCAGCCAAGGTCAAACTTGTCTTAAAAATATGATTAACTTAATTTGGGACTGAATTATAATTTTTAAAACTTATAATCTTTTAGAAAATACACAAAAGCCCATAAGCACCCCACGACCCCTTTAGTTGTTCATTTTATTTCAGAAAAACAAAAGCAACTTCCGTTATTCTCTCTCCTCTCGGTTCCTTCCGTCTCTCTCTCTCTCCGAACCGGCGACCACCACCATTGTTGCTGCTCGTTCCTCTCTCTCCATCGTTGCTGTTGCTGCTCATTTCTCTCTCTCTCTCTCTCTCTCTCTCTCTCTCTCTCTCTCTCTCTCTCTCCATTGTTTTTGCTTCTCTATTCATCCTCAGGTAAAAAAAAAAATTCACTTGGTTCAAAAGTTAGGGTTTTGAAATCAGAGTTTGAAAATGATGATTTTGGTTAGAAAAGATGAAGAAGAGCATGGGTTTTTCTTGAATGTCATTTGTTTTGTTGTAGTTTCGTGTATTTGTTGCACTTGTTGGGGTTTGTGAGTTTGTAAATAATGGTTGTGGTTGTGAAGTTATGGTTTTTTGTGCTGTTTTTGTTCTTCTTATCCTTGTTGTTTCGGAAAAAAAAAGGCTTGCAATTTTGTTGATGTTTTCCAACAACTGAGGTTACCTGTTGCATCAAATTCAGCACTTGTTTGACAGTTGCAAACATCTGCTGAGGTTGCATGGTTAAAAAGAAATCCTATTTGGTGTATTTTGTTTAAGCTGTGAGTGAGATTTGTGATGGTTGTGTGTTTGTAGTGAAATATAGATGTTTTGTAGTTAAATTTAGATATTTTTTCTATTGCTGTTGCTGTCATGCTATGGTTTAGGAAAAGTTTTGATTTTATCCAACAGCTGCTGGATAAAATCAAAACAATTGTTGATGTTTTTGCAGCAACTGAAGCAGTTGTTGTAGCATATTAACAAGCTGTTGCAAAAAAATCAAAACAGTTGCTAAGTTGTTGCTACTGTTTTCTATTTCCAACAGGTTAATATTCTGCCGCAACAAGTAATAAGTTGTTGCAACATATTCTTAATCTGTTGAAATAACTGATTACTTGTTGCAACATATACCTTTTCTGTTTTACTTTGAGTGTTGCACTAACCAATTAAAACTGTTTTTCTATCTCGTTTGTGTAGATAAAATGGCTCGAGTTAAAAGAAAAGTAGTGAAACCAAGTGGGGGAGAAAGTAGTAAAAGAGCTAAGGTGCAAACATCAGATAAACTTGTGACTGCTATTTGTCGATCAACAGATGAGGAAAGATTTAGTGACAGTGGGGCTTCAGAAAGAGAGGAAACCCACGAAACCTCTGTTGGGCATGAAGAAGAAAGTGATAAAAATAAACAAAGTGAAGAAACTAGAGAAGAAAGTGAAAAAGATGATGAAAAATCTGCTGAAGGAGATGAAAAAGAAAGAGATGAAGAAGAAGTAGGTGAAGAAGAAGGAGATGAAGGAGCTGAAGGGGATGAAGGAGGTGAAGAAGATCCCAATAGACCTTCGATTGAGGAGGTCGTTAAGAGTTTCAGCATTGAAAAGTACGGCGTGACGATGCCGCTGAATGAAAATAAGGATTTGTCAGGTGATTTGGTGATTAGATAAACCATGGGCAAGGGCTTTGACACCTTCAGGGGCATTCTCCGGCAGCAGGGGTTGGAGAATTTCTTTAGGGCTAGCTGCTTGGGCCCTATTTAGATTTTCCTGAAGATACCGGTACCCGATTTCCAATGACGATGGTTTCTGAGCTTTTGAAGCGTAAGATTATTTGTGATAGGAAGGATGAGATTTGGATCAATTACTGTGGCATGCCGGTTTGCTTTGGCATGAAGGAGTTTGCCATAGTTAGCGGATTGAGATGCTATCCTTGTGAGCCTCTTCCTACTGTTGTATTAACCAAGACAACCCAGACTCCCAAGGCAGCCAAGAAAGCAAAGGGTTCCAAAGCTAAGAATGACGTCTCCTTGGTAGACTTAGTGGGAAAGAGCTACACTCACAAGAAATTGTTGCAAGATTTGGAGTCCAAAAATTTCTCAAAAAAACACAAGGAGTCACTGTGCTTAGTTTGGTTTGTGCATAATGTTCTTTGGGCAAGAGACGTAAACTGCAACATACCGCTTGGATTGATTAAACTTGCTGAGGACTATGATGCCTTCAACAACTATGCCTGGGGTTTTCAAAGCTTTAGCTTGACTGTTTAATATTTGATGAAGGATTTGAAGGCAACGGGGAAGACACAAAATCTATATGGCTTCCCTTGGGCTTTCATGGTAAATTTTCTTCATTGTTTTAACTTCTTTTTTTTTTAATTTCAATCACTATTTTGATTTTTGATGGCATTTTTTTTCTAGGCTTGGGCATTTGAAGCCATTCCTCACCTCAGGCATCAAGTCAAGGAATACTCCCAAGAAGTTACCTATCCAAGAATTCTTAGATGGCTCACTGCCAAGGACAACACAAAATTGAGTGTCGACCTTTCAAGCCCCCCAAGGAAGCTGTAAGCATTAGAACACAACAGATGACTAGTTGTTGTAACAGCTTTTATAACCTGTTGCAATAACATATGCATTTGTTGCAACAACCTGATAACTTGTTTTAAATAGGTTTAGTTTTTTATGATTTAGCACCATTATGATATATCTTCTTTCTTGTTGTAGGCTGTGCACCCATGGCTTGTCCCAACAATAAGAGAGTTGGAGATGCCATGCCTTGACACCTTTGTGCCCATAGAATCTGTGCCTGACAGTTTGATTGATGGGTTGAAAGAGGAATTGGCTGGAGTGACAGCTATCACTAGGGTTGATGATGTTTTAGCTGGTGGTGGTGGTGGTGGTCATGTTGTTGGTGGTGTTGGTGGTGATGTTGTTGCTGATGATGTTGGTGGTGTTGTTCAGCCTGTTGATGTTGGTGGTGGTGGTGGTGGTGATGTCCCGGCAAGTACTGCTAGGGAAAAATTAAGAGATGATGATGCTAATATTGGTGGATTTTCTCCAGTTGCTGGATGTAGTGAATTTTCCGAATTTGGTGGTAATTTTAGTGGTGGTGGATTGAGTGGTAGAAGATTTGCTGATGTTGGTGCCGGTACCTCTAAGGTGCCCTCATGTGCTTGTGAGTGCATTACTTGCAAGGACAAAATGGATAATTTGATTGGAGAAGTGGATAATTTGATTAGAAAAGTGGAGGAATTGGTGCAGGCCCAAGAAGCCACAAGATCTTCTATCCAGAGGTTGATATCCAAGAGAGGTATCAATCCATCAAAGAATCTCCTCACCTTATACTCATGTTCATCTTCGGAGGAGGGGCAAAGTAATTGCCAAGGCACTTGCATCAGTTAGATCAAGAAAATCTATTGCTACTCCCAGTAAGTCAATTGGGCCAAAAGTGGTAAAGAAGGTGGACATTTTCAAGCCTGTACATGCCCAAAGAAAGAAAAAGGTTGAGACTGCAATCAAGTCCAAAAAGAGTGGGAAAACCTTGTACTCAATGCATGAATTTGGAGCAGCAGACTTCCAGGCTTTGACAAGCATGGAAATTTGGTGGGAGGATTGGGTAAGATTCAACACTTGTATATATCTATCTGATTCAGTATGTTGTTGCAACAAGTAGATAATCTGTTGTAACAATTTAAATAGTTGTTGCAACAAGTTACCAATCTGTTGCAATAAGTACATAATCTGTTGAATTTGTTGCAGCAGGTAACTAACTACTTTTTTCTTTAATATGTTGATGAAGTCCTTCTTCTAATGCGTATGAGGCAAATCAATTTCCCTAAGTACTACGATTCCACTAACATAATCCTGGACCTCAACTTTTACAACAACATGTCCAAGAGGTACGTAGAATTGACAAAAGATAGTACAGTTCCGGATGTCGTGCCTCTGAAGGTTAGACTTGCTGAATTCACGTGGGATGATGATATGCTCAATTATTGTAGAGGTGTTAGACCCTACCCGGGTGGCTTCTCGTAGGCTGGTGCAAAGAGGGTTTTAACAGTGATGAATGTTAATGTCACACATTTTGTCACTCTCGAGTTCATGATTGAAGAGGGAGTGATAAATTTGTATGACTGCAACGTCCCTGTCTACGAAGAATGTGATTTCTTTTGCTTCATGGAGCCGGTATTGGAATTGTGGCCCAAGTTATTGCAACAGAGTGGCATGTTCGCACACTTACCTGAAAGTTACTCAATGAATCGTGAGAATTCAAGAGGCTAGAGAATCTCCCCCGCAATGTCACTAATAGGGCATGTGGTTCGTAGTCAATTGCTTTTATGGAGGCTTTGCTTACCGGCACAACTTTGACAAAACCCGAAAGTCTAATCAACGACAACTCAGTTGGGAGAATGCAATGGAGATGGGCATTAGGTATCATTGAAAAGGTGTTGGAGCCCTAAATGGGTTGATAAACAATTTATTATTTTTGCGTTGAACATTTTAAGTATCTATTAGGAGTTTTTTTCATGACATTATGTAATTTAAGTATATATTAGGTGTTCAATACTTTTCTAAGACATTTTAGTAAGTATATATTAGGTGTTCATTATTTAAGTTGTGTTCAAGACATTATGTTCAGTAGTTCCAGCAGTTTTAAACAAGTCACAAAATCTATGGGTCAGTTGTAAACACATGGTACAGTTGCTGTAACATATGGGTCAGTTGTTGCGATAAATCTAACTGCTGTTGAAAAAGTTGCAACAAGTTGATAATTTGTTGCAACAAGTTTATGATCTGTGGCAACAGATGATTTAGTTGTTGCAACAAGTTTATGATCTGTGGCAACAGATGATTTAGTTGTTGCAACAAATCTTCCAGTTGTTGAAGAAATTGCAACAACTGACACATCTGTTACAACAAGTTTATAATTTGTTACAACAGATTCATTAGTTGTTGCAATAAACTTTTAATATGTTTCAACAATTCAATTATCTGTTGCAACAGGTGAGTAACTTTTTTAAATTAGGAACACTTAGTATACAATAAGTATCATTGGTTTTCTTTGTTTACACCTACATATGGGATAAGCAAGTGGATCTCATCAAATTACTCCAACGATTGCTTGGAGTTGCTCAGTATACGCTTCGTTGATCGTACATACTGACTCAGAATACCATCAAATTGGTTAGGAACACTTAGTATACAATAAGTATCATTGGTTTTCTTTGTTTACACCTACATATGGGATAACCAAGTAGATCTCGTTAAATTACTCCAACGATCGGTTGGAGTTACTCAGTATACGCTTCATTGATCATACATACTGAAATTACCGTTTAATCCATTAAGGATGTTAGTAGATAAATATATTGATCACTAAATATCATTGAATCTCTTTGTTTAACACTAAATATCATTGGTTCCCTCTATTAATAACTAAACATATGTGACTTATATCGTAGTTGTTGCAGTAATAACATAACCTGTTGAAACAAGTACATAATTTGTTGCAGCAATAACATAACCTGTTGCAACAAGTACATAATTAGTTGCATCAGGTAACATAGCTGTTGAACAAGTCATATCACTTGTTAGATGAAACAAGTTAAGGAGTTTCTGCAACAACTCATTCCATTTGTTGTAGAAAACTCAAAACACTATAGTCATGTCACTTGTTGGAAAACCAAGTTACACAGCTGTTGCAATAGAATTATTACTTGTTGGAAACTGTTCAGAAATTGCAAAACCACAGAACATATGTTGGTGATTTGAGCAAGAATTTGAGCAAGATCAACATATCATTTAAACCAATTTTACTAACAAAAACAGCATAAAAATGTCATAAAATCCAATTTCACAAATACAAACAATAGTAATTATTACTACAAGACATTGCAAATTTAACAACTATGGAACAATTCGGTTTGGGCATGTAGTTTTTTTATGGACACCTGTTTTGGATATGGAGCATTTGTTTTTCCTCGTTGCAAGTGATTCCCCGATTCCACGCCTCCTCTTTGTCCGTCTTCTTCCCGGTTTGCTCGGATCAACATGTGGAGGAGGTATTTCTCTCTCTAAAATCTCCATAGGAACTTCCCAAGATTCTTCAGAAGGCACGGGACTCATTTCCTCACAGTATGCTATTATGTAATTCTCCACCCTGTAATACGGAGATGAGTAGTCATAAATTTGCCTTCCAAAGTAATTGGACTCGAAGTGCTGCCATAGCATGTGGGCAAGGTATTTTGTCCAGGTCAAAAACTCTACAAGTACAAAATCTTCTTTGCAGATCGACTGTTGCAACTGAACCGTGGCCGATGACGCTGAACTTGTAGTTGGCAATTTGATGGGCCAATAACTTATTACCCAAGTTGATAAATTTTGATATTTTTTTTTTCATTGAGAGAACAAAGATGGTTGGTGAGTCGATGAACTCCATACGCCTCTCATGAAATTTCTCAGTAAACCTCCTATTTATGGAATCAAATAGAGCAGTAATGGGAAATTCTCTTTCAACATTGAACATTGAGTTCACCGACTCAGCAGCATTTGTCGTCATAAAATTATACCTGACAAATAAGTATATATTAGTGTTGGAACATGTGGCTGAGGCTCAGCTGTGTAAAAAATCACAACAAGTACAGAAATGTGCAAATACCTATTTCCGGGGCAGAATGCCCTGCTCCATCTGTGGAATCCAGTGCGTTCAAGATGTTCGGCGACCCCAGGAACCAAATCTCTGATTTGATTGAAATGGTCATTGAAGACATCAATGTTGTATGCTTTTGCTGCTTTATAAAATTGAGATACGACTGCCCCATTGTGAAAGGTGGTTCTCAGATTTTCCCCTAGGTGCCTCATGCAAAAACCATAATGACATGTAGGGAAGACAATTGAAACCGCCTTTTTGATACTTGGATGTCTATCAGAAATTATGCACGATTCAGGGGTGTCCTCTATATAGCTTCTCATTTGTTCAAAAAAATATTTGTACGAATCATCACACTCCTTGTCCACTACACAAAATGCCACTGGAAAAATATGATTCTCCACATCTTGTGCGACTGCTGACAACAACACTCCTTCGTACTTGCTCCTCAAGAATGTCCCATCGACAGCTATGACTTTTTTCATTTGCGCAAAATCAAGCATCCAAGCCTTATAGGCTACAAAAAAGTACTTGAACTTCCCATTTTCATCAACCTTCAATACCATCTTACTTCCTGGATTTGCAGAACGAAGCATATAACGGTACGCATCAAGCACCGCATACCCGTGCTCATGTGTCCCCCTTGTCAAAGCCTTTGCAATCTCCATGCCCTTCCAGACCTTCCAATAACTTACCTTACAACCCAAATCTGTACGGATTGTTAATCTTTTGTAGACGGGCCTTTACCGTAAGGAAACTTATCTTTGAAGTATTCACCAATAACTTTCGCAGTAGCGTATGGATTATGGCTCGTAATGTGCTCAGAACCACATGTATGATGCTTTATGTAGGTTCTAATACAAAATTTGTCAGAACTTAAAAGCTTCACAGCCCTCAGCCACCACTTGCACTCCGGTTGTACACATCTGAAGCAATACACAGTACGCGAATTAATCACCTTCTTGATTCTAAAATCTTTCTTCAAGCAAGAAAGTTTCAACCAAGTAGCTAGTTCTTCCTTGTTCTTGAATGACATTCCTTTATAAGAACCTGTTTCATCATCTTGAACATGGCTAGACTGCATTGATTGTGTAGTGCCCACTGTATTGCTCGCAACTTCAGGTATAGGGATCGGGTCAGCCCCACTTCCATTATCTGGGATATCCACATCCACCCCATCTAATTCATCATTTAACACATCTTGTTGGTCTTGAGATATATTGTGGTTCTCTACCGGGCTTCCAATAACGTATACCCTTAAAATGGGCCTAGCTACATCATTCAAATAAGCACGCAAACGAACCTGATCAGTTACCTTAAATGGCAAGACCCTCTGATTCTCCAAAGAGCTGTGCATGTAAGTGATGTCAAGATCTTTTGGTTCACAAGTTAATTCGCAATAGGTGATGATTAGGTTCACAAAATCATCGAACATAACATCTTTTTAGACAGTCATCGCTATCGTCTCTAACGTGTCGCTACCCTTCCATCACCAAATATATCGATTATTCTTCTCAATCCATTCACCATGGCAATCAACCCCTATTGTTATTGAGTCCCCCATTAGTGGTGTTTGAGGTACCTGAAGATATTTTGTTTAACAAAAAATTGGTCATGAGAGTACATACCAATCTATAACAAAATGAAACAGCTGCAGCACTTGTTCCAACAGATTATTAACTTGTTGGAACAAGTGGACTACTTGTCGCAACATGTAATAAAATGGTTGCAACAACTTACCAATCTGTTGGAGTCAGATTTAGTTTTTTGGGATAATGTTTCAGACTGTTGAAGATGTCTAACAGATAGTCAAGTTGTTGCAACAAGTGTATTACTTGTTGCAACAAGTAGTACACTTGTTGCAGCAAGTCAATAATCTGTTGGAAGCAGCTTCAGTTTTTTGGGTTCTGTTTCAGACAAAAACTGAAGCTGATCCAGCAACTTCATAATCTGTTGTAGAAGTTGCAACAACCACATTATACGTTGCAACAACTACAACAACTACTGTAAGTTGTTGGAAAATCAGTAGATTTATACTCAGGTGAAAAATCGAAATAAAACAGCATTGTTGTACTTACCAAATAAGCGAAAAACACTTATGAAGCAATTGCCAGTGCTGCACCAATAAAATCCAGTCAAAAAATTACAAAATCGGGTGGTCACGTTTTTTTCTTTCTTGAGCAATAATGGCGGATGAAGAAGAAGAACAAGAAGAAGAAGAAAGAAAGAAAACAATGGAATGAGTTATGAAGTAATTCCCAGTGCTACACGAATGAAATCCAGTCAACAAAATTGCAAAATCAGGTGGTCTTGTTTTTTTCTTTCTTGAGCAGAATCCAGTCAAGAAGAAGAAGAAGAAGAAGAAGAAGAAGAAGACGCAGAAGAAGAAGAAGAAGAAGAAGAAGAAGAATAAGAAGAAGAAACGAGCAGCAGAATAAGAAAAAGAAACAAGAAGAAGCAGCAAGAAGAAGAAGAAACGAAGCAAAAAAGAAGAGCCAAAAATGGTGGAAACGGCGCAGATGATTATATTTGGCGCGTTTTTCCTTTTTTTGGCTCTGTAGGGTTTATATGGGTAGGATCAAAGTGTTAAAAATAAAACTTGAGTTTAAAGTGTAAAAAATAAAGCTTTGGGTTAAAGTGTTAAAAATATAACTTTGGGGTGAGTCAAACCTCCCTAATCACTGATCCAAAGTTTATCACCCCTACTCAATTAAAAAAACTAGAGTTACCCAACTCAATTTTAAAACTCATTTGTCACCTATAATTAAAAGCCCCTTACACTATCTTGTGAGAATAAAGAGCATATTTCCAGCGGAGGTAATTTTTACTTTATCTTCTGCAGCATCGGCCTCCATTTCTCTCTTATTTTTACCGTTTTCATTCTCTTGTTTTCGTTATGCCAGTTCTTTTTATCATACATTGCTTTCATTCTCTAAGTATAATCTTATGATATTTGTGCATAATGTGATATGGTTTTGTAATTTTTGAGTCGAACTGTCTAAAATTTGGTGTGCTCTCAGGCGTAAGCAAATCAAGGAATCGCTTGGTTTTTATAGCTGAACTCACTCATCAGACTTTTGAAATTATGGGTTAAAGATTTAATATTTTTAGAAGTTTTAGTATTTTGTTGCATATATATATGTTGGGTTCAATTGAACTCCTTATCTATGTGTCCACCCCTGCTCTTTGGGATCAGACTACTTAATTTTTACTGTATTTAATAAGATTTACAGAAAAACTACTATAAAATCACTAGTTTTATAATAGCTAAGAATATATAACTACTACTCCTTCTCTTCAACTTAGATGATGTATTTTTTGACTTGGTATAAAGTTTTAAAAAATTGAGTTTTAAAACATGTGGTCCTAAAAGCTTAAAGTCTAAAGTTTTGTGGAGCCATGATATTTGTGTTGGTATAAAAGCTTCTTATTAAGAGTAAAGTGGGTAAAATGAAAAGTTTAAAGTTAAATTGTTTCTAAATATAGAAATATGTTATTCTTTTTGGAACAGACTAATAAAAAAAGTGTGTCATTTAAATTGAAACGGAAGAAGTAATATGTAAAAGTTACAGTTGAAGAAAAATTACTGGTCTAGCATACAAGGGTCAAGCTATTTAAATTTGGTTATATACTAGTACTATAAATCACAATTCTTATAGCTAAAACCATCTTTAAAATCTTTGGTAAATCGCAATCAAGAAAATAAAATTATTCACCAAATAATAATAGTTCGTTTAAGAATTGAGACGTAGGAGTAATGGCTTGAAAATCTTAGGTTCATATCCCAGTTAGCATGTTGTTCGATGGATTAGTGAAAATGCACACGAACTGTTCCTAACACACCATCATATAAGTAAATAAAATGGGATAGATGAAAGATTAATTAAATTTATATCCCATGTATATTATGTATGCTTTTGGGAGCAATTTTTCGTATTTTTGGACTTATAAAAATGTGTTGAATGATGTTGTGCCGGCTGATAGAAAATAGGCATAAACGCAACGGAAGCAATCACCCAAGACCATATAATCTTACATGTAAACTAGATAAACATAATCATTAACGAGATAGAAACACTAACCTCTTGAAGTTACTGCACAAATCTTCAATAATATTCGCGCTATCCAGGTCTGCAGTCTTCTACTGTGTATCCTGAATCTCTACCGAACGTGATACTTGAGTGGCAAGTATTTTTGTTCAAGAAAAATAGTATCTTGATATGGAAAATTTGGCCAACTTAAGAAGAAAGCTTTCTGGTTTTTCCTTCTTCTTTTTGTCACGTTTTTCTTCTCTGTTTTGTTTCTTTTTGGTCAGAAAACAAAACCAAACTTTTTCTTTTTTTTTTTAGCCAAAAAATCAGAAGCCAACGTTAAGTTAGTTTTCTTCTTACTTTCACGTTTTTTCTTTTTTTTTTT
>MCJB01009200.1:0-162251 GCA_002018475.1 Nicotiana obtusifolia
CGAGCACGTGCCTCACCTCAATATAGCACTACGATGTGCAATCCGGGGTTTCAAACCCTCAGAACGTCATTTACATCATTACTCACCTCAAACCGGCTAAATCCTTAGCCCACGACGCCCTTGCCCTTTGAATTGGCCTCCACGTGCGTCGAATCTATCCAAATTCAAAACAATTACGTCACAATATGTTAAGGGGACAAAGCCCATGCGAGAACAATCAAAATTACTAAGAAATCCCGAAATTACCAAATCTCGAGCCCCGGGCCCGCTTCTCGAAATTCAGTAATTTTCACCTCCACGGGTTCCTTATCTTCCCAAGAGTTCAACCATACAAGATTTATCGAATTCTGACATCGGTTCGACCTTCAAGTCTTAAAATCTAAGCTTAGGGATTTTTCAGAATTCCCCCAACTTAATCACAATCACAAGCTAGAATAGTAGTAGGTTTGGGTAATTTGCCCAAGTTTAAGACTAGAACACTTACCCCGATATTTTCCCTTGGGAATCTTCCAAGAATTTCCCCCAATACTTGCTTCGACCCGAGCTCTATAGCTCCAACAATGTTCAAGATGGTCAACACTCCTCCTCTTGAGAATTTGTCCAAGAAATGTCCCTTGGATGTTGTTCTAAGGTTGATTTGTTGTGATTTTCTGGTGTTTGGAGGTGTTTCTCTTCGTGGGTGACGAAAAATGGCTTTGGCATGGCAAATGTGCATTGATTTCTATTTATAAAGGGGTAAAAAATCGAGACAAAATACCCCTGTCCGGCCCGATATGCGATCGCATACCTGTCGCATAACAGGTATGCGGTCCGCATTTTGGACGCATTTTCGACATTGAATTTGTCCAGGTTTCTGTCCTGGTATGCGATCTCAGCATGGTGAAATGCGGTCCGCATTTCATGTTTGCGTTTTGCATTTCGACCGCATTCTTGACGTTACATTTTGTTCAGTTCACTGTCTTAGTTTGCGGTCTCGATGTCAGATATGCGGTCCGCATTCCTACCGCATTTCTGACCTGAACATTGCCCAGGAACCTGCCTGGGTTTGCGATCCCCCTGTGAGATATGCGGTCCGCATTTGAGATATGCGGTCCGCATTCTCGCATCTGGTTTTTTCTGAAATTTCCTTTTCCAACGAAGAATTAGTCCGTTTAACCACCCAAAACTCACCCGAGGCTTCTGGAACCTCAACCAAACATGCTAACATATCCCATAACATTATTCAAACTTGTTCCAACCATCGGAATGCTCAAAACAACCTCTCAACATCCATTCCCGTCGGATTCAAGCCTAAGAATTTCAAAAATCCTCTAAGTCGCTCTTTTGATCTAAACCCAATAAAACCACGTCCGAATGACTTGAAATTTTACACACAAGTCCTAATTCACAAATCGAAGCTACAGCAACTTTGAGAAATCCATTCCGACCCTCGGATCAAAATCTCGCCTATCAAACCGAAAATCGCCAAAATTCTAACTTCACCAATTCAAGCCTACTCGTACACGGGATCTCCGACCCAAATTCCGATTTCACTCCTAAGTCCTAAATCATCTCCCGAAACTAATCGAATCGTCGGAATTCACATCCGAGCCTCTTAACTCATAGGTCAACATCCGGTTGATTTTTCCGATTTAACCCTTCTTGAAAGAGACTAAGTGTCTCATTTCTTACCAATTTCACTCCGGACTCAATTACTCAACTCGGTCACGTAAAACACAGATAACGCAACATAATGAGACAGAGAATAGGGAAGACGGAGTGGTAACCCACGAGACAACTGACCGGGTCGTCACAGACAGACATTCCATTGATTCTTTATTTTTGGGCTGAAAAAGCTTGTCAATACAAATGAATCATTCTTCTGGTCTCTCTTCGCTCCCCACCCCGAAACTGACGCACGGCACAGCGCCCATTCGCTTCGCGCGCGAGAAGGCAACAAAGGTCAGTTCATGAGACCGCAGCGCAGCGGAGTGGAGCAGCCACGAGACGAAGTTCCTTACCTTAGCTGGATCTCGCTGATGCCACCTAAATGGTAGGTAGGCAGCGGATGTGTGATCTTTGGGGTTGTCGTTAGTGCACCTGTCCCCAATGAAAGAATGAGTGATCTGTTCCCCTGCGGTTCCCTTTAAGGTTTGATGGATTTGGTGTATTGATATTTGTTTATGAATTATAACTCTAGTTTTTATGTACTGAATCGTTTTAGACGATGTAATTATTGCATCTATATTCACATGTTCATGTAATAGAAAGAGGCATAACTTATGATATCTTTGCATTATCTTGTTGGTTGAATTCATTAATTCTTCTTAGTAATCGAAGGAGTCTAGTTGAGTTGTTGATTAAACCTACTTAGGAGGATAATCGAGAGAGGTTCTCCTAAAGACCAATCCACTACGCATTTTGCATATCTTCACGTGCTTAAATTGGTTCATCTCATGAACTTAAAACTTAATTGAGAGAGGAGATTTTGCTTAACGTTTGAACTAATAATTGAGTGGATTCGAGAGACTCACTTGAACACTAGAAGTGAATTATCTAGATTTAAATCCCAGACAATTATCTCACCTTATCCAATCAACCCCAATTTTCTCCCATTGATATCTTCCTTTGCTTAGTCCTTGCTTCGATTTATTCTTAGTTAGTTGTAGTGTTAATCACATAAATCTAAATTGTTGATCATCTTGGATAACAATCTAGCTATAAACTATGATAATACTGTTCAACTCCAATCCCTATGGATATGATATTATACTATACTATCTTTGACTAGCGAGCATAATTAAAGTGGCGTTTTGCGCTCGTCAGATAGTAACTCAATAAAATGACGTCTCACAACTTACACTTTACCTCAATAGGAACCACTGCCTTTGCAACTCAATACCATATTCAACCACATGATATTCTAAGAATAGCAATTTCAAGTAAGAATTCAACAGTTAAATAATGAATATGGAATAAAAGAAAGCAAGTAATTAAACTAAACATGTAGGACAAGTTGAAAATAAGAGATAAGACATGTAGGCATGTGAAATTAGACAAATTATGAGGAATACAACATGTTAGGGTAACTCAAGTAAGGCATGAAAGAGAAATGACATAGTTAAAATCGGATATTTCACTTTTAGCCTGTGACACACTCGTCACCTTGCGTACACGGCTTTCATATATCACAATTATCACAACAATACCAAATCCTAAGGGGAATTTCCTCCACACAAGTTTAAACAATTTACTTACCTCAAACCACGCTAACTCAATAAATTAGAAGGCCTCTCCCTCCATTTTCCAACTCCGAACTGCTCGAATCTAGCCAAAATAATTTAATACTATAAATATGACAATTGAAAACTAATTCAAACAATGAAATCACGATCTTTGCAAGGAATTGAGAAATCGACCCAAAAAGTAACCCCGTGCCCCCGTCTTGGAACCCGACCAAAATTACAAAACCGAACACCCATTCGATATCGAGTCCAACCATACAAGAATTATTCAAATCCAACATCATTTCACCTTTCAAAACTCGAAAATTTAGAATAAAGAGTTTCTACCATTTTTCCCCAATTTAAAACTCCAAAAAAATAATTAAATGATGAAATTATCAATAGATTCATGGGAAATCATCAAAAACGAGATTGAATTCCTTAACCCAAAGTACTCTATGAAAATCCCTCAAAATTTCACCTCAAACCGAGCTTTCAAAGTCACAAAATGAATTACGAAATCAACCCTCAAATTTCCCCTTTTCTTCCTAGCGATCCTCGCATTTGCGGCCATTGTGTCGCTTATGCGATGTCGCACCTGCGGAAAAACCATCACAATTGTGGATTCCACTTTAAGTCCAGGAGTTCCACTTCTGTGGTCCATAGCTCGCACCTGTGAGCCTGCTTTTGCGGAGAAGGAGACCGCACCTGCGGTCCTGTCCCAGGCCCTCTCCTCAAATTCCGCTTCTGCGGAGAAAAGGGCCGTGCCTGCAGAAGCGCATCTGTGCTCTGGCGTTTGCACCTGTGAACCCAGGCCTGGGCTGGCTCCTCTGCTTTTTTGATGACCAAGGCGCACCTGCGGCCCCGCAGGTGCGATGACACCAGAACAGTAGCACTTCAGCAAAACACCAAGTCCAAAAATGATCTGATTTCCATCCGATTCACGCTCGGGGCCCCCGGGACCCCAAATGAATATATCAACAAGTTTCAAAACACATAGAGGACCTACTCGAGGCCACAAATCACATCAAAAAATACAAATTCTACGAATCACAATCCAAATTCAAGCCTATGAATTATGAACTTCCAAATTCCGAAACCAGCCCCAATTCATAACAAAACAACTCTGATTGATACCAAATTTTGCACGAAAGTCTTAAATGAAATTACATACCTATTTCAACTTCTGGAATCGGGATCCGACCCCGATATCAATAAAGTCAACTAATGGTCGAACTTCCTAAAAATCTACCATTACCCAATTTTCGCTAAATCGTGGCGAAAAGGCCTACGGACCTCCAAATCAACATCCGGACACGCTCCTAAGACCAAAATCACCATACGGAGCTATTGGAACCATCAAAACTCCATTCCAAAGTCATCTTCACACAAGTCAAACTAAGGTCAACTCCTACGACTTAAACTTCCAACTTAAGGACTGTGTCCCGTATCATTCCGAAACTCACCCGAACCTGACACCAAGCACCCCCGCAAGTCACGCAACTACAATATAACACATAGGAGCATAATTTAGGGGATCGGGGTTAAAATACTCAAAACCACCGGCCGAATCGTTACAACTTGTTAGGCTGAACTTGATTATTTTCTTGGTTAGTAACACCTTTAGCTGCATGCTCAATCTAAAACTTACTTGGTATCATACTTCCTGTCTCTAATACATTAGGGTTATCATTGATCTTTGAAAAGTGACATGCATTTATCTTTTAAGACTGTCTTCCCAAAAAAGGGACCTAGTTGCTCTACTATAACCAAGTGATAAATTATGAAAACAAAAGCGTGATCATTTTTCATATTTATTTACTAACCTAGACTTAAGTTTGATTTAAACCTGTTCTAATGAAATATTTTTCCTTTATCTGTAACACTTTCTTCTCGTGACATGCTTTGTCTAATCCTATAATGTGTAAAGCTTCACTGTCTACATAAAATCATCACTGCATTTGAAGTGTTCAAGTAGCTAACTAAATACCAAATGTTCTTGCTTAATTCTTGATTTTATCCCCTGTCCAGAACCACTCCACTCCTTTCTCTACTATTAGCTTTAAAACCAAATCTAATCCCTAAAATCTCATAAGGATCTTTGCTGATGCTATCTGAACTTGATGATTTGTTTGAAGCTCACACTATTAGGAGTATGATTATGTAGAAATCCTTAGGGATTCTATGTCGTAGTCTATTAATTTGTAGACCTATTGAGAAAGTTGATCATGTCCCAGATATCTTTGATAACCTCTATATCTGTTGACTTATTGATATATAGCTTTGCCTTTCCTTGGAATATTGTTCTACTATCATGTTCAAACGTTTGTGGTATGCTTATGATGCTTATGCTCCTAAACTATATGTGTTTAAAGTTAGATTTTTAGATTCAATTGATATATGTTTGTTTGGTATCAAATGTAGACTATATATAGCAAAGGTCCTCAGGAAAATGGGATTTGATGAAACCTTCATAGTTATGATCATGGACATACCAAATAACAACTGGTAATCAATCCTCGTCAATGGTCAACCAAGAGGTTTCTTCAAATCAACAAGAGGAGTCAAACAAGGAGATCCACTATCCCCTACTCTCTTCATCTTAGCTGCAGAAGCACTTTCTAGAGGTCTAAACTCACTGTACACAAACAAATGCTTCAAAGGTTTTGGAATGCCAAGGAGAAGTCCGAGAATTAATCACTTAGCATATGCTGACGACATGATCATTTTCTCATCAACAGAAGCTAACACTCTGCATATGATCATGGATACACTAAAGGCATATCAAGCAGCTTCCGGACAACTAATAAACAAGAGTACGTCAGCCACTTATATGCATCACTCGGTCACAACTGCTATTGAAGAAAGAACTGAAAGAATCACAGGAATTGGAAGGCAAAACTTTCCTTTCACACTATTCAAGAAAGAAGATCATCTACTACCAAAACATTGTGAGCAAGATTCAAGACAGACTGCAGTCATGGAAAGGGAAACTGCTCTCCATAGGGGGAAGGTCCACATTGATTAAGCACGTCCTGCAAGGCATGCCAATACACCTCCTTTCAGCAGTAAATCCCCCCAAACAAGTGATCAACAATATTCATAAGCTACTTGCCTAATTCTTTTGGAGTAGCAGAACTGGAGGCACCAGCAGACACTGGTCATCCTGGGACAACCTATGCCTACCACACGAAGAAGGAGGAGCAGGCTTCGGGTCCCTGCACGACATGTCAAAAGCTCTGTTTTGCAAGCTCTGCTGGAATTTTAGAACAAAACCTAGCCTATGGAGTGCCTACATGACACATAAATACTGCAAAACACATAATGCAGTAACGGTCCAATGGAGGAAAGGATCACAGGTCTGGAAGAAGATGCTGGAATGCAGAGATATCATTGAACATCAAATTGGCTGGCAACTGAAAATGGGATCCTCACCCTTCTGGTATGACAATTGGACTAGATTGGGAGCACTATATTTCCTAACACCACCAGATTTCCTCATAGATGAAACACTTCAAAATGTGAATGACACAATACAAAATGGAAACTGAGACTTTCAACAACTCACAGCTCGTTTGCCTCAGGAATGGGTAGAATACATTGTAAATTCAATCAAGCCACCTGTGGCAGCAAACATGATGGACATTCCCTTCTGGATGCTTTAGAATCAAGGTCACTTTACAGTCAAATCAGCATGGGAATACTTAAGGAAAAGAGAGGATCCAAAACTGGCATATGAGAAGATTTGGGTGAAAGGACTCCCTTTCAAAATTGCTTTGTTCATATGGAGAGTTTGGAAATCCAAAATACCACTTGATGATATTCTAAAAAGATGGGGACTCAAAATGCTGGTGTTGCATCGAACCAAAGGAAAAAAGCATCAATCATCCCTTCTACACATCAAATACTGCCAGTAGACTCTGGAAATACTTCACGCAAGCAGCAGGTATCTCAATTGAGGAACTAACTTTTCATCAAGCTATAATAAGATGCTGGACCGCACAAATAGTCAACAGATTGAAACCAATAATCCAAGCACTTCCAGCATGCATCATATGGGAATTATGGAAAAGGAGAAATAGTCACAAACATGGGGAATCAGTCACAACCGGCAGAGTAATATACCAAATCTCCACAACTCTGCAGAATTTGGTACATACAAGGAAGCCAGGATTCTATGCTCCGCCTAAATGGCAAGATCTTATCTAGAAGCTAGAAAATCACACCCCAAAGCTGGATTACAAAAAGGTCACCTGGATGCCTACATCAACAGGATGGGTAAAGATCAATACGGATGGAACATCTAGAGGAAATTCAGGAAGAATCTCGATTGGTTTCTGTGTAAGAAATGAAGAAGGGGACCTCATATATGCTCTAGGAACAGATTGCATGCCAGGAACAAACACAAATGTAGAAACACTAGCAATCTTAGAAGCATTGAGATACTCTAACTCACATAACTTCACTAAGATTTGGCTAGAAACTGATTCCATGCTTCTAAGCAACATAATCAACTGCAAATGGGACCCCCCTTGGAGTATAGCTGAGCAGATAGAGGAAATTCTTCACATCAAAGACTCTCTGGAACTGAGGATAACACATACTTACAGGGAAGGCAATAAGCTTGCGGATCATATTGCCAACTATGCTCTTAACGTTGGAAGAATTGAATGCCACCATTTCAATCAACTTGACTCAACTGGCAGAAGAATCTTGAATACAGACAAGCTGCAATGCCCCTACCTAAGAGTGAAAATCATAAAGTGACACTGCTACACGACATGATACAACTGCCCTTTCTAACTAATTTGTTACATGTGCAGGGACATGGAAACAACACTGAAACACCACAAAGGAAAACCAAACAGCAAGCCTGGTGCAGCAGAAACATCCCCAATACCACCTTGGTAGTGAGGAAATGTCATGGTGTTGCAATCAGTTATTACAGTATGTCAGGAAACAAGTGCATTCTGGCAACAACTGAAGCAACACTCTTGACTGCTCTCATTAACTTAGGATACTGGATTTTTGCTTGCAACAAACCACATCATCAGAAACACACTCAGTATTGCTTGCAAGCTTCTTTGGCAAGTAGCAAGGAACAGATAATGGCAAGGACAGATAACTATCTGGTGCTACGGGGAAAACAGCACTTTGGAGGAAATAACAGTTTTCTGTTTTGCAGGATCACTTATTGGACAAATAGGCAACATAGCTACCCTCTGCAATGTGAACAAGTTGCCAAAAGAAGCAGACAAACCAACAAAACTGCTGCTGATGTCCATATACTAGATTTGGGCAGCAGACTTTCACCAAAGGATCAGATAAACGAATGCTCATGTGGAACTGGAAACAAAAACAACTTGAAAATGCATACGATGTCTCACACTTAGGATACAAGGAGCATACTGCTCAGTATTCTAAATGCTATCAAAGATGCAAGAGGGAAAGGGCAATGCAGAAGCTAATCTCTGGGCAACAGCTTAGCATCAAAAAAGACAAGCAGCAGATAATTATCAGATCAAAGCAGCAGCTGCAACTAAAGGGATGTTTTTCGCATATACCTCGAGCAATAAGATCATTTGGATTTTCCTCAAACCAGGCTACACCATCAGAAACATCTTTGAGGCATCGACAAATCTCAGGGGCAATTAGGAAGGGTCAAGAAAGTGCAAATAAAAAAAGGCTAAAGATACTGGGAAGGAAACACTTCCTAGTGTCACTGGAAAGGCACCTCTTTGGGGGAACAACAGTTTGCTAACTTTTGCTGTTTTGCAGGAACTGCTGATGCAAATTGGACAAAAAGGGCTTGCTGCACAACCTCCTAACTGTCAAAGATGTAATAAGAAAAGGAGCAATTCAGTTACTAAAGCTATGGGCAACAAATGATACGCAGATGTCCATTGTCGAGGAGAAAAGGATAGATCACAACCCTTCTATTGCCACCATGAAAACTAAGTACAATATGTGGAGCACTAACTGGAATGCCTCTCTTGGTCTGAACACAAGAAGCATGCTGATCAGTTTTGTAAAGGAAAGGGACTGGGCAATGGCTGATGATGACAACCAACAGATAGACGACAACTCACTCAATACCTGGAAGACCACTGACCAGAAGCACCTCAACTCACTCAATACAACAGGGCACATTGGTCAACAGAAAATACACAAAACAGATCAAAATTTCCAGAAGAACAGCAGACTAGCAATGGTGGCACACTTAGACACTAACATAGCTTCCTCTTTTGCAGGGAATAAAAACTTATCTATGCCCTACTCTTTGACGAACTTCCAGCTGGTGGTATTAGTACAAGGTACTCATTCCATTGGAAGGGAGGAGAAGATAGGAACAAGCATGGAATCAAGGACAAAGAATGCTATGAATTGTTTAACTATTGCACCAGGCCTTACTATCACCAAGGAATTGAAACAGAATGTTTCTTACTACTTGGATATGCTCAAATTAGTAAATGCTATCAAAGGAAATAGAAAAGTATCAATGCCCTACTCTCCGACGAACTTCCAGCTGGTGGTATTAGTACAATGTACTCATTCCACTGGAAGGGAGGAGAAGATAGGAACAAGAATAGAACCAAGGAAGAAGAATGATTTAAACTGGTCGACTATTGCTACATTGAGATCATATACTTTCCGATGGAGATCAGGAAGATGTTTTAAGGTTCAGAATAAAGAAGCAGGGAAATGGAAATATGAGACTACAGGTTCTACTAGAAGACACCTTTTTCATGAATTCAAGCCTACAAGGAACACAAAGACATACTGCAAGGGTGAAATTGGTCGATCCCAGCTACATACATGTACGTGACTGTTGGCACATACTCATATGGTCGAGAATGATAATACTATCTATATGATATTAGAGCACCATCCAGTGTTATTAGCATGTTACCATGCTCAACCTGGAGGTGTGATAAAATCGTATAGGCAGTATTTTCAGACACCAGCACACAATGGCAACAGGGAAAACACAACAGGAACAACACTGAGGCATCCCTCCTTGAGAAAGAAACTGGCAGGACAACTCACAGGCAACATCACTACTAAAATCAGCAGCCACATTCTCAACAACTCAACAGCATCAACACCAACACAAAAGGCAGAAGACAAGCAGATCCTTTCCTACTCAAGAAATAGCAGCAGCAGCGACATCCAAGACATCAGCAACATAAACAAGGGCAGTAAATAGAATAAACACTCAGTACAAGAGCAAAGCTTAGTCAACCAATATCAGAAGAAGAAATTGGAACAAGAAACAACAATGCCAACACTTGAGAAGCAGCAAGAGATGCACCACTGGAAACAATTTCTTGGAATGAGGACAACTCACAGAGAGCAGAGAAGAATCAGCAGAATAAACAGCACCAAAGAACAGGGCACATACTCATGGACAGTGAATACACGCCACCACAATCCCACAAGCACCAAAGAATATCAATGCAAACTAGATATTATATGGACTACTCTTGACAGTTATCTTCAATTATGCTTTACTTCCAAAAGCCAAAGAAAAATTGAAGAACACTTTCGGTTGTCATATAATATACTCCTTAGAACAATCCAACTTTTTGTTAAAGGCAGAATCTTTTGAACTAGAAGAAACACGCACTTGGTAGAATTAGGAATACATGTAACTTTTTGTAAAGTTGACCTAGATTCACTACCCATCTTTTTTGTAAATATGACTGGCTATCGATTTAAGATAGAAAGTCATAACATCACTATAGGTCTAACTCCCCTGCTACTTAGGCACATTTGACCATCAAATGTACACATTTTGCTATATGGAGGTCAGGTATATGTCCCCCTCCACCTTTGTATTTTTGGATTATATATATAAAAATATACACTAGGCAAACAGCCTAGTGAAATTTAAATAAATAAATAAAAAATTTATATAGTGAGAGCGAATTATAGCCATTGATTACAAATGAGTTTTAGTGTCCAACTATGGATATAAGTTTTCCTATTTATAGCTCTATTCAGGGAGACAAGATCCCCAAATCAAGCTCCTCTTGAATCAGAATAAAATCCCTATTGATGGATGGATAACAATTAAACATTAATACCGAGATTCTCTGTAACGACTGCTCATTGAATGCTGTCTTTTACAACCGATTCTTCCTTTCAAATCTTCGTTCCTGATTTTAATGCCTTGGAAACTTATTTTGCACCCATCACATGTATGCATCCGGTGCCAACTATTTGCTGACTCATATCTTACCAGTCTCCAGTTACACGTGTCATCTTGAAATTCATCCACCTCTCGCTAACAAATTTTACCCCCATACAGATAGTCCTCTCACTTTCTGGTGATAGAACTTTGTGTTACCAGGAAGTAGATAAGACCCTTTTGGCGGGAATGTTCTTGAACAGTTTCTAACACTTGAAAGGATGCACATCTTCTTGCATTTAATAACCCGAATACATGTTATCCTATGATTCATCAAATATTTTTGCCAGTTTTCAGGGTAATCAGGACCTTGAATTTTGCCGTCTATAAACTTCTTCACTATTCATCACTTTTATTCTTCACTTTTACAAACTCTTCTTCTTCTTCGAATTTCCTCGGAACCCTACTGCAAAATCCCTCTTTTTCAGAAAAATCTCACTACTCAAATTTCTTATCACCGTGTCTTCTTCTACCGATGTTCTCGAAAACTCCAGCCTTCTCTTCGGTGGTGGCCCTAAAAAGAACAAAACAAAGGAAGTTGATGCTAATACCGAGCCTCCTACTGTTAACAGCATAATACCTCTTTAACTTAACACCCAGTTTGACCTTCAAATCTAAAAGGAAGCTATCAAACCCAACAATGACGGAACTGGCCTGTATGCAGGTACCCTTCTTCCATATGTTCTATTAGTATTCCCATCGTAATGGAAGAATGCGACTGGAAAAATATCAAAATATTCGCCCCTAATGAGGTGGAAAGGGTCACCTTCACTAGTCCAGGGTTCATGTATGTTTTTATACATACCCCTTCACTTTGAGATTGGTTCAAGAAATTGATCCCATAATTTTAGAATTCTGCCACTGTTACCAAATCTGCTTGGCTTAGGTAGGCCCATAAGTATGGCGTATGGTGGCTTGCCTTTGAAAACTGTGCTTCGATACTGTAGAAACCCTAACTTTTGCACATTTGATCAACCTCAACTCCCCAATGATCTTTCGTGGAGGTATGCTAAAGCTCAGCAAACGCGAACATCATGCCATCCTTACTAGCGTTGATGATGAAAATGACTGTGGCTGGATGGAACGACTCATTGTTATTACCACCATAGACATCTTACCTGCAATAACCCCTCTACTTCCTGAATCTTGGAATCTTATTTCCTAAGTCTTTGGATAACTTTTCCTTCTCGCATTTAAGAAGATTTCCTCCTTTGTTGACTTTTTACTTTCCTTATTCCACCTACTTATTGGGAACCACTATAGGTTAAGAATCTAGCCCAATGGGTACAGAAAATTCTAGACATTTCTACATCAGACTCTCAAAGGTCGAAAGAAATGGCTCCCATATTTAATTCGAAAGACAGAAACCATGGTAAGTAAAAGTTCTTCCCTCCTTCTTTCACATTCCAACATGACTCGAAATCAGTTTGTTGACTCCCATTTTGCAATACACAGGCCTTCAAGGAATCTTTTGTTTGTCCTGTTGTTGAGGTCTGCAATGACCCAGAGGAAGCCCAAAAACAGTTACAAGATGCCCTCAACTGGAAGAGGGCTCGTGAAGGCACTCTTGCTTTCGATGAAGGCGCTTTCTCCTGGAGTCCCCGGTCTAAGGAAAAAAAACCAAAGAGAAAATGTACCTCCACAAATGGAACTCGGGAATAGAATTCAGGAAAGGAAGCTCCAACCGGACCAACCACAGTGGTCCTTGTCGATAAAGGAACTGATGATGAAGCAGTTCTCCTTCAAAGAAGGAAAAGATCTTTATCATCTTAACCAGATGCTTAGCCAGGAGAGTTTCGAATACCACAACAGGGAGAAGTTCAAGGACTCTTCACGGAAATAGAATTGGCTGAAAATGCTAAGTCTCATTTCCAGACTCCTGTCGATGCTCCCGTTCCGAGGAGTTCTACGCCTGACATTCCTCCGCCATCAACTTATACACCAGATGCAAACATAACTCCTTCTACACTAATTGCTGCCTCTCTACTGGCCCCACCCGAATAGAGAGAAGATGTTCCTTCCCCACGGTCATCCGATCATGGGCATTCATGGAACTCTTATCTGTCACCCACTCAAAATCGTAGTGGAAAACGAAATGTCATTCTCACCGTTTTGAATGAGTTTGACTTAATTTCCAAGCCGGTGGAGGTCGCTGTTACTTGACACCACTGGCCAAGGACAAAGATTGGAGAATGATGGATAATCTTTTTGCTGAATGTCTGATCAACAATTGCATGCACTGTTTGGCCCAGGTATCAGTTTAATTTTTTTTCTTTCCCTTTTCCTTGCTAAACTTTGCCTCCAAAACCTCAACTTTAATCCTTTTTAGGCTAACCCCTTGCTTCCAAGGGCCTGCAAACGTTGATTTTGAAAAAGAAGAGCTTACTACGTAATGAAATCAACTTGTTGCCAATCGAAATCAGCTTGTCGAGCACCTCCTGATTTTGGAAGCAAAAGTTGCTCAGATGGTCAAGATCGAGGCTCGATAAGAGCAATCTGAGCAAGATGAAATGGCCCACATCCAAGAAGCTGCTCAATTACATGAGGATCTTAAGGAGGCGAAGGCCAAATGGGTTGTACCGCACGATGCCGTAACTACCATGGCCGAGTGCGAGTCTTCTTTTATATAGCAAATCAACAACATAGAAACTAGCTTACACTGCAAATCCGAAGAGGCTACTGCTGCCGAGGAGAAAAGAGCCAAAATGGAAAAAAGGTTCAAAAAGGTTGTGGAGCAGAACCAGCCTCATGCGAGTACCATTACCGAACTTGATTCCAGGATCAACATTATGAGAGTTGAAAATGATCAACTTCAATCCAAAATCGAGAAGCTCCTAGCTAAACTCCAAGATCAGGAAGACTCTTTCCTCCTAGAGAAAGGAGGAAATGTTAGGAGGAAGCGACAGAAGGCATTGAAAACATTGATGATTGCATTGCCAAAGCTCGTAGATTGGAAACAACTGCAACACTTCGTAAATTTGAATTAGTTGTGGATGCATTAAATGAGTATTAATGTGAAGTCATATCGGGATGAGTATGGGTGGAGACTGTTGATTTGGAATCAAGACCGATAGTGAGGTACATAAAATTCGATAAAATCGACTAAGTTTGTGGGAGGTATGTCTTATAGCCTTAATCAGTGCAAGGCCATGAAAACTCACAGCCATAGATAGTGTAAGGCCATAAAAACTCAGTGCTCCAGACAGTGCAAGGCACTATCCAGGGCATCAACCTCAGACACCTAGACAGTGCAAGGCACTGTCCAGGGCATCAACCACAACGCCTCAGATAGTGCAAGGCACTGTAGTTTTGGCGCCTCTAATGGCACCTTGCACAGTTATTTTGGCGCCCCTGATGATTCCTTGCGACGAAGAGGTTTACCCGAGCTATTTTTATTTTCCTCCTCAATTTTGGGACGTGTTCACTTATTTAAAGCCCTTACCTCGTTCCCCCACACCCCAAACACGAAAACCTACTCTAGAAAGGAAAGCTCTCAAGAACCTAACTTCCCCAAGGTCCCTCCATCATACAATGTAAGTTCTAACGATAATTCTAAGTTAATTTGCCAACACCTTATTAACATGGGTAAATCCTTCCACGCATTAGATATTCGACCAAGACACCACTGTTGAGAGAGGAAACCCTAGAACTCGAATTCAAGAGGAGTGAACTTCGAAAAGATAATGCTTCTACTCCCTAATCATCTATAACTATGAAATGATGAGTTTTGTTGGGAGAAAAGTAAATGGTTTTGATAAAGTGAACCATAAGAACTACGGTAGAGTTTTGGATTGTTGAATTATGATTGTTGTAAACATTTGGGTGATGAGAAATGGTGTTAGTTACATCTATTTGGGATTGTAGAATCACCTAGAAGTAGTAAAATGAGAACTTGGTGAAGAAAAGACCAATTACTATAAGGGATATGAGGCTTTACACCCATAGGTGTTTGATAAAATTCCTAAGTTACTAAAACAGGAGAATTAATGCTAATATTGGTTCCTCTTGATATATATATTGGCGTAGATTATCGTTGAGCGAGGCTACGAACATTGTGATACTCTTAAAAAAGGGCTAGAGCTGAGGTATGTGACGCTAACTCTCGACATTTGGGAATGTTTATGATTCTCCCTATGTCTCATTCTTATGATTATTACAAATTTACTCAGAAAGTAATTGTGCCTCAGTTCCATGAATAGTTGTAGAACTTCTATAATATAGATTACATTACTTCATACTTCATTCAATATCCCCTGAGTCTCAGTTATGACAGATCATTTTATTATGAATACATATTTCAGGCGAGTCCTATTCAGCATTTCAGTATCATGTAACCCAGTGAGGTTCAATATTTCAGTATCATATAATGCAGTGTGATTCTTAGTTCCTTATTTTAAATCCTAAATGTTGAACACCTATATTTGAGCCTGAGGCCGTAGTTCATGCTTTATGCATATTTGGGCCTAAGATCGTAGTTTTCTATATGTATACTTGGGCCCGAGGTCGTAGCTTGTGCACATATATATTGGGTCTGAGGTCGTAGTTTATCAGATAAACAGGTTGTTCATCATTCAGAAGAGGGAGTATTCATATCCTTACTTCCTTGTTCAGTTATCAGTTTATCAGTTATCAATTCTTTGTTATCTGTTGAGTTCTCAATTATTAGTTCAGTTTTAGTTTCAGTATTTACAGTTCTTTCTTTCAGTTGTTTTACATACCAGTACAATTCAAATGTACTGACGTCCCTTTTTGCTCGGGGCCTGCATCTCGCGATGCAGGTAATAATTTACAGGTTGACGACTCTGCTTGCTAGAACATCTCGTATTAGCTATTGGTGAGCCCCAGTATTTCGAGGCATTATCCCTTTTTTTTTCCAGTCTTTAGTCTTTATAGTATTTCAGTTAGTAAGGTATGTCGGGGACGTTGTCCTGGTAAACAGTTAGCATTTCAGTATTCTTAGAGGCTTCGTAGACTATAGTCTAGTCAGTCAGGTGTTAGCAGACTTTTATGTGTTAGCCTTGTCGGCTACTCATTTACACTTGCAAACTTTTCATTACTTTCCACATCTATGACATTTCAATCAAACTCTTTAGTAGATCATCATGTTGTATATTTATATCTAGCTTACAGTTGTACCACATGTTGATCCAGCCATACAGTTGGTTCATTTAGTAACATGCAGTCAGGTACCGAGTGCTGTGTTATGCCCAGGCCGTGGTTCAGGGTTGAAAAAGCTTGGTATCAGAGCACTAGGTTCAAGAGTCCTAGAGTCTAAGAAGCCGTGTCAAGTGGGGTCACTTTTATGTGTGTGCGCGCCACACATGTAAACAATTGACCACCAAGAAATTTAGGATCGTTTTATTTCTTTCATACTCTAGATCGTGTTATTAGAGCTATGCTTTCTGGAATCCTTCCAAATCGTACGAATTACGTATTTCAGAATGCCTGCAAAAAGAAAGTACACCACGAAGGCCTCAGGTACTAGCCAAGGGGCACGTCTAATGCTGCACAGGAGGAGGTCACTCCGGCCCAGGGAGTTGCAACGGGCTCAGTGCCTAATGCTTCAGACATGGATGTTAGGGGAGCTATCCAGTTGCTCACCCAAATTGTTGCTACTCAGGCTCAAAGGCAGGGGACAAGTGTTGTTGATGAGATGAGTAGTTTCAGGTCCAGGAAATTCCTCAACATGAAACCTCCATTCTTCACAGGGTCCATAAAGGATGAGGATTTGTAAAAAATCATTGATGATGTTCAGAAGATATTTCGAGTGATGCATGTACCAGCTGAAGGATGTTGCTAAACTTGGTATGAAACATGGGAAGAGTCCTGAGGGGAGGATGCGGCTCTTGCAACTTGGAAGGAGTTTGTAGATGCGTTTCTTCAGCATTTTCTACCCATTGAGGTCTTAGAAGCTAAGGCTTTAGAGTTTGAGAGACTCAAACAGAATGATATGAGTGTGAATGAGTACTACCTCAAGTTAGTCTCTCTGGCCAAGTATGCACCGGAATTGGTACGTGATATGAGGGCCAGAGTTAGGCGGTTTGTGTCGGGGCTTTCAGATGACTTGTTTGCTGATGCTAATATGGTTGCTTAGAACAATGACATGACCATTACTAAATTGGTAGCCTTTGTTCAAGGGAAAGAAGACAGGTTGAAGGAAGAAGTGCGGCTACTGAGAGAGGGATAGGGAATTCAGAAAGAGAGCTAAGTCTGCAGGAAATTTCAGCCATGGGGGATCTCAAGGAGGTAGTAATCGTCAGTTCTTTAGAAACCAAAATCAAGACCTGCTCCGTCTTCAGCTAGTGCACCAGTTTAGAGGTCCAAGTTTAACAAGAAAAACCAGAATTTCAGAGCAACAGGCTCACAGTCACAGACTAGTGTGTGCTGTAGAGGCCTTGAGTACCCTACTTGCAACACATGTGGTAAGAAGCATCCAGGGGTGTGTCGTTTGGGCACAAATGGTTGCTTTGGATGCGGTCAGTAGGGCCACTTCTTGAGGGATTGTCCATCAGCACGGCAGAATAATGGAGGCAATGCAACTCAGTCCACTAACTCAGCAACCCCTCAGAACTCTCAGGTCCAACAAAGGTGTGGTGCAGCAAAGTCTGGTAATGCAGGCGGTGGTTGAAACCGCTTGTATGCGTTGGCAGGCAGTCGGGATACAGAGGCTCGTGGAGATGTTGTCATAGGTATGCTAACAGTCTTCACTTTTGATGTTTACTCTCATATGGATCGGGATCCACCCTATATTATGTAACCCCAAATATTGCTAAAAAATTTGGGATAGAACCAAAAATGTTGTGTGAACCCTTTGAAGTGTCCACTCCAGTTAGAGAATCAGTTATAGCTAGACGTATCCATAGGGGGTGTCCGGTCAAAGTGTATCATCGGCTTATATCAGACTTAGTAGAGTTGGAGATGGTAGACTTTAACGTAATCATGGGCATGGATTGGTTAGAGTCCTGTTATGCCACAGTGGGTTGTAGAACCAAAATAGTAAATTTCGAGTTTCTTGGTGAAACAGTCTTAGAATGGAAGGGTGATGCAGTAGCACCTGGGGGTAGGTTTATTTCCTACCTTAAAGCCAGAAAGATGATTTCCAAAGGGTATATTTATCACCTGGTTCGAGTTAGGGATGCAGATGCTTAGATTCCCACTCTCCAGTCAGTACAAATTGTGAATGAGTTCCCAGAAGTGTTTCCCGGAGACCTTCCGGAGTCCCTCCCCATATAGAGATTGACTTTGGAATTGATGTACTCCCCGGCACTAAGCCGATATCTATTCCACCTTATAGGATGGCTCCAACAGAGTTGAAAGAGCTAAAAGTTCAATTGAAAGATGTTCTAGATAAGGGATTTATAAGGCCAAGTGTCTCACCTTGGGCTGCTCCGGTCTTGTTTTTCTAGAAGAAGGATGGGTCTTTGCACATGTGCATTGACTATTGTCAGTTGAATACAATCACAATCAAGAACAAGTACCCTCTTCCTAGAATAGATGATTTATTCGATCAACTTCAGGTTGCCCAATGTTATTCCAAGATTGACCTCATATCGCGGTACCATTAGTTGAATGTTAAGGAAGGTGATGCTCCTAAAACAGCTTTCAGGACTCGTTATGGGAATTTTGAATATTTGGTTATGTCATTTGGATTAACGAATGCACCAGCGGCTTTCATGGACCTTATGAATATGGTCTTCAAGCCTTATTTTGATTTGTTCTTTATTGTGTTTATTGATGACATCTTGAGTTATTCTCATAGCAAGACGGACCATGCAAAACATCTCAGAATAATGTTGCAGACACTGTAGGATCACAAGCTATATGCGAAATTTTCTAAGTGTGAATTTTGGTTGAAATCAGTAGCATTTTTGGGCCATGTCATCTCAAGCGAAGGCGTGAAGGTGGACATTCAGAAAATAGAGGCAGTGAAGAATTGGCCTAGACCAACCTCAGTATCTGATATAAGAAGTTTCTTGGGTCTAGCAAGCTATTACAGGCGTTTTGTGGAGGGATTTTCCTCTATCTCGTCCCCTTTGACTAGATTGACTTAGAAGAAGGTCAAGTTTCAGCAGTCGGATGTTTGCGAGAACAGTTTTGATGAGTTAAAGAAAAGCTTGACTTCAGCTCCAGTCTTGACACTACCGGAAGGAACCGAAGGGTTCGTTGTTTATTGTGATGCTTCAGGGGATGGTCTTAGGTGTGTGTTAATGTAGCATGGTAAAGTCATAGCCTATGCATCGAGACAGCTCAAGGCTCACGAGAAAAATTATCCCACTCATGATCTTGGGTTTGCAGCTGTTGTATTTGCGCTAAAGATCTGGCACCATTATTTGTATGGAGTGCATGTTGATATTTTTCACAGATCAGAAGAGTCCGCAGTACATCTTCAAGCAAAGAGAATTAAAAATCATCAGAGATGGTGGCTCAAATTTCCCAAGGATTATGATGTTGATATCCTCTATCATCCCGGGAAAGCAAATGTTGTAGCTGATGCTCTCAGTTGGCGTTCTATGGGTAGCTTAGCTCATCTTGAAGAAGTAAAGAGAACTATAAAGAAGGAAGACCACCAATTAGCAAGTCTAAGAGTTTGACTTTTGGACTCCAAACATGGTGATGTTGTTCTTCAGAATAGGGCTGAATCCTCCTTAGTAGCTGAAGTAAAGGAAAAGCAGTTCAATGATCCCTACTTATTGCAGCTGAAGGAGGGGATTCACAAACACAAAACTACGGCTTTTGAACAAGGGGGAGATGATGGTACTTTGAGATATGGAGGCAGACTATGCTTTCCAAACATAGATGGGCTCAGAGAGCGGATTATGTCAGAAGCCCACAATTCAAGGTATTCTGTTCCCCCAGGTTCCACAAAGATGTATCATGATCTTAAGGAGATCTATAGGTGGAACGACATGAAACAGAACATAGTAGATTTTGTGGTTAAGTGTCCAAATTGTCAACAGGTGAAAGTTGAAGCCCAGAAGCCTGGTGGTTTGGCTTAGAGTATAGAAATTCTCGTTTGGAAATGGGAGATGATAAACATGGACTTCATAACAGGCTTACCTCGCTCGTTTTGGAAGCATGATTCAATTTGGGTGATTGTAGACCGACTTACCAAGTTAGTTCACTTCTTGCTAGTGAAGACTACGGATTCAGCAGAGGATTATGCCAAGTTTCATATCAAGGAAATTGTCCGGTTGCATGGGACTCCTTTGTCCATAATCTCAGATCGCGGTGCTCAGTTCATAGCGAAATTTTAGACATCCTTTTAGAAAGGATTGGGCACAAGGGTGATCCTCAGTACAGCTTTTCATCCTCAGACAGATAGCCAGGCACAATGCACCATTCAAATTCTTGAGGATATGTTGAGGGTGTGTTCTATCGATTTTAAAGGTAATTGGGATGATCATCTACCCCTCATTGAGTTTGCTTGTAATAACAAATACCACTCTAGTATCAAGATACTACCGTATGAAGCTCTGTATGGGCGAAGGTGTAGATCACCAATTGGTTGGTTCGAAGTTGGGTTGGCGGAGTTGTTAGGACCCGTTTTGGTCTATCAGGCTATGGAGAAAGTCAACATGATACAAGAGTGTTTGAAGACGGCTCAGAGTCGCCAAAAGTCCTATTCGGACGTAAAACATAGAGAATTAGAGTTCCAAGTTGATGATTGGGTGTTTTTTAGAGTTTCACCTATGAAAGGTGTTATGATATTTGGGAAGAAGGGGAAGCTTAGTACCCGCTATATTGGGCCATATAGGGTCCTGCGAAGGATCGGGCAGGTGGCTTATGAGTTAGAATTGCCACAAGAATTAGCTGTTGTACACCTAGTGTTTGATGTGTCTATGTTGAAGAAATTCATGGGAGACCCGTCTCTTGTGGTTCCTACGGAGATTATAGGGGTTAAAAATAGCCTGACATACGAAGAAATTCCAGTGGCTATTCATGATCGCCAAATCTGCAAGCTCAAAACTAAGGAAATTGCTTCAGTGAAAGTGCTTTGAAGGAATCAAAAGTTTGAAGAGGCTACATGGGAAGCCGAAGAGGACTTGCAGTCTAGATATCCCCATCTCTTTGAAGAACAAACAAAAAACAATGTAAAAGATAATTAACCCTTTCCATTTAGACCTTATTTATAATCTCCATGTCTTTCAGTATTTAGTCTTCTCAGTACTCAATCAATTCAGTAGTCAATCCGTTTAGTATTCGCATGCTCCATCAGACCCGTTTAAGGTCTAGAGTTAGTCATAGTTACAGCTAGAACAATCATAGACGAATAATCCCAAGGGGGAGATGATGTAACACTCAATAAATCTGAATTAGTTGTGGATGCATTAAATGAGTATTAATGTGAAGTCATATCGGGATGAGTATGGGTGGAAACCGTTGTTATGGAATCAAGACCAATGTGAGGTGCATAAAATTCGATAGAATCGACTAAGTTTATGGGAGGTACATCATATAACCTTAGTTAGTGCAAGGCCATGAAAAATCACGGCCGTAGACAGTGCAAGGCCATAAAAACTTAATGCCCCATACAGTGCAAGGCACTATCCAGGGCATCAACCTCAGCGCCCCAGACAGTGCAAGGCATGTCCAGAGCATCAACGACCGCGCCCCAGACAGTGCAAGGCACTATAGTTTTGGTGCCTCTGATGGCGCCTCGCACAATTATTTTGGCTCCCCTGACGATGCCTTGCGCCGACCAGGTTTACCCGAGTTATTTTTATTTTCCTCCTCAATTTTGGGACGTGTTCACTTATTTAAAACCCTTACCTCGTTTCCCCACACCCCAAACACGAAAACCTACTCTAGAAAGGGAAGCTCTAAAGAACCTAACTTCCCCAAGGTCCCTCATCCAAGGTAAGTTCTAATGATAATTCTTAGTTAATTTCAATTCTCCAACACCTTATTAACATGGTTACAAAAGACCAATTAATAAGGGTTATGAGGCTTTACACCCATAAGGTGTTTGATAA
Organism: Nicotiana obtusifolia; assembly: GCA_002018475.1. Classification (NCBI taxonomy): domain Eukaryota; kingdom Viridiplantae; phylum Streptophyta; class Magnoliopsida; order Solanales; family Solanaceae; genus Nicotiana; species Nicotiana obtusifolia. The sequence goes on from MCJB01009200.1 coordinate 22,368, forward strand.
AATTCCTACGTTACTAAAACAGGAGAACTAGTGCTAATATTGGTTACTCTTGATATATATATATATATATATATATATATATTGACATAGATTATCATTGAGCGAGGCGACGAACATCGTGATACTCTTAAAAAAAGGCTAGAGGTAAGGTATGTGAGGCTTACTCTCTAGGTTAAGGAATGTTTATGATTCTCCCTACGTCTCATTCTTATGACTATTACAAATTTCTTCAGAAAGTAGTTATGCCTCAGTTCCATGAATAGTTGTAGAACTTCTATTCTCTAGATAACATGGTTTCATACTTCATTCAATATCCTATGAGTCTCAGTTATGACAGATCATTTTATTATGAATACATATTCCAGTCGAGTCCTATTCAGCATTTCGGTATCATGTAACCCAGTGGGGTTCAGTATTTCAATATCATATATTGCAATGTGATTCTTAGTTCCTTATTTTAAATCCTGAATGTTGAACACCTGTATTTGGGTCTAAGGTCGTAGTTCAAGCTTTTTGCATATTTGGGCCTGAGGCCATAGTTATGTTTACATATACTTGGGCCTGAGGCCGTAGCTTGTGCACATATATATTGGGCCTGAGCCCGTATTTTATCAGATAAATAGGTTGTTCATCATTCAGAAGAGAGAGTATTCATATCCTTACTTCCTTGTTCAGTTATCAGTTTATCAGTTATCAATTCTTAGTTATCTGTTCAGTTCCCAGTTATCAGTTATTAGTTCAATTTCAGTTTCAGTATTTACAGTTCTTTCTTTTAGTTGTTTTACATACCATTACAATTCAAATATGCTGACGTCACCTTTTGCTCGAGTCCTGCATCTCGCGATGCATGTAATGATTTATAGGTTGACAACTCTGCTTGCTAGGACATCTTGTATCAGCTATTGTTGAGCCCCAGTCTTTCAGGGCATTGTCCCTTTTTTTCAGTCTTCGGTCTTTATAGTATTTCAGTTAGTAAGGTATGCCGGGGACCTTGACATGGTAAACAGTTAGGATTTCAGTATTCTTAGAGGCTTCGTATACTATAGTCCAGTCAGTCAGGTATTAGCAAACTTTTATATGTTAGCCCCGTCGGCTACTCATTGACACTTGTAGACTTTTTAGTATTTTCCGCATCTATGATATTTCAGTTAGACTCTTTAGTAGATCATCATGTTGTATAATTATATCTATCTTATAGTTATATCACATGTTGATGCATCCATACAGTTGGTTCGCGAGGTCACATGCAGTTAGGCACCGAGTGCTGTGCTACGCCCAGGCCATGGTTCGGGGCGTGAAAACAACTGCTCTTGAGAATATCCCTACTTGACCCGTTGCTTCAAACTCTTCTGTCATGACCCAAACCAATGGGCCAAGGCGAGTGCCTGAGTCCTACCTGTCGAACACCCCAAAGTATGCGTCTAAGATATAAATATGAATTAAGGGTAGTTCATGAATAATATCCGTCAATAAGCAGTTGAATCACATGAATAACATACGTGAGGAAAACATGTCAAAAGACATATATACATATACAGGTGGAATGCGGTAGGGCGAGCCGACAAGGTTGCTATAGACAACTATATATCCAAAACTAGAAGCCAACAAGGCCACATGCTATCCAACTATACATGACTGTCTACAGACCTCTAATAGACTGTACAACTGTATAAAGGACGGGAATGGGCCCCGTCGTACCCATATCTACATAAAAAAAATAGCGTACCAAAATCAATAACAACTCCAGATCAAGTGGAGCACACCAACTCTCACTGATCATGGATCCTAAGAAGGGACCGTCAGCCTGTCTACCTGCACCTACGGGCATGAAACGCAGGCCCCAGGAAATAGGGGTGTCAGTACGAATAATGTACCGAGTATGTAAGGCATGAAAATCAGTACATACAAGACATAATAGAATCATGGAGTAAAGAATCCACCTGTAAGTATAAATAGCTCTGTGAATCCTGAAACATCTATAATGTCATGCATGTGCGTATAAATGTCATATCATGCCTAGGTATGTGCATCCATAACGTCATCAAGCCTCTGAGGGCATCCCATCATATCATCTTGGCCTTAGTGGGCGAAATCATCAACGTATACTAACTGATCAGGAGGTGGTGTGTATATAATGTCGTAACCTTTTTCCATACCCCATATACATATAATATATGCATATATAATGCCATCTGGTCATGGGTCAATGTACATGTATGAATGAATGCAATGCATAAGAAATAAGTTAATAAGATCTCTCAGAATTTTATAAGATAAATATGCCTTCGGATAAGCTTTATCAACTACGTATTTTCTGAGACCCATGACTAGAATATATAATAATAAGATACATGGCGAATCAATAATATTGGCACCCCTAGTACTTCTATGAATAGAGTCATTTATCAAAGTTGTGCTTTTTCTCGTTTCATATGTATCATAGAGATCATGCCAAAAGAAAAGAAGGGATACCCTTAACATACCTGAGTCGATTCTCTTTACAATCCCTTTAACACAGGTCAATTGCGACAAAACACGTAACGGTGAGATCGAAGTAGGAAAAAATCTGTATGATATTCTTGAGAAAGGTTATACTGTGCTCCCCTAGAATTGCAAGTCACATTGCTATTACATTATGTAGTTTCGTATGAATTCCTTTGTAGCTTTCATCTATGACTTTGCAGATATATGCATCTCCCTTTAATGAATTAGGGAGGTCTCTTATCATATTGGGTTGTGGGCCCCACTTGATATGGATTATTTTGCCAAAATTATGCCATCTAGACACTTAAGCAAAAGAGTCATTGTTTGGTCTTAGCAAACATAACCCCTTGCTACCACGTTGGGGTGATGATTCCACCAAAAATGTATCCACAAATTTCTAATTAATTTTTTAACTTCCCACTCAAATGAATAATTAACCCATTACCAACATAATTAGGTAACACCTTACTATCATGGTCATGTGGAACCTTGTATGCCACTAGTCCATAAATATGGGGTATTGTAGCTTGGACTGTATTTTATCCCAAATTGACAACCTTCAATGAAACTCATTTTCTTTGATTTGTTTACCGTCTAACCTTCATGGCACTTACTTATCACCTGTTACAAATAGCATAAATACTTATAACCTCAAAAAAATAATCTCATTCCAGAGCTACATCGATTAACTTATGACAAAACTTTAACGTACGAGAACGCGAAATGTAACATCCTTCCCCCCCTTAGAAACATTCGTCCTCGAATGTTTAACTCCTCAGGATCTATATAAATTTTGGCATAGTCGCCTTTGTAAAAATACTAATACCAACCCTTCCTGTAGAAAACTCAATAACTCAATGTCACATAGGGCCACAATCATCAATAACGACAATGGCTTCACACGATATGACAATAACTATCACAAGAATCCATACACGCACCTTAAGGATTTGATGTCTCAGTCGGATCCTCCTCTGGAAGTGAAACAAGTGAGAATACCTAGATTTCATGTCCTCTTCAGCTTCCCAAGTCATTTCTTCCACATTATTGTTTCTCCAAAGTACTTTCACCGAAGCTACATCTTTAGTCCTCAATCTTCGATCCTGTCTATCTAGTATAGCAATGGGAGTTTCCTCATATGATAGCTGCTCTGTGACCTGAACCTTGTTAACTGACACGACTCTAGAAGGATCTCCAATACATTTATGGAGCATAGACACATGAAAGACTGGAGGTACAGACTCCAAGTCAAAAGGGAAGTCTAACTCATGTGCTACCTAGTTTACCTTGCGTATGATCTTATATGGTCCAATGTACCAAAGGCTAAGTTTCCTTTCTTACCGAACCTCACAACTCTTTCATCGGTGATACCTTTAGGAATAGCCAGTCATCAACTTGAAACTCCAAGTCTCATCGTTGATTATCCGCATAAGACTTTTGACGTCTTTGAGCTACTAATAGCCTTTCCTGTATTAGCTTAATCTTCTTGACTGCCTGTTGTACCAACTCTGGTCCTACTAACTTAGTTTCCCCATCATCTAACCATCATATAGGCGACTTGCAAGAGCTTCGTATGGAGCCATCTGAATACTAGAATGATAACTATTATTATATGCGAACTTAATAAGCGGTAGATGATCATCCTAGCTACCCTTGAAATCTATCACACAAGCTCGTAACATATCCTCAAGTGTCTGAATAGTATGCTCAGCCTGTCCGTCTGTCTAGGGATAAAATTTTGTACTAAGACTTACCTGAGTCCCCAATTCTTTGTGGAAGGACTTCCAGAAATTAGCTATAAAGTAAACACCTCTATCCGAGATAATAGATATCGGGAGACCATGAAGTCGTACCATCTCCTTAATGTAAAGCCTTGCATAATCCTCTGCGGATTATGTAGTCCTAACAGGTAGAAAATGGGCTGATTTTGTAAGTCTATCAACAATCACCCATATATAATAGAACTTACGCTGGGTACGAGGTAAGACTATGACGAAATCTATTAATTACTTCCCACTTCCAAGTCGGAATCTCTATAACCTGCAATAATCCATCGGGTTTTTGATGCTCAATCTTAACCTGCTAGCAGTTAGGGCACTGAGCAACAAACTCCGCTATATCCTTTTTCATTCTGTCCCACCAATATATTTCCCTGATATCATGATACATCTTGGTTGCTCATGGATAGACAGAATAACGAGAATAGTGAGTCTCTCCCATAACTTGCCGGCGCAGCCCTGCAACATTAGGGACACATAATCATCCTCGATATCTAAGGACTCCATCTCTTGTAACCTCAAATGGTGTCTTCTCCTTCTGATCAGTTGTATCCCTGTAATGAGCTAACACATGATCCTCGCACTGGTATTCCTCCACTTTAGTTACTAAAGAGGATGTTGTCGTGTCCTGAATAGTAACTCCGGAATCACCTGAGTCCAATAATCGAACTCCAAGACTAGCTAGCTGATGAATCTCATGGGCTATTCCACTCTTCTCTGGCAGAAATTATGACAGGCTACCCATAGATCTACGGCTGACGGCGTCGGCTACTACATTCGCCTTACCCGGATGGTATAAAATATCAATGTCGTAGTCTTTCAGTAGTTCCAACCATCTCCTTTGGCATAAATTCAATTCCTTTTGCTTGAAGATATACTGAAAGCTCTTATGATCCGTATAGATTGACATGAATGCCATACAAATAGTGCCTCGATATCTTTAGTCCATGAATCACCGTGGCAAACTCTAATCGTGGGTCGGATAATTCTTCTCGTGCTTTCTTAGTTGTCTAGAAGCATAAGCTACAACCTTACCATGATGCATCAATACACAACCCAATCCAACGGCCGAAGCGTCACAATATATAGCATAACCATCGGTTCCCTCTGGGAGTGTTAGAACCGGTGCTGAAGTTAATCTGTCCTTCAATCTTGTAAACTCTGTTCGCAAGCATCAGCCCACTGAAACTTAGCTCCCTTCTGAGTCAACTTTGTCATTGGTGCTGAAAGAGAAGAAAATCCCTCTACGGATCTCCTATAATAACCTACCAAACCGAGAAAGCTACGAACCTCCGTCGGTGTCATGGGTCTAGGCCAAGTCTTTACTGCCTCAATCTTTTGTGTATTAACCCGGATACCTTCATCTAAAATACTATGCCCAAGGAGAGCTACAGAATTCAACCAGAATTTACATTTAGAGAATGTTGCATACAACTTCCCTTTTTGTAGAACTCTGAGAACCGTATGCAAATGATCCACATGCTCAGTCTCTAAATGAGAATAAATCAATATATCATCGATAAATACAATCACGAACAGATCTAGAAAGGGTCTGAACACACGGTTCATCAAGTCCATGAATATTGCTGGGGCATTGGTCAAATCGAAATGACATAACACGAAAGTGAAAGTGCCCGTATCTGGTCCTGAATGTTGTCTTCGGAATATCTTTCTCCTTAACTCTTACCTGATGGTACCCGGACCTTAAGTCCATCTTCGAGAAACACTTGGCAGCTTGCAACTGATCAAATAAATCATCAATCCTCGGGAGTGGATACTTATTCTTGATCGTTACCTTATTCAACTGTCTATAATCAATACACATCCGCAAGGAACCATCTTTCATCCTCACAAATAACACAGGTGCTCCCCGTGGTGATGTACTAGGTATGACAAAGTCTTTTTCAAGCAAGTCCCTTAGTTGTTCCTTCAACAGCAAACTCAATTTCTCGCTCTGGCGGAAGACCCGGAAGCTCATCGGGAAAAACATTAGGAAACTCATTAACCACAGGGATAGATTGAACGGTTGATGACTCTTCTTTCATATCCTGGCTAAATGATAAATATAGCCCTTTCTTATCAACTTCCTTGCCTTGAGATAGGAAATAAACCTACCTCTCGACTGTAAGGCCCCGTAAAATTTCGCCAAGGAATTTAAAGTTTCATGGTGTTGAGGTAGGCCTACGTGTTTCAAGGCGGTTCAGAATTTTTGGGTTGAAGAATGCACTAAGGAGTTAGTGGAAATTTTTGGCAGAAGAAGGCAATTCTGCGGTCTATTTCACGATTGCAGAACCTTTTTGCGAGCCGCATAATGGTCGCAGAGTTGAGCAGGGAGTTGTTGAATTTTGAAGTTGCTTTGCCCTCATTCTGCGGTCGTATAATTCATTCTGAGGCCGCATAAGTGATCTACAGACCTCAGAATGGTCGCAGACCGGTCCAGTGCAGCCCAGTTCTGGGCATCAGTTTTTCAGTCCATTTTATGGATCGTAGACCTGAGTTCGGAGGGTCCATTTTCCTATTTTTATAACCCGACCCCATTTTGATAAATGGACTTTGTGGATTATTTTAGGGCGATTATTTGATGATTTTAGAGAAAACTGAGAGTGTTCTAGAGAGAGGAAGAAGCTCAAGTGCTTTGTTCATCAGGATCTTGTCCATGCTTTGAAATCCAACAAGGAATTCTCACGAGATCTTTACTCAAGAGGTAAGGTTCCATACCCCAGTTTTCAATTTCGAATTTGGGTAGAAAATGGTTGATTCGGAGTATGATTCTTGTGTGTGAGAGTATTACGTATACATGCATTTACCAATAAGGTTTGTGGAAGATTGTTGAGACCAAATGGGTAAAGATCAGGTTGTGAAGAGAAAGAAGTCTTGTGGAAGAACTTCATAACCAATTTGCACATGTAGTGTTTGATAAAATGCTCAAATGAGCTGAGACCATAAAGATCTTCCTAATTTGTGTTCAATTTTGTTAAGTCTCAAAATAGATTGGGAGTGCTAGGATTTTCGGAACTGTGTAGTGAATTAAAGGGAGCTCTTTCGAGGTATGAAGGCTAAACTCTTCTTCTAGTATCGAAATTTTCGAACCCTTGTAAAATTCTATCATGTGTACTCGAACTTGAAACGCTATTGATGTGGGATGTTCAAGCTAGTAAATTGATTCTCAAATTGCATAACGTGCCCAAACCCTTATGTGTTAAAGATTGTCTACTGTGACTTAATTATGTTATACCCTTTGTGGGATGAAGGTATTGTATGAAATCAATGTGATTTAGCACTCATTTCTCATATGATGAAACCTTATGAACTTACACTGCTAAGGCCAAAGGTGCCAAATCGTTGATTTGAAAGGGAACTCTTTTGTACAAAATATTATAGTTTTGGGACCCTAAATTATGGTATTGTGAGTACACCTCCACCCGCATATATTGGGGTGAGGCGGCGGGGCCTCTTTGTGTAGTGTTGTGATATTGTGATTGCACCTCCACTCGCATATATTAGGGTGAGGTGGTGGGGCCTCTTTGTATAGTGTTGTGATATTATGATTGAACCTCCGCCCACATATATTGGGGTGAGGCGGTGGGGCCACCTTGTGTAGTGTTGTGGTATATTGAGTACACCTCCACCCGCATATATTGGGGTGAGGCAATAGGTCCGCTTTGTCTAGTGTTGTGATATTGTGAGTACACCTCCACCCGCATATATTGGGGTGAGGCGGCGGGTCCGCTTTGTGTAGTGTTATGGTATTGTGAGTACACCTCGACTCGCATATATTGGGGTGAGGCGGCGGGGACGTTTTGTGTAGTGTTGTGATATTGTGATTGCACCTCCACCTGCATATATTAGGGTGAGGCGGCGGGGCCGCTTTGTGTAGTGTTGTGATATTGTGAGTACACCTCCACCCGCATATATTGGGGAGAGGCGGCGGGGCTGCTTTGTGTAGTGTTGTGATATTGTGAGTACACCTCCACCCGCATATATTGGGGTTAGGCGGCATGGCCACTTGGTGTAGTGTTGGGGTATGGTGAGTACACCTCCACCCATATACATTGGGTTGAGGCGGTGGGGCCGTTTTGTGTTGAGTTCCCGTTATTGTGATTGCACCTCCACCCGCATACATTGGGGTGATGCGGCGGGGCCGCTCTGTGTAAAGATAGTTGTAGAGGATCCCCGACTTGAAGTTTGTGAATGTTATTGAAAGCTCTTACTAAATTTGCTGTGGCTTTAACGGCTAATTAAGCCTTCTATTCTCACCATAAGTTATTGTAAGTCATATTGTATTTCCAAGTCCTTGAATAAGTGTTTAGTTTTCATATTATTACTATTCGACTTGTACTAACGTCCCTTTTACCGAGGACGCTGCATCTTTAATGGATGCAGGTGGTTCCATAGTGGAAGACGTTGACCGGTGATAGCGGTACATTCTTCTCTCGTCTGACTTGGTGAGCCCTACTTCTTTCGGGGTCATGCATCTTTTGTTCCGTGTTTATTCTGTTTTGAGGTATAGCCGGAGCCTTGTTGCCGGCACTATCATTGTACTCTTCTATATCTATAAGGGGCTCCATAGACATAGTGTGGGTTGTGTATTTGTTTAAGAAAGTTAAACTAAAGATGTCATAATTGTATCTCATGCTTCCTCTGTAAACTATGGTTGTGAAATGTATTGTTTTGGAGACGTATAAATGAAGTATCTAATGATAATGGAACTAGTGTTGTCCATGAACCTTTGTGGTATTAATTAATAAAGTTAATATTCTTTTTATTTATGGGTGGGTTGGGTAAAAGGAAATCCAATAGGCTTGGTCGGCCGGGTTATCTCGGTTGAGCACCGGTCGCGCTCCCTGAGGTCGGGGGGTGACAATTTATTGCTACAGGGTCATGCCATTTGTTCTGAAGAATGCTGGTGCCAGCTACATGAGGGCCATGATGACCCTTTATCATGATACGATCCATAAGGATAGTGAAGTATATGTGGATGACATCATCATCAAATCATGAAAGTGTGCAGATCATTGGGTGACTTGAGGATTTTCTTCAAACGATTTCGAAGGTACAATATAAAGTTGAACCCTGCCAAGTGTGTATTTGGAGTCCCCGTAGGGAAATTGTTTTTTTTAATCGTTACCAGAAATGGGATAGAGCTCGATCCCTCTGTGATCAAGGCTATTAAAGACTTTCCTCCTGCCAAAAGCAAGAAGTACGTGATGAGCTTTCTCGAAAGGTTGAATTACATCAGCTGGTTCATAGCCTAGTCAACAGTAATCTGTGAACTGATTTTAAGTTATTGAAGAAAGATGCTACTGCGAAGTGGAAGGATGAATGTCAAAAAGAATTCGACAGAATCAAGGAATATTTGTTTAATCCACCAGTGCTTATCCCTCCTGAACCTGGAAAGCCAATGCTATTATACTCGTTCGTCTGTAATAATTCATTCGTATGCGAGTTGGGTCAACACAATGAGACAAGAAAGAAGGATAAAGCAATTTACTACCTGAGTAAGAAGTTCACGCCGTATGAAGCTATTATACCTTGTTGAAGCGAACCCGTTGTGCTTTGACTTGGATCACTCGGAATTTAAGACATTACCTGTCTGCATATACCATAAATCTGATATCCACACTAGAAATTATGGATTACCATGGAAGGGATAGCATTCACTATGCGCAGAAATGTCACCAGTGTCAAATTCATGGGGATTTCATCTGGGTTATGCAAAATTAATTAAATGTAATGGGTTACCCTTGGCCGCTTGCCGCTTGGGGCATGGATGTAATTGGACCTATAGAACTAGCAGCATCAAATGAGCATCGTTTCATCTTGGTAGCCATCGATTACTTCCCCAAATGGGTCGAAGCTTCCACATACAATGCCATTAAAAAGAAGGTGATGGCAGATTTCATCCATAACAACATCGTCAGCCAATTTGGGACTCCATGGTCCATAATAACTAATAATACAGCCAATCTCAACAGCAATTTCATGAGGGAAATTTGTGAGAAGTTCAAAATCGCCCATCGTAATTCCATAGCCTATAGGCCACATATGAATGGAGGAGTTGATGCAGCCAACAAAAATATCAAAGGATCTTACGAAAGATAGTGGACAATCACAGGCAATGGCACGAGAAACTATTATTTTTTGTACTCGGTTACCGCACTACTATGAGGACACCAACTGGGGAAATGCCGTACATATTGGTGCATGGCAAAAAAGCTATAATACCCGTAGTAGTTGAGATACCATCTTTAAGAATTATATTGGAAGTCAAGTTAGATGATGCAAAATGGGTACGTGTTTGTGCAAGAACAATTCATTGTCATTGATGAAATGAGGATGAACACAATATGTTATGGTCAACTGTATCAAAAAAGGATGCCCAAAGCATTCAATAGGAAAACGAAACATCGGCAGTTCACACCGGGGCATTTGGGTTTGAAGAAAATATTCCCCCCATCAAGAAGAGGCTAAGGGAAAGTTCACGCAAAATTGGAAGGGTCCTTATGTGGTCAATCGAGTATTGTCAGGAGGAGCATTTATCTTAGCAGAAATGGACGGCATCAATTCAGGTCCAATCAAGTGATACTACATTAGAAGACAATAAAGTTAGGTTTTGTTGTAACAGAACTACGCCCCCTCTGATTCCCCACGGTGGAATACGTAGGCAACCCACGTAGGGTCCGGTCTTGTGATAGAAAACAAAATATCATTTCTATGTATTTGGAACTTTGTCACGACTTGATTTCGTTTGGCAGGAATACGAAGGCAATCCACAAAAGATTCAGTTATCTATTGGAATTGAACTACGTTTTGGCCTGATTCCATTTGGATATGTAAGAAGCCTGAGTCAAACTCGGCAATACCTTTTCAAAATTATATCATTTTGCATCTATTGTAATTGAACTACATTCTGACCTGATTCCATTCAGATATGTAGGCTGCGTAAGTCAGGCTAGGTCATTTCATTTCATTTTGTCATTTCACACCCTCGAACTACGCTTAGAACTGATTCCGTTCAGATGTAGGCAACCTGAAAAGGTTTGGTCATAACCTAAGGAAAATCCTTGTAATGTTGCCTAGATTAGGGAAGTGATCTCAGCAGCAATGAAGTTACATCGTCAGGGACATTCCAGGAATGCACCATCAGCAAGGTGGAGCCATCCAGAAATTATACTCGCATCGGAGGCGACATCTAAACTTTTAATAATCGTAATGATGGCGTTTTCCATAAACATAATACTTTTAAGAAAACACTACTTGATCCACCTACCAAACTTCGTGGCATAATCCATCAGTTTCGGGGCAAGGCCGGTTCCACAATCCACACAAATCAACGCCCCTCCCTTACTAAGAATTTTTCAGTGAGTGCAGGATTGGCATGGAATCAAAGGATGCGGGATCACACTGGAATCAATGCCAGACCCGCTACAACTTCATGATCCCTCCACTCTTTATAGGTATCCCGGAGCCAAGCTTCCGACATAGTTGGAGGACCCTATACATATCAAACCGTCGCCTCTGCCAATCGAAGAACCTCATACATATCAAATCGTTTGCTCTACCAATCGGAGCACCTTGTACATATCAAGCTATCTGCCCCGCCAATTGGAGCACTTTGTATAGAACGCATTATCCGCTCTACCAATTTGAGCACTTTGTATAGACCGTATCATCCACTTCGTCCACTCTACCAATCAGAGCATTTTGTACATATTGCACTGTCACTCCACCAAATCACATATTCTAATTAGATTGTTGCAAATCTTATCGCAAACCTCGCCTTTCGGATGATGGATCATTCAATTTCATTGCACGTTCCGCCGATCAATGGCCACCAATTAGTTTTGCAGTCAAGAAGACATATTGGGCATGCTCATTTATTTTTCTTCTTTTACCTTGAATTTTTTGATGTTTTATTTGTGAAACTTACAGGCATTTTTATATTTGGTCCAAATGCTCCCACTGCGAAGAGATTCAAATTCATAAACACATACTCCCATAGCGTGGAGATTCAAATTCAAATACTCCCATCTAGTGGAGATTTAAATTCATAGTCGAATATTCCCATCGCGAGGAAATTCAAAGTCGAATACTCCCATCGCGAGGAGATTCAAATTCTTCGACAACATTGGAATGGTTCACATCCTGACTAACATTTAAGTCAGATTCAAACATCCATCCACGACATCCCAAATAATCCTCCAGATCCTGGAGGCTTCAAATTCAAACATTCCATCGCCCAAAGAACCCTAATAACAGCTAGCCGATAGTCAGTCATTATTATTCCTACATATTTACATTATATCCTAATGTATGTGCATTACGATATATGGGTGTTTGTAGGTGGAAACACCCATATATCGTAGAACTTTCTCTAAGCAGCAAACCAGGTTACACTAGCATGAGGGATAACAGACTCAAAAGCGAGTCAGGGATCTGGCCTCCAAATCAACTCGATTAGTAGAACTCCAAAATTGTCACATCTTTCAAGTTCTATAATCAAGCTGCAGTTCAAAAGTCAGTGGGTTCCAAAATTGTTCCATCTGGTGGTGACGTCATAACATGATACTGGGGTAATTCCTGCAACAACAACTCTATTCGAATCGTCATTCAAGAACTACATATGGCCTAATCCTCTTTAAGCCCGAGGTATGTGGGTAATTCAAAGACAAAATTCGGCCGTAATCTCACAACACATGATCTTCTACAATCCCAAGCACCATCACTGCAATACATGCCTAGAGTCGGGACAAAATTGGTCTTTAAGTTGTTTTTTTGTCTGCAAACTCTTTTATTGCCTTTGTAAGAAAGAGGCAGCTGTTGACGACCAATTTTAACCCTCCCCTATTAAATTATATTTTTTACACTTATTTTTAGCAATAAATGTAGTGAAGTATTTTTAATTTAATAACACCTATTTTATTATAAATAGATGATATAAAACATATGATAAAAGTTAGTAAAATTAATCTATAATCAATAGTAATTTAGTTTTAATATTTATAAATTATACAACCTCTACTTCTTTAATGAACTAAACTAACTTTCACATTTTATAAGCAAGTATTATCATTAACTTAATAATTTAGTCGTAAATTTATATTAACTGTATTACTTTGAATAGCCAAAATTAGCTTTTAAACTAAAATAGATGAAATATTATAATTATTTTCAACAACCAATTAATTACAGTAATTAACTAATAATACATTTTATACATGTAATTTATTATACTTTATTAAGAAAAATTATGTCTAATTAATTAATTATAAAAATGGTCAAAAACATAAATAGGCTACAGTTGCAATTGTTTAATTTTATTTAATGTGGCTATAACTTCAGTTCCTATCCAGCTTATTTGGCCCAAAACACAGGCCCAAAACTTCCAAACCCTGTCCAGCAATCCCCAGCCTCGTCAACCAATCATATTGCGCCACATCACCCCTTTATAGGCACTCTCACAACTAACACAAAGCACCTGGATTGTTGATCCAAATAATCAATGGTCGACAATTAATTCCAATATTCCTTTTACCTTTTAAATTATTCATGGTCTCATCTCAACCGTTGGATAACAATGATCCAACGGCCACCATTTTTCGGTATTTACTCTTTTATCTATCTTTAATCCTCAAAAATCCAGAGCCGTTGATCAAAATGGTCTAACGGCTCATCTCTCATCTCTCAGTTTTGACCAAATATGGACATTAACACTTAGTCATTTCCCTCACGCCTCGCCGCCCCTCTTTCCCTTTCTTCTTTATTTTCCTTCAACCCTACAAACCTCCATCAAGCCTAGACCTTGCACGAATTCATGCAAGGTCACTCAAATCATCCCTATTGTCTCCTAAATCTAACATTCTCACCGGATTTCTTTCCCTTTTCATCATTCCGATTCGAATCCCAAATCCTCGAGACGCTAGACCTAAAAATGCAAACGATAATATCATTGTTCCCTCCCCTGTTCGATCAAATAAAAGCATGCATGGCCATGAACCTTTGACATCATCAGTACTACTCGTTGTCCAAAGCACAATGTAATGACCTCTGGACATGGGACTTTGACCAACGGTCCTTCAGCCTCAAACGACTGAGTTTCTTTAAGGTAGACTCCACCCTGATTCCCCCTCTGATTTCCTTCTATTTTTACCTTCTTACTATCATCATCGATCACCCGTTAGCACCCACTATCTCCTTGAATTCAAATAGAACCCTAAGTCTTAAATGACAAAATAAATAGAGCTTTGAATGCTCTCACCTAACACACGGAAGAAACATCGAAAAACACTAAAAGAAGCATTGAATGTGTCACGGCCAAAACTTGAGGAGGCGTGGCCGGCACCCAGTGCCATACTTGGCCCGAGCGTACCAACACGAGACTAAGGGACTTTGAACATACATGTGATAGTTTTGCCAAATTGCAGGACAATTTGTAAAATAAAATATAAATTGAACGGAGACTAGCTCCAACTGAACATGTACACAAGGCTGGCAAGGCCACAATACTGATATACAAAATACACATGACTCGTCTACAAGCCTCTAGAGATAACTGAATCGTATCATGGTCGGGGCAAGGCCTCGACCTACCTATCAAACCTGTATATATAAAAAGGACTCCAAGGTCTATACCTGGTAACTACAAGAAAGTGAGACTTACCAACCAAGTTGATGTTTGACTCTTTCTACTAGGAAGGTCTGTCGAGCTGTCTATCAGAACATGCAGGCATAAAATGCAGCATCCCCGGCAAAAGGGATGTCAGTACAAAATAATGTACCGAGTATGTAAGGCAACAGAAATAACTGAAAGCTGAAACTAAACTGATAATATAATATCTAGGAGTCAAAGATAATCTGAAGATAGTCTTACCTATTGGTACTGACTCAACTATCTCAATATAGTAAGAAATATAGCTATCCAGCCCTATATGGCTCGGTATATGTAACTGCTCTAGCGTAGTAGGCTCGCTCATAGGTGCTCTGCCATAATAGGCTCTGTATCTCGCCCATTTTAGGCTCGCTGATAGGTGATAAGAGGTTTCCCAATAGGGGCATGCCCACCAATTATAGCTCTATGGAGGTGAAAATACTGTAATACTGTCAAATAGGGGCCTGCCCACCCATTATAGCTCGATGATGGTAAAAATAGTGTAATACTCGGTACACACACACACACACACAAATATATATATATATATATATATATATAGACCCTTTGCTTTCTTTACTGGAAGAAGACAATACTTAACTGAGTATAAAAAATCCCGATAAGGGAGAATATGATAACTTATGAGACTGGGATAATGTATATAAATTCATGAGTACGAACTTCTCTTTATGTCTCGTTATCAAACGCGTATAGTTATGAGATCATGTCAAAATGAAGGAAAGTTTTATCCTTAACATACCTTAACCTCATTGAGTCCTAAATAGCTTCCGAGCAACTCTTCAAACAACTCAACTTAGTCTAACATAGCATAAGGAGATTCAAAATCAGTGCTGAGTAAAGTCTAAATTTGTAACTTAAGTTAGTATCTCGTTTATGTAAATGTGGGCAGCATCTCCCATTTAACAAGGTCCTCCTCCAATACCATATACAACCAACAACAACCAAAGCAATACAATAAGAACAACATTGACAATAGGGTACAAAATATTTCATTAACAAGTCATCAACATATCACGACAAACGGCAAGCTCGGATTGAATCCCTTTACCACCCTTCAACCCCATTATCATTCATTCTTGAACTTAGTAATATATCCAGTATAATAACCAATACCTTTTGAAGGATTTCAACCTTGTGCTCAATATTGAAGTTACCCGACATAGCCCAACACAAGATAATATCGCTGTCGACAACTTCCAAGTGCTTTATAGCTATTTCCATTTCTAGTTACCAATTTCCTCAAATAGATTGACAGGTAAACCAACGTAACCATACTAACTATATCATTGCCAACATATTTTCCATAATTTCCAGCCACTTAATGTTTATAACAGCAACTTTCAAATCAATCCATCAAGAACAACAACATCTCAAGCTAATCCAAGTATCTTGTAGTTTATCATCCTAAAAACTTAACCAACATACAAGCAAGCTTAAGCACATTTCGTAGGCTATTATACTCATGATATATAGTAGCAAAAACTTAAAATTTCAGCCAAACACGGCCCACAATTATTCTCAATGACAACACAACCTCAAAGAGGTGTTGTTCTTCACTAGAACTATCCTCTGATGTTGGACTAAGTGTAATCACTTTGGAATCACTTCAAACCCTAACGGTATCTATTTAGGAGAGTTAGGAGGAGTGTAGGACGAGGTTGGATCGAAAAATGAGAAATAAAGGTCATCCAAATCGTTAGTAAAGTTAAGTAGGTCGACCACTACCAAAGTGGGTCCCGTTAGGAGCTGGTTATGCAGTCTCGCGAAAACGGGAATATCTCTCTACCCGATGTCGCATCGATGAATGGTTTAATGCGATAAAAACTACACTCGTAGATATTCAATTTGGTCGGTAGATCATCCCGAACGTCTAAGTATATTAGGAGAAATGCTTAGGTACACTTGACCTAATTTTCAGCATATTCATGAATGTAACTTGTGTTGACATTAGCCAACTTTGTTCCACAACTCACTTGACTTCAAAACATAACAGACGACTATCATCAGACTAAAATAACTCATAGAATAACCTCATTATCATTTTGAGAACCCTAGTCTTATCCCAAAGGTACATGTTATAACACTCCCAACTTCTCGCCTTTCGACAAAATTTATTTTTTTGAATTCGCTTAGCTTCTAAGCCTTCCAACTCTTTTTGGTACTTGTTATTCATGATATTAATATTTGTAATCTCCAAGTTAACATGATTGACTCACTATATGTACCTTCAAAGATGATCTCATTTATGAGTTTACATAAATTAACTAACAATGTAGTCTTACGCACGAAAACATGGTGTGTAACATCATTCCCTCTCTTTGAAACATATGTCCTCGAATGTTCAATGGTGCGCTTATCAGTATCATTACCTATAGCTTTTGTGAATACATTAATACTGTCCTTGCCATCTAGGCAACTGCTCTATGAATAAATCAAAAGGCCAGGGCATTTTCTCCTTTAGGCCTCTTTCTCACACCCCGACTTGTGGGCGGAATTCTTCCAATCTCGTAGCTATTGCTACCTTTTGTCATACAGCCTGTACGACTCTACCCTTGTATGTATGCCTATGCGACTCTTCTCTCCTTTTTCCTCCAGCTTTTAGCCTATCTCTAGGCCTCATTTCGTGAACATATACAGAACTATGTAGTTAGGTCATGCTATACCCTAAATCTTACTTCATTTTATCATCTTTGTGGTTTGCCTTCCTCATTACTGTTCATCTTAAGAATGACGGCCTAATCTCATCTCATAATTTGGAACTTTAATCTATCTATTGTTGATTCACCTTAATGTTGATCTATAATCTACCACTGATAACTTGAAACCTCTTACATAATACATTGTCACCGGGGCTCTTGTCTCATCAGGGAACATTTGAAGTTATTTGTCTGAGCCACATAGGGATGATACTATACTTCAATAATCGTAATTCTTAGCATCCCAACGCGGTTCATCTTATGGGGGGTACTCTAATCCATGCAGTTCATGTAATCCCTTCTCTTTTAATCATTACTCAATAACAGGCCTAAACGTCATCCTCTTATCTATCACAATTACACCCTTATTCTACTACCAGGGCAACATTCCATCTCTTCTAAGTGCTCCTAGTCTTTGACTCCTTTGAGTTCATTCAGGCTATACTGAGCTTTCTATAACTTATGGAAGCCATCAACTCTCTTGTTTTGATGGGCTAAATCACGAGGCTTACCTATTCTTGTCACCTTTTTACTCACCTTTTATTATCTTTACTACTATCTACCAAAGACCTTGTCGCTCTACCATACTTTAGCTTGGGACCTACACATATCTATTTATACTACTCGCAACCTTCTTTTAACTTGCTAGCACCATAGATTTCCTTATGTTGTTTTGGAACCTCAAGCAAGATATGACGTCGTCTCTAACTCTTCTTTACTCTCTTAAATAGACCTCTCGGTACCTGGAAACCATAGGCTGGAATATATGCCACTGACGACACCACTATAATTTCTGGATACTGAATCATGATGCTTCTAGCCCTCTATCTGAAGTCTAGACTATTCACGACCTCCTGCACTTGAGTATCTCATACCTTCTTTACCTTTACCCTTCTTACCTTTAAATCTTGCATTGTATCTTCTGTCGCTTTCATAACCTCCTTTCCATATAGGAGAAATTCATGTCCAAACCTTAAATCTCTACTATAATACTTGGGCCCCTGATGCACAATCGGGCAGGAGTTTCATACTAACTTCTTATGAGGCTGGTACTCTTCTAATTGGCTTTATCGTAGAGCTGTTATAGAATATGGCCGTTGTACTATCTCTCTTGTACCTTTGATATTAAGAGTGATTCTGCAATGTTTTGAATCATAATTTCTATAATTATCTGGGTCTAATAATCAGATTCCTGATTTCTTAGCTGATGTAACTCTTTAGTTTCCTCCTCTCTCTTAGCTGTTAAGTAGGCTTAAGTTATCTCTTGATCTGCAGCTCAGGTTATTAGTTATTACTTTCGCCTTTCGTGGATGCTATGGAACATCCATGATATAACCTTTAAACACTTCAAGCCTTTGTCTGTGACATGGACTCAATTCTTTCTTTTAACTTATTCCGGAGTCTCCTACAGCTGTATGACTGTCAACTTATATGCTTCATAGATAACACTCTGAAATATTAATTGCGTTCATCACTTAACTAACTCTTGGTCACTGATTAAATAATTCCTTTCTTGCCTTCTCAGTTTTCTTTAAAAGTAAGCAATTACCCTTCCTAGCCGTTCTGCCACTTGTTTCTGTATACATGGCTTACCTTAGTGCCCACATATATTGGAATTTCTTGCAACTCATATGATCTCAATTGTTACTTTTGATTATACTTCCTGTTCATTATCATGAAAGGTGCCACTTTATTATAAAGTGCATACAATGTTGTAGTGAGACTGTTGTTCCAAGATCATTTCTGCTTCAGGTCACTATGCTTAGGTTGGAGCCTTTTTCCTTATTTCCTCAGCTAGTCTTTCATTGTAGTACTCAGGGGGGACCCTCTGACTCTTGTAAAGATGCGAGCTTGTTACCTCGTATTACCGGACGGAATTTTTGATGTTTGTACTTGCTTTTGATTATCCTTAGTTACTTACCTCTGCGCCCTTGTGCTCGTAGGGTTGGTTCTGAACTGAAATTTTGATTGTCTCCCTAGTGGCACTCTCTTTTATTTATGTAACATTTATACGGTAACTTTAACTACCCCAACTCCTATTTGAATATTTCTCAAGGATTACGATATTATATCTGCGAGACTGAATTCCCTGTGTCGGGGTTCACTACGTTTGCCTTGCACGACCTGCTGATTTATCTATATCCTTTTTTTCTAGCCATAACTAGGCTCTTCTGGAATCAACTACTAACTGCTTGGTGGTCCATTCTCATGTCTATACTCCGTGTAATCTCTCTTGGATTATGTCCTTCGTCTTAACTTACTCCTCGTGCTAGCTCCTTATGTATGAAGTGTCCATTCACAATTACTTATCGATAACATATCGCGTGGAACCTTCACTGCCTCTCCCTGGCATCATGCTTGCATAAAGTTCTGGATTCGAAACATATCTATAAGATCTGAATGAATGCAATCTCATTCCTTTTGCCTTTTTACCGTAATTCATCCTTTACTATTCCATAGTTACCTCAACCACTTAACTCTGACTTAATATCATATCACACCATCTTCCCCCATTTAGAGGAGTACTAACATTCAATACTATGAAGATTTACCTATAAATATTTTACCTCTTCATCTTTGCGTCTTTCCACGTCTTCACTAGCTATTGCTCGCCTGGCAGCAACCATTATGTTCTTGGGATAACTGAATTTCTTACGCGCGAGGGTGACACCTAGTGTAATTAGTGCACTTAGTCCCTTAAGCTTAACTCTGCTTACCGTGCTTGCTTTAGGGAAGCATCTTACTGAATGACATTTAAAGGTTTTTCTTTCTTTGTCCATTCTATCATCGTCGAAACGCGATCTCTGAAATTCACATGATGTCGACTATTATCAAATCCTTCGGTCAATAAATCATGTTTGATTTTTTTTTCTTGTTCACTAGTCCATACAAATTTCTATTACTCCAGGGGTCTAACTTAGCCTTCAAGTAATCATGCCGAAGTTACCAACTCTTTTCTCAAACTGAGGATATATCTTTATGGGTTATACTCTTTTATAGTCTCAAGGTCTGGTTCCTTTTGTCTTTTCATTGACTTGACTATAAACTCTGTCATCTTGTCATATTTTGATTTACTATTATCACTCATTTATCACATCTTACTCATAATGCTTAATTTACTCTCTTTTTATTCTCCTACTAATATTTCTGTCTATTACCATATTCCGAAAAATTCCACTAATTTTTTTTTCACTTTTTGCTCCCCCTTGCTCCATCTCACTGGCTCTTCGGGTCGCTTAACATTCTTTTTTTACTAGGGGCGATAGTCATACCAGGTAAACATTTACCCTTTTAAGGATTCCACTTCATATCTTCTGAAATTCTTGTACATTCTAGTATTCAGATATGTCTGTACTATTCTATAGTGCACCACCTGGATGTCATACATGGAGAACTATTACCACGCTTGCAGTATCCTTCGTAAATGTCACCTAACGCTAACAACCCATCCACCATTTTAGGTTACTCTAAACCCATTTGGATCCTGATATCTCCTCCTTCTCGTAAACTATATTTGTTAGCTTCCATAGGGCATAACTGAGATGGATGTGGCCAATTATAAATACCTGTGATACTGTTGAAGGTAACTCAGAATGCTTATATTTCTCTGCCTGAATTGTAATACTGATAATTTTCTCTAATTTGGTACCTTGCACCGTCCTTCACCTTGCTTTTGTTACCTATTGAAACTTATTCTCTTACCTTCTGATACTCCCACGCCCTGCTGTCACCTAACGCTAACAACCCATCCACCATTTTGGGTTACTCTAACCCCATTTGGATCCTGATATCTCCTCCTTCTCGTAAACTATATTTGTTAGCTCCCATAGGGCATAACTGAGATCGATGTGGCCAATTGTAAATACCTGTGTTACTGTTGAAGGTAACCCAGAATGCTTATATTTCTCTACCTGAATTGTAAATACTAATAATTTTCTCTAATTTGGTACCTTGCACCGTCCTTCACCTTGCTTTTGTTACCTATTGAAACTTATTCTCTTACCTTCTGATACTCTCACGCCCTGCTATTCACGTGGTGTGTTTGATATTCTCATCCTAGGGTCTTAAGCTGGATATTTGTACATCTGGTATGCACGATCTAATAGGGCCTCAAACAGGGCCACATCATCAAGAACTCTCTCTCTATTAATGCCCTTACCTATTGTTGTATTAGCCCTCTGGCTAGCTGTAGTCTTCTTAATTGCAAATATCTCTGCATCATTAGCAAACATAAGTCCTGACTGAAACTCTTATGAGTCAGCTCTATAACATGATTTGGATTTGGAAGAAGGGTAACATACTCCTAAGTGCCTTGTATCTTCCTTTTTATAAAATATGGTGCACAACACATCAATAAACAAGGTTATACTAGACACATGTTGTAGACTCCCTAGGATAGAACTACTCTTATACCAAGTTTGTCACGCCCCAATCCTGGGGAGGCATGGCCAGCACCAGGTGCCATACTCGGCCCGAGCGTATAGGAAAACTACTCCATCAATATGGAACAGTTCACCACAAATAAAGTTAAAGTATAGGAAAACATAAACTCAATCCAAACACGGGTCTTGAGTGAGGAAGGAATGATGAAATCCTAGTGCTCGTGTTCTTCCAACTCATCCTTTGCCTCCCTTAGGTCGAATATGTGTCAAAAGTCAAGAATATAACGTTTTCCATGTATTTATACTATGTAGGGTACCCAGACGAAATTACCTTTTCCTAGCCGATATAGGAAAATAACTCTATAAAAATTGCACAAGCGCGGCGCACGGGGCAATGCGCCATGCGGGCATTAGTGAGGAAATCTAGAGAGCTAATTTTTTCACTTTGCAGGAATTTTGCACTAGCGCCCAGCACCCCTTTACGCATGGCGCGCGGCAGTAGTGCAATTTTCTCAGAGTAATTTTGTTTTCTCATTTTTTGACATCCAGACTTGGTCCTTGACCCCCGAACTTGATCCCGACTAAATTTCTTTGGCTTTTACTCAGACTTTAAAACTCCAACTTATTCAAATTAGCTCCATATTGTCTTAATAGCTCGGAATTACTTCTTGCAAGGCATAAAACATACCTAAGGGAAAAATACTACCAATAAATGCTCAAACACAAATAAAGTACAGTAAATTGGAGTGTAATAAGCGACTAAAATACGCAATTATAACCTACCATCATGAAAGATGAAAGGATAACTTGTAGTGAGGGGTTACTACAGGCACCGCACAGGCTATTTGCATGGCGCTGACATTCAGGAAAGGTCTGCCTGTGACACTCACCTTGTAATGTGGGTCTTAAAGAAAAGGATTACGGGCTCAAATGGGCTAACGAAGGATTATTTTATCACTAGTAGGAAATTAGCTTAGAGGTCAATCAATGAAATGTCTATATCATTTCTTAGACTCCCAAAGATTACTTATTTGGGACGGCACAATGTACAACCAAATATCTCACCTCACTCAATGCATATGACATACTCAGGACGGATCAACCTAACTCTCAAGTTAAGGCATTTAATTATATAAGCACAATCATCATATAATCCTATCACATAAGAAGTATGTAATAGGAGTCAAAGATGAGACCAGGCATCAAAATAGGCCGCATATATTCTCAAGGCATATAGTTACAAGAATATAGAAGAAAGTACTCAGCGCAAATGCTCCAGCTCTAAGCCGATACAAAACATGTCAAAATGCATAGATTATCAAGTCTCCCCATTCCATTATCAGTTCAAAAAAGAACAAAAGAAAATCATTTTGTAATTTTCCTTAGACTTTAAACACTCGAGAGAACTGTTTAGGAAGTCCATCGTCGAAAAAAGTCCAAAACTTTTTGAAACTTCTACCTACAAAAGAACTATTACCCGGTTCAAAGAGTCATCCCTTAAAAAATAATCGTGGCCATAAGAAAAACTATGGGTAATTATTTCTACCGACTTTTTTTTAATTCAATTTTTAATTTTTTTGGTTTTTGTTTCTCTTTTATATTTTTCCAAGTAAACCAGCATAACTAAAAATAGCACGAAAAATCTCCCAGACAGTCTTCCGCTCGATACTTAAAATTGTGCATTGCCCTCAATACATACTATAAATAACAAGAAGGTAAAAGAAACTCTCTGATAGGCTAAAGGCCAAAGCATTAGCAGCTTACGGGATATTCAGACATCTCTCCATCATGATCCTTCGTTTGGGCACCGCGCCCTTAGTAGTTCCAGCCACCTTGCTTGCTTTTGCTTCCCTCTAATGGCTTTGCTTATCATGCTTCTACTCCTATAAAACAAAAACGGTATTACAAAAAAAATAATTATTATTATTATTTTTAAACTACAAATAAATAAAAGCAGTAATGTTGGATTGCCTCCCAACAAGTGCTTGGATTAACGTCGTGGCATGATGTGAGCCACTTTTTTCCTTTACCTCAAGCTAATGAATTTAACTCCTAACTTGGCTACCAGTTTTCGGTTATGCTCCAGGGTGGTAAATCTAGCTGGCGCAAGAAAACAATGTTGTATTTTGCACTTCTTGGCCTTTATATGAGGTGTGTAATCCCAACTTTCTAGCGAGAAACATTCCAAAATGTTGGCAACTTGTTCCTCATTCCTTGACTCCTCATTTGGGTCGGATGAATTTATTATCATTATCCATGCATAAAGCAAAAAAAAAGCTTGGAGTGAGGACCAATCCGCTCAAAGACATGAACTTCATGACTTTCAACATCCTCAACACCAATGACACTAGAGTTAACTAAATTATTATCTTCAATGTCCTTGGCTAACTCTAGTATCACTTTTTCAACATCGGCATCCCCAAATTCTAGTTGGTTAGGTTGCTGGTGTTCTACTCTTAGCTCCGCAGTCAGAGTGTCTACTACGGATCAGATTCATACTGTCTCGGCTACTGCCCACAATATTAGCTTGTGGAACGTTAAAAGCTTCCACCACTTGATTCACTTGAGCCTTCAAGTTGTGAATAGTTACCTATTGCCTTTGTATCTGTAATTGTGTCTCGATATTTATTTCCACAAGGCACATTAACATATCCTTAATCTTCTTTAGGTCAATATCGAGATTCTTTGTTCCTATTAACTTCACATGTTAAAGTAGAACCATCATAATAAGGGGTGGGGGGATTAGAAATATAAGCACAACCATAAAAGTGACCATCTTGACTACCAGACATATCATATACATTTTACACATAAGATTGAGTTGGTGCACATAACTACCTCTCGGGGATAATTTAATCATTTTGACACAGGTGATTTCCTCCACAATATGCATAAGGAAGATCAAAAGAAGAACTACCATTACCTAAACCTGCATAATTCCAAAATGCCATATTTCTGAAATGACAAATAAAATAAAATATATAAAAGTACACGCTTGAAACCTAGCAATATATATAAGAATAACTACACCATTATTTCTCCGGTAACAGTGCCAAAAATTGATCAAGCCTGACTATGCCTTATTTATCATTCCCCGACCTCGGGGAGCGCGACCGGCGCTCAACAGAGTTACCTCGGTCGAGCAAGCCAGCACAATGCCATCTACCTAACTCACCCACAAATAAAGAGAAGAGTGCATTTCATTAATTAGTCAGTAAGAAGTCATGTGAACAAGACCATTTCGTTTTCATTAGTTACGTCCTTAACAATTGTTCAAAACAGTACATTGTACAATCATTGTTAAAGTAGAACAGATGATACAATTACAACATTATTAGTTTAGCTTTCCCAAAAAATAGACACAAATCACACTATGTCTATGAAGCCTCTAATAGGAACTAAAAAGTTCTATGACAGTGCCGGCAACAAGGCCCCGGCTATACCTCAAAATGCTATGTACAAAGGATAGAAGATACAGGACCCTGAAATGAAGTGGGGCTCACTTAATCAGCTGAGAAAGGGGTGTGGGCCACTAATCGATACCACCTGCTATAGAACCACCTGCATCTATTAAAGATGCAGCGCCCCTGGCAAAAATGGACGTTAGTACATATGCAATAGTACTAGTATGTAAAACTAAACACCTCACAGTACAACGAGCAATAGTAAACGAAGAATAAAACATGATATCAATAAGAGACTCAAACGGTATCAAAGTGTCACATTAGGGGAAACGTAAATTTTAAGTAGGTTTCGGTAATTTAAGTTGGGAGATCTTTTAGCGCCGATATACCACCGTGTTTTAGCAAGGAGTCCGATCTCAGCCCGACCGGCTAAGCCGTCTCATCCTGAGACGTACACTCACAATACCACCTTGTGTGCGGCATAGTGTCCGATCTCAGCTCGATCAGCTAAGCCGTCTCACCACAATGTCGTGTGGGTCGACATTACATCACATATAGCTAGCTACAATCTCATCCCATTTAAGGGGAAAACATCTCAACACATCAATCTCATCCCATTTAAGGGGAAAAAATCTCAACACATCAATCTCATCCCATATATGGGAAAATAGTCTTATCACATTAACACGGAGATTTAGCCCTCAATCACTCCTACACCAGCACGTGTAATTTTGGGGTTAGTTTGTTCCGCCCTACCCTTCCTCGATGGCTAATCAATACTCCCAAGGAATTTGTTATTAAATGTATTTACCACTCAATTCGCATATTCATTTTATTGACACCATTAACCATAACGCAATATCATTATTGACATATTGGCCAATATACATTTTTGGTCATTTATCACGTACCAATCACTTCTTCAATTCCTCAATCATGTACTCAGAGAACTCGTCTAAGTGTATCAATTCGGACAAGCTCGGGAGCTCCTAAAAGGTAAACTAGAATTTACCTTATTTTTTTAGGAGTATCTAGCCATCCTTATGGAAAAGCAGAACCAAAAATGACCAAAAATCACTATGACTGTCACTGTGTTAAATAAAATTGCAAAATTAATTGTAAATCAAAAGAATAAATATTTAGTATAAGGAATTGAATAATAGAGAGGCAACAATATTTTGTTGGCTGCCACAGTTAGGCGTGGATTATGGATGGTGAGGTGGAAGAAGCGCCTCTTTTTTGCCTACAGTGCAGGAAACTGACCAAAACAAATAATAAAACGGGGTCATCTAATGCTAATAGA
Organism: Nicotiana obtusifolia; assembly: GCA_002018475.1. NCBI lineage: Eukaryota > Viridiplantae > Streptophyta > Magnoliopsida > Solanales > Solanaceae > Nicotiana > Nicotiana obtusifolia. Next base: position 49,084 of record MCJB01009200.1, read on the forward strand.
GCCGAATAGCCAAGCGATGCTTAATTTTCTTTTTCTTTTCTTTCTTTTTGTATAAACACTACATGCCTCACACTGTTAAGGCTCAGTTAAGGCCCAATTGTTTTAGTGGACCAGTCAGTTACAAGCTGGAAATGTCCCTACTACACGAACTAGGTTCTCCACTTATCTAAAACTTTGATTGAATTCACTTCACCAATTTTAAAACCCTAAAATTAATAGTAAAATTGATAATTAAATGTGACAAAAAATTAATAACGATGTATTTAAATTATTTTTTCCAACAAAGTAATTATGTTATATGCCTATTAAATCGGCCATCTGAAGGTAAAAGCAACGAGATTCATATTACATCCATACAGAAAAATAATTTCCCAAGATACCAGTCTAACTACATATATTGTTAATAATACAATACTATATGTACTAGACACCAATCTCCTACTTGAGAAAAAGAACACAAGGTACACCGATAAAATGCGTATATGCTAAATGTCACGAATACGAGCACTCGGAGAATCACGAGACATGTTCAAATATGAAGCAAAATAGGATGATACATACGAATAATTAGAACCCGAATCAAATGAAATTGATGCATCTCTATGGCTAACCAGGACAATACCTGTGATGACCGCATAAGACGATTCCTCCTCAGCTCTAGATGTAAATACATGGCAACGGGGTTGAGGCCCACCAATCTGACCTCCACCTCTCAAACCACCTCTCATTCACTAGCCTCCACTTCTAGCTGCCCGACCTCCACCTCTGCCTTGCTGACCCCCGCCTTTAGCTGGCCGAGCGGGCAATAACCGGTGCCACAATCATGGCACAAGTACTCAACTGTGGCATACTGCTCTGAAGTATGGCAAAGTACCTCCTAATATGATCCATACTTCAGCACTAAAATCACACCCTCTACTAACGTGGTTGCTAAATCTGGGACTGGCCATGATAGTTCGAATAAACAATGTGATAACTCTGAATCGGTGGTGCACTGATGGAGCTGAAGGTGCATTGTCGGTTAGCTGCTCAGAATAAGACCCATAAGAATCTTGACTACCCGAAGTACCATGTGATACCTGAAGCGCTGACTGAACCAACCTGCTAGTATGGCCTCTACTAAACGAACCCCTACCTTTAGACGAGGCACCACTAAAACCACTAAAATAACGAGGCCTCTTCTCAAATGCCGCCTCTCTACCCCGGCCACAAATCCTTTCGATCCATCTAGTGATCTCTACAACCCGAGTGAAAGATGTATCATCCTCAATATCTTTGGCAATCTGCAGCCTGATGCCGTTATTAAGGCCATCTATAAATCTCCTCACCCTCTCCCTCTCAGTAGGGATCAAGATAACTTCATGGCATAATAGATCCACAAGTCTGGTTTCATACTGGAAACCGTCATGCTACCCTGCTGGGGGTGCTCAAACTAACCAGGAAGTCATCTCTCTGAGTGAAGGGAATGAACTTCTCCAAGAATAGCTATGAGAACTGAGCCCAAGTTAGAGGACGTGCACCTGCTGGTCTGCCCCGAACATACTCCTGCCACTATCTCTTGGCAGAACTATGCATCTAAAACACTTTGAAGTTAACTCAGTTGGACTCCACTATACCCATGTTGCGCAATACCTCATGGAAATGATCCAAGGACTCATAGGGATCCTCAGAAGGTGTACCACCAAAGCGAGTGGAAACAACTTGGTGAACTTGTCCAACCTCTTCAGTCCCTCAGCCGACAACGCGGATCCCTCCCCGGGCTGTGTAGCAACAATGGGCAGAGCTGCTCCGACTGGTAGAACTACTGGGGTCTTATATCCATGAGTCATCCGCTTTAATGTGTGAGCAATGGGATTTTGGGCTCCTCCCTTGGCTTGAGAGACAACTGGTGCCATAGGGAACACACTTGCATGGGTCACACTTTTCTAAGGCCCTCTAGGCGGACTAGGGTGGTGAAGTACTAGGGTAGTAATGAACCCCTCTAGGACCTGATCTGGTCTAACTGGCACAGCCGGAACAAGGATCTCCTCATCCTGCTCGATCTGAGGCTCTTCTTAAGCGCTATTGTACATGCTTTAGGCTGAGCTCTGCCTCTGCCTCTACCTTGGGCCCTACCCTTGGGAGTGACTCCAACTTGGGGCTCCGGATCCTAAGCAGTTGTAGATGCCGTATGTGTCCTCACCATCTACGAGAGATTAAGAGAAGAATAATTCATGCTTTGGTGATAGATAAAATCACACGAAAGAGATAGAAAGAAGTGAAATTTCCTAAAGCATTATAGCCTTTATAAGATAAATACAGACGTCTCTGTGGAGATCCTCAACACTCTACAAAGCTTGCTCATGACTCGTAAGAACTAGGCAACCTAGTTCTTTGATACAACTTTTCACGATCCGAAGTCCCAACCATGGGGCCGTGATGGCACCTAACATTCACTTGCTAGGAAAGCCAACATTAGCTACAAAGGTATTTAAAATAACAAATTTTAAAAGCAGTTCAATAAGAAGGTAAAACTATAGAATCTTAAAATATATATAATAAACTCCAAGCACGATGTCTAGTCTAATCCCAAAATCTGGTGTCACAAGTACATGAGCTGCTAAAAGCACTAGAAATAAGGTCTGAAATGATAATACAATTGTCCGAATGAAATAACAATATAAAAGATAAGAAGGGGACTTCAGGGTCTGCAAATGACGTGCAACTCTACCTCAACTGCGGATAATGACAGTCCGAGAAAGCCTCCACTAACGCTGCTGAGACCAACATCAGAATCTGCACAAGAAATACAGAAATGTAGTATGAGTACAACCAATCCCATGTAAGTGTCGAGCCTGTCTCGATGAAGTAGTGACGAGGCTATAACAAGCCACTCAATATAAACCTACACGAGAATAAGTAAAAATAACAGCAGGATTGGGAAACGGGGATTAACATGAATACCGGGAAAAAAAAAAGATAACAGAGGGCCCCAGAATATCATCTAAGCTCCAACTCACAGTACAACAGGAATATAGAACCAACAATTAAGAACAATCGAAATATGTCTTCTCGGTTGCCGCGCACAACTCGATCTATACACACACCCACATACATATATATACATACACAATATTACCGTTGCGGAGTTCAACCCAATCACCTTACATTATTTTAATATTCGTTACGGTGTGCAAATTTATACGATATACAACATCAATATCCATTATAGTGTGCAACCCGATCCCAAATATATAAATGTATATGCAATACAACAACCAACTACAACATATTTCACAATGAAATGAAATAAAGGAATTAAAAAAAGAAAAATATAAAATGGATAAAAGTGACTATCTAACAACATACAAAAGCATAAGTTAAGTAATGGCAGTCAATGAATAAAGACACGGATACATGGAAATATATAGCAAGCTAAGGCATGTGACAGACGAAAGCATGAATTTAACAAGGCAAGTAACAATTAAATCATATAATACATAATTACATGGAATAAATGAAGGCATGAAGTAATTGAAGACAAACAACTACGTAGCCTGACCTGCATGCTTTATCTATTACAACGTATAAGCACTCGTCACCTTGAATTTATGCGGTCCCCACTAATAAATCAAGTAGCAAATAGACCATTCAAGTCCTATTTCCCTCAAAGCATGGTTAACCACAACACTTGCCTCTTTTCGGATCAAGTCAACAATCAACCACGACCTTTCCCTTTGAACAAGCCTCCAAACCAACTGAATCTAGCCAATTATCAATCAAACAATCCAAAACAAGCTTTCGAAACTACCCACGAATGAAAAGTTTCAATTTTGATCATTTTTTATAAAGTCAACCAAAGTTAATCCCATGCCCATTTGGTTACAATCCGAGATTCATACCACATCCAGATTACCCATTCACCCCGAGCCCGATTATGTGATTTGTTGCAGAATTCGACCTGGATTTTAGGTCTAAATCTCAATTTTATAAAATCCCTAAATTCTACCTTAAACTCCTAACTTCTATCTTGAAATTCATAGATTTGATGTTGAAAAATTGTGGAAAGTAGTTGAAATTTGATTCAGAACAAGTTAAAGATTCTTACTAATGAATTTTGGAAGAAAAAGCTCTGAAGAAATCTTCTCTATGGAGTCTAGGATTGAAAAATAGTGTAAAATGAACTAAGTCCCATTTTTCCCAACTATTGCACAGTTGCAGTTGTCGCAATTGCAAACTCTTGTTCGTTATTGCAACCATCACAAAAGCGAACCACTGATTGCAAAAGCGATCAGTGTCTCAACCATTAGTGGCCCCAAAAGTGACACGTAATTCACATTTGCTAACCTTCCCCCGATTGCATTTGTAATTACACCTTCACATTTTTGAAGGATGCCCGGCTAAGACCAGTCTCATTTGCGACAAAACCATCGCAAAAATGGCGCCCACCAGCACACATTTGTGATAGCAGCTTCACATTGGCGAAGCCAACAACCCCTCCCCCGTTATGACATTTGCGAGCCCGACTTCGCAAAAGCGAGAATCACAATTGCGAACTAGTAATCGCAATTGCGAGACCTTCATACCTGAGACATCGACAAGAGCATTAGCAGTTCAAGACCTAAAAACTCATCCAAGACCCACATGCTCAAATCTGATAATGCACACATGTGTACTAACATCATATAAACTCGCTCGCTCGCTCAAATCATCAAAATAGCATCAATCATCATGAGTCGATCATCAAAACTCAAAATTTCAACTTCGAAACACAATTTTTCAATTTTTTACATCATGCGCTCGAGTCACCCGGGACCCCAACCAAACATGTGTACAAGTCCAAAAACATCATAAGAACCTACCAGAATCGTCAAATTACTAATATGAGGTTGTTCACTAAGAACGTTGACCGTCGCTATCCCAAACTTTATTTTAAGTCAAAAATCACTTTTTCTCTAAAATTTCACATTAATACTTTTTGCGAAATGACATGAACCACGTACGCAAGTCATAAATCATTAAATGGAGCTATGAGAGGTCTCCGACCATAGAATTAAAGAGTATTACTCAAAACGACTTATCGGGCCATGACACCAAATTTGTGCATAAATAAGTTGATCATCCCATAAGATATGTAGTAGGCTTGTCTCTTTTAAAAAGATCCAAATTAAGGCCCAACCATTACATGTAACAAATCTCACTACTTTGATACAAGTAATTGCTTTAGTAACAGAGGTTTCCCAATTTATTATATTCGCAAAAAAAAAATTGCTTGAAGCGATGAACCAAAGGAATCCAATGCCACAGTAAAGATGCTTACTCCCTGAACGTCCACATCCAACCCTAAGAATCCTATAGGATTGAGTAACTCACTATCCTTGTATTTTCTCTCCATTTTATTAGTATCTGATACTATATAATAAATAATATTCTAACTTATACGATATATCAACACTATTAGTTTGCACAGGTAAGCATATATTATTAGCATGAAGAGGTTTAACACTTCCTTGATGCAATAGATAGAGTAGCGGATTGATTTCCGGCCTTTCATTAATCGCTCCATTAGGATGGTGTATTATGTTCCACGCTTATGACATTAATATTTTCATTAATAAACCAATCAAATGCTCGAGCACTAACAACAACTACCTTCTTAATTGAATCTTTAGTTTTTACATTATTGTTGTCAAATGAATCAAGTAAAGGGAAAAATTACAGCTCCACCAAACCCCCAATTCTCTCTCTGTATACATGAACTGTGTGAACAGTACTGTTACATTAGAATGCATGCAACTCTACCTTCCGGTGGTGGAAAATCACCGGACCAAGCCCAAAAGATGCGCATGACCACTGCGCATAAACCCCAACTGGGCATCCTTCTCTACCCTTCCCCAACAACTACAATCTTTAAAAATGGTGTAGCGATAAATGTAGCAAAAAATCGTCTAGGTTCTTTTACAAAATCTCAGCTCACCAATGAGCCAAATCCTGTGATTCCTAATCGGGGTGATTATTCTCCAACCCAAACTCTAACGACCGACCAAATCCTGGCTGATGGCCAACATTTGCTCGAACATGATGATACAAATGGCCAAATTAATCAAGACCACATTCAATCAATGCAAATAGAAGGGGGGATGCTTAGCAACATACCAAAGAATAACCTCAGAAAATGAGCCAGTTGCCACATCAATGCTGAACACCAAAGCTGCTCATTTACGGCCACCATGTGCTCGACATATTACCACTGACTAATTAGCTGCCAATTCAAATGACCAAAGTGTTGTTCGACATCCCCAAAGTATTATTGAAGGTAGTCATAAGGGTCTAAACCACGAAATTCCACCCCAAGTTGATAGTCATGTTGTACCTCTTCCATCAGCCCCCCAAGTGATCCAACGGGGTGACTCAATTGCACATGCCAATTTCCGACAACAAAAGGAGAAGAATGCTGCAAAAGAGATTGATCCCAGCACGTCAAAGCATCACAACAATCTCAAGTATCGAAAATTCCATTGCCTCATCCTCAAATGTATATGCCCCCTATGGTGAACAACTAGAATCTAGACAGGCTCGACCAACTGTTGGCACTAAGGAAACTCTCTCTATTGAGAATGAAACTCTTTCAATTTTGAATCAACAACCGAAGCCCACAACTCTTCACAAAGATAACCATATAGATATTATTTAGAGCCCCCCTTTTGCGATACAATTGAACTGGGAAGGAAAAACTTAGTTGACCCACAAAGACTAAACAACTCTTAAACACCAATTAGTACCTAGTAAAAATACCCTTCCTAAGATATCCTCCAATTTTGACAAACCATCTCACACTAAGTCTTCTTCCTCACAACCTATTACTAAGCAAATAACCACTAATACCACTACTAGTAATCAAGCAAATGATACAAGTGCCAAATCTAAGCAACCATCTAGCACACCTAATAAACCTCCATCCATAATCAAACACTCCTATGTTACCAAACTGAGGGCAAGACATGAAGCTGAACATGAAACAATTGGGTTTTCTCCTCCTAAAATCACTACCAAGCAAGGCCAACCAACAGTTAGTTTCAATCAAAATGATTATATGGTCAAACTAGCTACAACATGTAGATTCATAGTGGTTAGGAAAATTTCCAACACCATGCCTAGGATAGAGATTATTAGGCGAAATTTTGTTTCAAGAACATAATTTAAAGGGAGTGCCAAGATTGCTCATTTTAATGCAAGAATAGTCCACATTGATCTGGATAATAAATATGATAATTTAACTATGTGGACCAGGCAGTTCTTGTATATCCAAGGTCAAATGATGAAATTGGAAACATGGACACCCAATTTCCGTCATGTTGAGGATTCACCCATAGTTCTTATATAGGTGGTGGTTCCAGAACTGCCTTGGCACTTATACTATATGGAGATATTGAATGTCTTGTCATCTCCAGTGGGGAAAGCTCTTCATTTAGACCTGGCATCATTCCAAAAGAGTAGAGGATGTGTAGCAAAGGTGAAAATGCAGATTGATCTAACTAAGCCAAGACCACGCCATATTTGGCTGGGTTTGATGAAGATGAAAATGGGGATGGGACGTGGTTAGAAGTTTAGTATAAAAACATCCCAGATTACTGTCTTTATTGTAGACACCTAGACCATAATTCACACTCATGCCTAGTCAGAATAAAGGATGACGAGAATGGGAAAAGGAAAGAGAAGAAGCAGGCTGAAGACAATTAGGAAATCCAACAACTGCAATGCAATGAGGGACATACCTCGTCTAAGAAGGAGAGCAATCAACAAGAGAAGCAGGATAGAAACATCAAAGCTGGCAATAATCAGAAGGGTAAGACAACAAAATCCAGGGTTATCCCTCCAAACATTGAATGACAAAACTAGAAAAGGAAACATTTCAAAGGGGATCAACAGCAAAATAAGAAACACTATCAACCATTGATACCAAAAAAGAACACAGAACAGCAAATGCAGACCAATGAGATTACTAAAACTAAAAGAGCAAAGAGGACCAAACAACAAGTAAAACACTACAAGCCTGAAAGATCCTCCAGATGCTTTAGAGGAAGGTGATGTCTCTAATCTTGTGGAGGCAAATGGAGGGTTGGAGAAGAGTCATGAGAACCTTCTTACTTTGCAGGATGGGGATCCTAAGAGGGAAGAGCTTCCTCAAGTTCTGCATGAGTGTGCTAATGCACATAGCATTGTCTCTTACCCTCTGCGACCAATGCTCCAATATATATGTCTACTAATGAAGAGGTTTGTGAAATTATCTATTATAGTGGGGAAGAATAGTCTTTGAGGAGATTAATCAAAGGAAAGGGTCATGCTGCATCGGATATCCAAATTCAACTCCCTAAAACAAAGAACAAACCTAGTCAAAAGAAGAGAAAAGCAATAAGAAAGAAACATGCACGAATCAACATTGTTGAACAAACACAGGAAGTGAGTATTGAAACTAATCAACTGACCTCTGCAGGATACACCACTCTAAATGCCAACCCATCTCTCTCCCAACCCTAGTTACCCAACCAACTTGATATCCAAGTTGATAGAGCTGAGGCAGACAATAGAGATCATAAGAAGATACATGATGCAACAGATATTTGTGGTCCCCTCAGCAACACTATGCCATCAGGAACTCTTATAAATGAAGAGGATGATCTTAGTATTTTTATAGGGGAAGAGCAGCACTCTTAACTCCTAATTGCAGTTGTGAACGGTGTAATTGAAAAAGACAGTGTTTTAGCCTCCCATATCTGGTCACCAATGATGTGGCCATCACCCAGACTCACTAGAAGTAGAGCCTCTTCCAGAAGTTCCGTCCCACCAAAACCCAAATCTTCTTCTATGTTTGAATGATTAATACAATAACTTGAAATGTCAGAGGAAACAGGACCTCTGGAGTTATTGAGAGACTCAAAACTTTAAAACAGATCCACAAATTATCCCTCATTGCTTTCTTACAACCATTCCTTCAGAATCCAAATATTTCGACCACCTCTTCCCACAACAACAGTCTTGATAACATCAGAATGCAGTTATCAATAAACCAGGCTGTCTCAAACAGTAATAACAAAATATGGATCTTCTGGGATCTGGAGTTCACTATTACTCTCTTGGACCAAGATGAAAAACATATGACTATTGAACTGAAGCATGTTAAAGCTGGAGATATCATTCATATCTTAGTGATTGATGCAAAATGTAAACTTGTTATCGGAATTCCTCTGTGGGGGAATTTGAAACTTAAAACTTCTACTTGCACTGTGCCTTGGTGTGTGGTTGGAGATTTTAATGTCATTACTTCCACGGGTGAAAAGATTGGAGGGATACAATACCTGAAAAAAAGCATTGGTTTCACCAACATTATTAAGGAACATGGCTTGGTTGATCTGGGTTTTTATGGCCCAAGGTACACATGGTCTAATGGATAAGGACCTGGTTCTATGGATTGGAAAAGACTGGATAGGGGGATGGGTAATGATAATTGGATAATCTCTTTCCCTGCTACTACTATCACACTCTTGGCTTCAGCAGGTTCCAACCACTCACCTCTCCTAACGGAAATGCATGTAAGACAAGACAATGCCAGGAAATATTTTAGGTTTATCAATTGTTGGGTAAAGAATGAAAGTTTCATGCCACTTATTATAGAGGTCTGGAGCATCTAAGTTATTGGAAACCCTATATGGGTCTTTCACTAGAAACTTAAAGCCTTATGTAGTGCTTTGAGTAAATGGTCTAGACAACAATATGGGGACATCTTTCAGAAACCAAGGGAGTTTGAAAAAATGTTAAAGCTTGTAGAGAAGAAATGGGATATTACCAATGATCCAGTTGACGTAACTGCCTTACATGAACTTCAAGCTCAACACACTAAACACCTGAAAACTAAGGAGGAAGTTTTGAAGAAGAAAACTCAACTTCAATGGTCCAAAGATTGGGATGCCAACTCCAGGTACTTTCACACCCTTATTAGAGGTAGAAGAAGAATTAACGATGAAGAAGGGGATTGGAGGTGATGAGGCTATTGGAGAGGCTGTCGGTGATTATTTTTAAGAGCACTTCACTGAGCCTGGGGGACACATTAGAGAGGACCTTCTCACTATATACCAACCATGATCACTAATGAATACAATATTAAACTGCCTTCTGATCCAGACATGAAAGAACTTAAGCAAACTGTATTTTCCATGAGCCCATCTAGTGGTGCAGGTCCAGATGGGATGAATGGCAAATTCTATCAATCCTGCTGAGTGGTGATTAAGGATGATCTTCTCAAGATGGTTCTTGAAGATTTTGGAGGAAGTGAGATGCCCAGATACACGACCATTCCATGCCTTGTTCTCCTTCCTAAAGTGGAATCCCCTAACTCTTTGACAGAATTCGGGCCCATAAGCCTAAGCAACTTCATCAACAAAATCATCTATAAATTTATTGGTACCAGGCCGGCACCCATTCTACCAAACATCATCTCAGCTAATCAGACTGGTTTTGTCAAAGGCAGAAGTATCTCAAAGAACATTATGCTTGCTTAAGAGATTGTCCAAGGAATCAGAAAGCCAAATGTATGAGCTAATGTTGTCATTAAGCTTGACATGGCAAAATCTTATGACATGGTTTATTGGGCTTTTACCTGCATTATGCTTAGGAGAATGGGCTTTAATGAAGTCACCATTGATATGATCTGGAGGATCATGCCCAACAACTGGTATTTCATATGGTTGTGAATGGCTTCAGACATGGTTTCTTTATGTCCACTAGGGGCTTAAAGAAGGGAGACCCACTGTCTCCTTCTCTCTTCATCATTAGGGCAGATCTCCTATCCCAAATGCTGAACAAACTCACACCTAATCAATTTTTCAAGGGGTTCTACATGGAGAAAAGGGGCCTACATATTAACCATCTGAGTTTTGCAGTTGATGTGATCATATTCACATCAGGTAGTAGGGTTTCATTAGTGAAAATCATGAAGATATTGGAGGAATATGAAAGCATATCTAGACAAAAAATCAATAAAGCCAAGAGTTACTTCGTGACTCCATCATGTGTCTTTCTGTATAAATTCAACAGAGTCCAGTAGCTTACAGGTTTTACCATAAGGGAACCTCCTATCACCTACCTAGGATGTCCTCTTTACATGAGAAGGAAAACAATCATACACTTCAATGATTTAATCTCCAAAGTAATCGACATAAATAGAGTTTGGCATGGTAGATTACTCTCTTATGGAGTAAGAGCCACTCTAATCAGACATGTGCTGCAATCTCGACCAATCTACCTTCTTTCAGCAGTATCACCATCTAAAACGGTTACGAAGCAAATTGAAAGAATGTTTGCTAACTTCTTCCGGGGCATGGACAAAGACAAACACAAATATCACTAGGCTTTATGAGAGGAAATGTCCTACACACTTAAGGAAGGAGGTACTGGCTTTAGAACCATAGCTGATGTTTGCAGGGCCATGGAATTCACACAATGGTGGTCTTTCAGAACTAAAGAATCGTTATGGAGTAGCTTCTTGAGGGCTAAATACTTTAATGGGTCACATCTTGTATCAAAAATGGATTTCATGGCAATCCCAAACATGGAAAAGGATGATGATCAACAAGAAAGAAGCTGAACCAAACATCTTGTGGAGGCTTCACTTTGGCACAAGCAATTTCTAGTGGGATAATTGGCTTGGCACATGACCATTGGCCAATTTCAGGAAAGAGGGAGCTAGGTCGGGCAACATGTCTGTGTCTCAATTCTGGGATTTAGGGAGATGGAACATTCAGAAACTCAATGCTTATGCCCCATCATACAAAATTCCTGAAATTTTGTAGGTCCCTATCAAATACTCTCTTCGTACACCTGACAAACAATTATGGACTCTCAATCCTGATGGAAACTTCACATGTCCTTCTACTTGGGGGACAATTAGGAAGAGGAAATAAGTTATCTTCACCAAGAAGATGACATGGCACAAACAAATTCCTTTCAAATTGTCATTCTGCCTATGGAGAGCACTCAGAAACAAAAACCCCACTGACCATAGAGTTTTGTCTTTGGGACATCCTACTGTCACTAGATATTTGTGTTGTATTAGGCTACATGCAGAATCAGTAGATCATATTTTCAGCAAGGGCCCCTTTGCCAAATCAATTTGGAAACTCTTTACCAGTCCTGTTAGTTTCCACCTACAAGACATGCCTTTATAGTTGTTATTGATGAAATGGTGGCTTCAAAGGAACAACAATGAGGTTCACAAGTTATTTAGGATACCCTCCCCATCATCATATGTTGAAACTTATGGACGAATAGAATTAGTGCCAAGTATGGAGATAAGAAATCCTCAAGGATCATAGTTCTTTAATCCATTAAATCTGACATCAACCTTCTCCTCTAAGCCAATTACCCCACCATCAATTGGCCATTCGAATCGACAGAATTATACTCCATTGTGGAGGACCTATATTTTCATACCATTATCCTTCAGGTGTCATGGTAGAAACCTAAGGGTGGCTTAGTCAAAAGCAATTGCAATGGTAATGCCCTCAATAATCCAGGCAAGATTGGAGCAGGGGTCATTATGAAGGATACTGAGGGTAATTTAATTCATGCATTAGCCAAGCTCTTAAGTTATGGAACTAACAACTTAGAAAAAAATAGGAGTAGCAGTTATAGGACTTCAATGGTGTCTGGAGAATGGCTTTGAGAAAATTCACCTGGAAGCTGATTCTGCTCTACCAATACAATGGCTCAACAACTCGACAAAACCCCCTTAGAGCATCAAAGCTAACCTGCAAGACCTTAGGGATCTCTGTAGACAATATGATGACTTCAGATGCTCACATGTTTACAGGGAAACCAATTTTCCTGCAGATTCTTTGTCTAAACTCAGTCATGATCTCCCTACCACGACTCATTATCATAGCTTGACTGAGTTACCCTTTTAGATAAGGGGTCTGATCTATCTGGATATGATAGGCACTCCCTCATTCAGACACAAAAGACGGAGGAAAATCAATATTCCATCTCAATTGGCTTCTAATTGTTCTCATTGTTGTGGTTGGCAGCAAAATTAGTAGGGGAGCAGACCTGATAGTCCAAACTAATGCATTCATGCGCATGAATGATGACAAGGAAGAACAACAACCTTTTCATATCTTTTTGGAGGAGAACAGTGGTGCCGCCCTTCACACTAACTTTGGTTTTTGTTTCCAAGTGACATGAAGATATTGAAAATTACTCTGCTCATTCTTTTAAGTGTGGTATTAGAAAATAAGTTTCTCAAACTATTGAAGGAGAACCATAGTACTACTGTAACTCTTTACACCCAAGAACCCCATACCAGACCAACAGGTTATTCCTTCTCCACGCTCCATGAAGTATCAGCCTATTCAAACACCAATACACATCCCACACCTACACCAGAAAACACCACTTTACCTACTACACCTCCAATGAAACCAAGACTGAACCAATTTCACACAACCAACCTCATTTCCCCAGTACATCACACCCTCCCTGCAGTTTCATAAGCAATCATCCAAAGCTTCATGAATCCTGCAACTTAATCCTTTCCATCAATCCACACATGACTCTCAAAATCCACAAGAACCTTAGAGCAGATTACAAAGGAAAGGATAGAAAGGCCCAATTTGACTCTAACCTCTTTGTTTCCTGTGCAGGTACCTTGTCCTATGGCATGTTCAACCACTGGATGTATCCTCAGAGTGTGGTATTATCATCTCCAATGGACAATCTACTGAGGGTGCACAAATTTTTAAAAACATGCCATAATCTTCTTGTCAATAAAGTGCATACACACCTCAGGTCTCTCAACAAGGAGTCAACTAGGTAGAATTATGCACTACACTACTGCAGACCCCACCTCATCATCTCCTGCAGCAAGTCATCCATAATACACCATCAACCGCTAAGTTCACCAAAACATTTGCAGTACAACACAAACCTGATTAGCCATAGATGCCCACACATAATAGAGAACCATCTGTCTAACCTTTTACCACTAACCTATTCATTTCCTTTTGCAGGTATATATAACTTTGATGAGTCTTCACAATTGAAGTGTTCTCAGTATGTGGTATTAGTACTTCAAGTACTCATTCTATTGAGAGCACATCAAAGGTCAAAGAAACATTTCATTCCACTATTTGTATGTATTGGTTAATACCAAATGAAAAACCATCTGGACACATCTAGGGGATCAAACGTAGGTGTCCAAGCCATCTACCCAGTCAAGCACCATACAAAGCCAATAGATCCAAGTAATACACACACATGCTCCCAAAAGAATATTGGTCATGACACACTTAGGGGTTCAATCCAAACTGACCGACATGTAAGTCCTGCTACCAGTTTCTAGATATTGAAGCCTACATACTGCAGTTGTTCCTACATCAGATCACAGATACCATCACCTCAACCTGGATGCTTCAATGCCTCCTGGATGAAAGTAACAGGTCAAGGCTCAGTCTCTTCTATGAGTTACACCATATAGAGAAAGCAAGTTCACTCGTTCATATGGATCCTTCTGATAAATATCTTCAATCTGTCTTTCTATGTTGTCAAAGTAAGTTGAAGATAGTTCAGAGCATTCTCACCTATTTTTTTTCCATGCTTCATAGGGAGAATCTTCGCATTTTCTGGATGTAGATCTTGTTGTATATAGAAGATTTCTTTTCAACTCACCTGCTTAGTTGATTTATGTTCACTTGTGCATTTATGTATAGTTGACCTAGGCTCAATTCACTTTGTTTTTGTATAACCAACTGCCTATCATTTATGTATAGACAAATGGTACCACATCATAGGTCTAACTCCACATAGCTTTCAGGATTCATTTGGTTATCATGATTGGATAACCAAGTTGTATCCATAATTTTTTTGGAGGTAAGATTTATGTCCTCCTCCTTTATTGTACTTAAACTAACCCTGGGCACAATGCCTACCAGCTTTGATAAAAAAAAAATGAATCAAGAAAATAATTCGCTCAAGGATTTTGACTGAATTGGAGGGGGGGGGGGNGGGGGGGGGGGGGGTAGGGGACATCGCTCAACCATGAGACAAGTATTGTTTTCATGTGAAGAAATAACCAGGTCATGCATAATTATGAGAAGAAAATCCCTAGATCTGATCATTTTTTGTGAAAATGGAATAACAATTCTTAAGAAAACAAATAAAATGCTGAAATACAGGGAAGGCAACAACTTCTTTTAGAGGGAAGAAAAACCTCTCTATAGCATTTACTACGAGAGAAAAAGAGCAAACTTTATTTTAAATTGATAAAACACACCAATATCATCCTATATAAGGGGAAACAGTCTCATCACATTAACACCGGGATTAACCCCTCAGTCACTCCTACGCCGGCGCGTGTAGTTTCAGGGTTAGGTTGTTTCGACCTTCCCTTCCTTGGTGGCTAAACGATACTCCTAAGTCATTTATTATTAAAAGAAATTACCACTCAATTCATATTCTTTTACATGTCATTCATTTTATTGGCATCATTTGCCATAACGCAATATCATTCTTGGCACAGTGGTAGTACTTCATAATTCAAGCTCACTACTCCATTTTCAATCATTATCATGGATAATCAACAGCAAGGCCTTTCAAATTAATACTTTAAACATATACTTGAGCAAATTAGGGTCTTAGGCACATATGATCTCTTATATAATTTTATGTGATCACATTCATTTGGATTTGACTTGAAGTCACAAAATTTTAATATATACTCATACTTCACATACTCTCCCGAAGAATAGCACAATATGATAAGAACTTTCGGGAGCACATTTTGAACATATTAATCTATATACATCATCCAACGCCAAACTTATTTATAAAAGTCAATTCATAATGGACAACTCTATGAGAGGAGTTTAAACAACATACCTTGCCTCGAGCTTTTTAATTTACTAAAACGTTGCGGAGATCCTAGCCACTTTGATCTATTTAGAGGTGTAGCAAAATTGAACACAAATTAGGAAGGAGTTCATAATTCTAGTTCACTTGAGTATTTTATCAAACACTAGGTGTGCATTAAGGTTTTAAAGTCCGCCTATGGTGGATTCTGTCGCCCCACTACGCAAAGTACACCCGAAAGTGCTCTACAATCTCCCCACTACCCTAAATGGTACATGCATGTAAAATAAACAACTCCCACACCCAAGAATTGCTTTACTAATTACCCGTTTTTAGTTAGATTCCGAAATTAAGGGTTAGGGTGTAGAATCTTACCTTTTGATTGAAAACCTTGTGAGTTGCCCTAGAGAAATCTTCAAGGTTTGAACAAATATTGATGAACAAATGACTTAGAACTCCTCTTCTCACTCTAGACCACCTTCCTCTCTCTCTAAAATGTGAGTTTGAACCTTCTAAAATGACCTTTAACATTTTTTTACAAGAACGGGGTCGGGTTTATAAAACCAGATAAATGAAGCTCCGAAACACAATATGCGGTCGCATATGCGACTGCATAACGCTTATGCGGTCTGCAAAATTGGCCGTGAAATGGCCCTCCGAAACTAGGCAATTCTTCCCCACTCTGCGGCCATTATGCGGTCCACAGACCTGTCCTACGGTCGCATAATGCGCCGCAGAACCTCCCTCTGGAAACATTACATGCAGGTTCCCCAGTCGATGCGCGACCCACGAAACGGTTTTGCGGACGCATAGTGACCGCTCAATATCATCCAAACTTGCCCAGTGTCCTGCGTCACTCTGCGGCTCGCAGAGTGATTCTGCGACCGCATAGTTGTCACGACCCAAACCGGAGGGCCATGACGAGCACCCGGGCCTTACTTGCCGAGTAACAACGTGCATTTTATCTAACCTTTCTTATTACCTATAAGGGCCAATGAGATCAGTATAATTGGCAGACAATAATCCCATGATAATGACAGAACCATGTCCTTCCAAATGATGACATAAACATATATATAACATGACCGATAAGGCTGTCATGAAAAACTATACAACAAAATAAATTTGCCGACAAGGCAATCCCAACTATACATGAGTCGACACCTGTTTATGAGCCTCTAAAGGAACATAAGTGATGCAGCATTGCCAGAACAGGGTTCCGACATACCCATAATGCCTATAAAAAAAATGAATACCAAGACCACGACAAGTCAGGAGGAGGGATCTCGCCAATAACCGCTCAACTGGAAGCCTACTATGGTGGGGGAGCTTCACCTACCAGTCTATCAGGACCTGCAACATGACATGCAGCGTCCACAGATAAAAAGACGTCAGTATGAATAAAGTACTGAGTATGTAAGGCAGGAAAGCATAATATAAGAACAATAATGTGCATAGGGATAGAAAATATACACCCTGTAACATCTGAGTGCCCCTGAGGGTGACTAATCATGCAATGCCTGATGTGCATATACATATATATCCGTTTCAAATCATCATATACATACGCCTCTGTGGGCCTCATCATCATCATATCATTCCCCGACCATCATAAGGCTCGGTAACATCATACCCAAATGATCAGTGGTTGCACAGCAGGTTCCAGACCCGGCCGACTATAGCGTGGACTCGGTAGAGTAAAATAGATGCCGACTATAGCGCGACTCGGTAGAGTAAAATAGATACATATATATATAGTTGCACAATAGGTGCTATACCCGGCTGACTATAGCTCAGCTCGGTATAGTAAAATATATAATGCATGCTGGACTCATTGGAATCACACTTTCAACCTTTCGTACTAGCGTAAGGTCAAAGAAGTAACATCAACATCAATCCTTCCATAAGAGGGGAAACCATATAAGTACTACTACCTTCTAAGAGTAGAGTATCTTTGGAGGCTCGTTCATTGCATTATGTACAATCAGAGTCGTGCAAAAGAAGGAAAGGGACAGTCTCACATACCTTGTATATACTTCCCAATCTCAAGCTATGAAACTTCCACGACTCCTTAGTATACAATAAGAGAAATGACACTACCGTTATCGTTTAAGCGTCGTAACTATTATGTATCAACTGTAACCTATTTTACGATGAAACGGACAGCACCTCCCCTATATATATGACTTCCCACAACTTATCACAATCACCAAACAGCCCAAACAACATCAATAATAATCATATTAAGCCTCCCAAAACAGTACAACAACCAACAACAATACTAGAAAGCCTTTCTACGTATATCTCACAAGTTCTAGATTCAACGACTGAGCCGTAACTTGGATAATCTTAAATACATGTAGGGTAGAGGTTCCTTACCATTAAACAGAAAGAAAAACTCCAATTGTCCCTTAATTGACCACGAAATATCCCTTCAATGCTGCCACAAGAACAAGGAAGCGAAGCTAGCAATCAATTAATGTTTTTCGGTACTAGAATCACTTTAGAAGACTTGAAATTACCTAGGGTTGATATTTAAACTTAAGGGGGTATTTTACAGAACACAACCAACTTAAAGCAATCTTCCACGCGAGCTGGAACAACACAAAAATCAGCAACAACAAGAGGGAATAGGAACTTACTAGCGCCACGGGATTTCCGACACTTGATTTGTGTTGTTTGCCCTTTGTTTTGGTCTTGGATCATGAGAGAACCTTGAGAGGGTGTTCTTAGGGTTCTAAGCTCTTAATATACTGAAAACCAATGACTTAAAATGGGGTTGAGGCGTGATATATATATCCATATGTCTTAAACCGCCTATGTGGGCCCCATAGAGAGGTGCTTGGCGCAGTTTCGCGAAAATGCGAATATCTTCCAATTCTGAGATCGTATCGACAAACGGTTTGATGCGTTGGAAATTACACTCATAGATCTTTAATTTGGTAGGTATATCACCTTGTAATTCCTTGTAAATTGGGAGAAAATTGTAGAAACATTTGACCCAATGTTTAAGTACAATTATGCACCCAAGTTGCGACAACCTTTGTCGACTTTAGTTTCATAACTCGTTTGACTTCAAGACTTATGAAACGAATATTATATGATTCAAATACCTTAAAACATGACCTCTTGGTAATGTTAATCACCTCTCAATTTACCCGAAAACACGAGTTACAATATCCTTAATTCGTTTATCTTCTAATACTTGTTAACTACCCTTATACACCCTTGCATCATTTAAGACCAGTAGGATTAAATTCTTATTATCTCAAAGGTAATCTCTTCCCAGACCTATGTAGACTATCATACAGTGTAATATAACATATACAAATATGGGTTGTAACACCCTCCGTCCATTAGGAACATCCGTCCTCGAATGTAAGGGTTTTACGGGAATTTTAATTCATTGTGGATTTCTGACGGAAATTTCCAGCTGAGTTTTCTCTATAAAACGGACCCTAGAAAAACTCGCAAGCAGTTTAACTCAACCTATAGCCTTACAAGGCTATACAAAGCATTATAGCTACGTACATTATCCGCATATCACCACTTTGTATTGAGAAAGCGTATTCTCACGTTATTGCTTACCTCATAGAGACGTTTCTCCTTTAAAGCATCCTGCGTTCCCCCGGCACCCTCATTATCTCCATGCTGGAACAGATAAGGGTATTTAGACTTCATCTCATCCTCTGCTTCCCATGTCATTTCTTCCGTATTCTTGTTCTTCCACAATACTTTAACAGAAGCTACATCCTTTGTTCTTAACTTGTGGGCTTGTCGGTCTAATATAGCTACTGGCATTTCTTCATAAGACAGATCCCTTGTAATTTGTACATCTTTGATAGGGACGACCCGAGAAGGGTCTCCAATACATTTCCTCCACATAGATACGTGGAATATCGGATGGACAAATTCTAATTCAGATGGCAATTCTAACTCATAAGCAGCCTGTCCAATTCGTCGAAGAATTTTGTACGGCCCGATATACCGCGTATTCAGTTTACCCTTCTTCCCAAAACACATAACACCCTTCATCGATGAGATCTTCAGGAAAACCTAATCACCAAAATCAAATTCCAGGTCATGACGTCGGACATCGGAATAAGATTTTTGCCTGCTTTGGGCCGTCTTCGGTCGCTCTTGTATCACTTTCACCTTCTCAATGGCTTGGTGAATCAAGTCTGGCCCATATAATTCTGTCTCGCCGACTTCGAACCATCCAACTGGTGACCTACATCTCCTCCCGTACAGTGCCTCGTACGGAGCCATTTTAATACTGGAATGGTAACTATTATTGTAGGCGAATTCTCTGAGTGCCAGGTGATCATCCCAATTCCCCTTGAAATCTAGAACACATGCTCATAGCATATCTTCAAGTGTCGGGATGGTACGTTCAGCCTGTCCATCAGTCTGTGGATGGAATGCCGTGCTGAGATTCACTTGTGTGCCTAAACCCTTCTGAAAAGACCTCCAAAAGTTAGCCGTAAATTGAGCTCCTCGGTCTGATATAATAGACACCGGCACACCATGAAGTCTAACAATCTCCTTGATATACAGCTTCACATAATCTTCAGTTGTGTAAGTTGTCTTAACTGGCAGAAAATGGGCACATTTTGTAAGTCAATCAACTATCACCCAGATGGAGTCAAACTTATGATAAGAGCGAGGTAACCCAACAATGAAATCCATATTAATCACCTCCCATTTCCAGGTCGGAATTTCTATATTTTGAATCAATCCACCAGGTTTCTGATGCTCAATCTTTACTTGTTGACAATTAGGGCACTGGGCTACAAATACTGCAATAGACTTCTTCATGTTATCCCACCAATACTTCTCCTTAATGTCATGACACATCTTTGTCAAACCGGGATGGATGGAATATCGGGACTGATGGATCTCAATCATAATCTTCTCTCGCAACCCTGCTACATTAGGCACACATAATCGGCCCTGATATCTTAGTGCCCCATCTCCTCCAATCTCAAAAGTCGTAATTTTACACTGCTGAACGCTCTCTCTCAATCGTACTAAGGTAGGATCTTCATATTTCCGTGCTTTTACCTCTGTTACCAAAGATGATTCTGACGTATTCTGTATGGTAACACCTCCGTCATCCGAGTCTAACAATCTGACTCTCATATTGGCTAGTTGATGAAGCTCTTTAGTCAACCCTTGTCTACTTGACTAAATGTGTACTAGGCTTCCCATCGACTTACGATTGAGAGCGTCTGCCACAATATTGGCTTTACCGGGATGGTACAATATCTCGACATCGTAATCTTTCAGTAATTCAAGCCACCTACGCTGTCTCATATTCAACTCCTTCTGCATGAAGATGTATTGTAAAGTTTTGTGATCTGTGTAGATGTCAACATGGACACCGTATAAATAGTGCCGCCAAATCTTCAAAGCATAAATTACTGCAGCTAATTCCAAATCATGAGTCGGGTAATTATTTTCATGCTTCTTTAATTGTCTTGAGGCATAAGCAATTACCTTCCCACGTTGCATCAATACGCACCCCAAACCAACACCTGAAGCATCACAATAAACCACATACCCTTCTGTTCCTTCTGGGAGGGTAAGCACTGGCGCGGAAGTCAACCGATCCTTTAGCTCTTGGAAACTATGTTCACAAGCGTCAGACCATTGGAACTTGGTAGCTTTCCGTGTCAACTTAGTCAATGGGGCTGATATAGAGGAAAACCCTTCTACAAACCTCCTATAATATCCTGCTAGCCCTAGAAAACTGCGGACCTCTGACGGTGTTGTAGGTCTTGGCCAATTTTTCACTTCATCGATCTTTTGAATGTCAACACTAATGCCCTCGTCAGATATCACATGGCCAAGGAATGCTACTGAGTTTAGTCAGAATTCACATTTGGAGAGCTTAGCATACAACTTACGATCCCGAAGGGTCTGTAATACTATCCGCAAGTGGCCCGTATGTTCTGTCTCTGAACGAGAATACACCAGAATGACATCAATGAATACAATCACGAACACATCAAGATAGGGCCTGAATACACTATTCATGAGATTCATAAAAGCTGCTGGGGCATTTGTTAGCCCAAACGACATTACCAAGAACTTAAATGCCCATATCTTGTCCGGAAGGCTGTTTTGGAAATATCCTTCTCCTTGACCCTCACCTGATGATACCCTGAACGTAAGTCAATCTTGGAAAAATACTTGGCACCCTGGAGTTGGTCAAACAGGTCGTCAATCCTTGGAAGTTGATATTTGTTCTTTAAAGTAAACTTATTCAACTGTCGATAATTGATACACATCCTTAACGATCCGTCTTTCTTCCGCACAAACAAGACTGGCGCACCCCAAGGTGAAGTGCTAGGCGTAATGAAGCCCTTATCCAGCAAGTCCTTCAACTGCACCTTCAACTCTCACAACTCTGCCGGGGCCATCCTGTATGGAGGGATAGAGATCGGTTGAGTGTCAGGAAACACATTAATGCTATAATCAATCTCCCTTTCAGGAGGAAGACCTGGGAGTTCATCTGGGAAAACATCCCGAAATTCATTGACCACGGGGATTGATTGTAGGGTAGGCGGCTTCGCCTCCGCAACCCTAACGCGAACGAGATGATAAATGTAACCCTTTGAGATCATCTTCCTTGCTTTAAGATAGGAAATAAACATACCTTTCAGCGTAGCAATGTTCCCCTTCCATTCGATGACGGGTTCACCAGGAAACTGAAACCTAACCATCTTCGTACGACAATCAACATTTGCATAGCATGAGGCCAACCAGTCCATTCTCATTATCACATCGAAATCAACCATTTCTAACTCAAATAAATTCGCCGAGATTTGATGACTACAAATCATCACTGTACAGCCTGTATATACCCTTCTAGCAATCACTAATTCTCCTATCGGAGTAGATACCGCAAGTGGGTTACTTATTAATTCAGGTTTGACGCCAAACTTTTTAGCCACAAAGGGTGTAACATATGGTAATGTAGATCCCGGATCAATCAACGCATATACCTGATGAGGAAGAACCAGCCACATATCCAGTCGGCTGAGCCATACCACCATCTCCTATGTTAGGACAATCCCGCCTCATATGGCCAGGCTGTCCGCAAGAATAGCATACATCGGAACCTCGATGACACAGTCCAATGTGGGCCTTGCCGCACTGATCACAACGAGGTGTTGGGGGTCTCGTCTGACTAGTATCCTGATGATATTGTGAGCCTGATGCCCGCTAACCCTGGCCTGAACCAGAATAGGTAAATTGATCATACTGAGGCCTCTGAAGGCGTGGAGGAGCACTAGTTATAGATGGCGCCAAACTCCTCGATGACTGGGGTCTGACACTACCTCGAAAGTCACCAGAATACCCCGCAAATCTCGCCCTCTTATGTTGGCCCCTATCCTGCTCCTTGTCTGCTCTTTGCTAGAGCTTACGATCCTCTAGTGTCTGGGCATAAGCCTGAATACGGGAAATATCCATGCCCTCTATCAAGGAGGCTGTCGTGCACTCATTTATCAGATGTGGTCGCAATCCGTTCACGAACAGGTGCACCCTATCGCTCATCTCGGCCACTATATGGGGATCATACCTTGCTAAAGAATCAAACTGCATACTATACTCTCGCACACTCATATTACCCTGTCGAAGGTTCAAGAACTTATCGGCTCTAGCTCGTCGTATCTCAACTGGTAGGTAGTGACGAAGAAACGCCTCAGAAAATTCTTTCCACACAGGTGGGGGAGCATTCGGACCCCTGGATCTCTCCCAACTATCATACCAGAAAACTGCTAAATTCCGTAACCAATAAGAAGCCAACTCCACTGCCTCCTTATCACTAGCATGCACAACCCGCAGTGTACGATGAACCTGATCATTAAAAGTCTGCGGATCCTCCTTGGGTTCTAATCCAGAAAACACTGGAGGATCTAGATTAATAAAATCTCGAACTCTCGCACTAACCGGTTTATCAGTAGCACCGGTATTCTGCCTCTGAGCCTGAGCATCTACCAAGCTAGTCAACAACTGTACCGCACTCCGCATATGCTGGTCCGTAGTACCAGATGGAGGAACTGGAGATGCTGGGTGCCCTCTTATATCCTCTGGAGGAGAAGGAGTAAATGAGGTCTGAGATGGCGTCTCGCTCTGAGGTTTGCTATGGCTTGCTCTGGCGGGACGCACCTGACTCGTACCCTCTCCTGCAGCTGTATCAAGGCGTCTACTAATCACTTGCTTCCTAGTCGTGGGCATCGCTGAAAAGAACATGATGAATATTAGAGACAAATACTTACGACTCAGCTCTGCGCACGATCTAGATTCAGGAAAAAAAGGTAACAACTCTAAATGTCATGCAGCCTCCTGATTATAAATGTGGCGCGCTACACATCCATAATCAAGACTCTACAAGACACGGCTCATAGACAACCCCTAGGACAGACCTGCTCTGATACCAAGTTTGTCACGACCCAAACCGGAGGGCCATGACGGGCACCCGGGCCTTACTTGCCGACTACCAACGTGCATTTTATCTAACCTTTCTTATTAACTATAAGGGCCAATGAGATCAGTATAATTGGCGGACAATAATCCCATGATAATGACATAACTACGTTCTTCTAGATGATGGCATAAACATATATATAACATGACCGACAAGGCTGTCATGAAATACTATACAACAAAATAAATTTGCCGACAAGGCAATCCCAACTATACATGAGTCGACACCTGTCTATATGAGCCTCTAAAGGAACATAAGTGATGTAGCATTGCCGGAACAGGGTTCCGACATACCCATAATGCCTATAACAAAAATGCATACCAAGACCACGGCAAGTCCTGAGGAGGGATCTCGCCAATAATCGCTGAACTGGCAGCCTACTGTGGTGGGGGAGCTTCGCCTACCAGTCTATCAGGACCAGCTGCACGACATACAGCGTCCACAAATAAAAGGACGCCAGTACGAATAAGGTACTGAGTATGTAAGGTAGGAAAGCATAATATAAGAACAATAATGTGCATAAGGATAGAAAATATACACCCTGTAACATCTGAGTGCCCCTGAGGGCGACTAATCATGCAATGCCTGATGTGCATATACATATATATCCGATTAAAATCATCATACACATACGCCTCTGTGGGCCTCATCATCATCATATCATTCCCCGACCATCATAAGGCTTGGTAACATCATACCTAACTGATCAGTGGTTGCACAGTAGGTTCCAGACTCGGCCGACTATAGCGCGGACTCGGTAGAGTAAAATAGACGCCGACTATAGCGCGGCTCAGTAGAGTAAAATAGATACATATATATATAGTTTCACCATAGGTGCTATACCCGGCCGACTATAGCGCAGCTCGGTAGAGTAGAATATATAATGCATGCTGGACTCGTTGGAATCACACTTTCAAACTTTCGTACTAGCGTAAGGTAAAAGAAGTAACATCAACATCAATCCTCCCATAAGAGGGGAAACAATATAAGTACTACTACCTTCTAAGAGTAGAGTATCATTGGAGGCTCGTTCATTGCATTATGTACAATCAGAGTCGTGCAAGAGAAGGAAAGGGACAGTCTCACATACCTTGCATATACTTCCCAATCTCAAGCTATGAAACTTCCACGACTCCTTAGTCTACAATAAGAGAAATGACACTACCGTTATCGTTTAAGCGTCGTAACTATTATGTATCAACTGTAACCTATTTTATGATGAAACGGACAGCATCTCCCCTATATTTATGACTTCCCACAAGTTACCACAATCACCAAACAGCCCAAACAACATCAATAATAATCATATTAAGCCTCCCAAAATAGTCCAACAACCAACAACATTACTAGCAAGCCTTTCGACGTATAGCTCACAAGTTCCAGCTTCAACGACTGAGCCGTAACTTGGATAATATTAAATACATGTAGGGTAAGAATTTCCTTAACTTTAAACAGAAAGAACAACTGCATTGGCCCTTAATTGACCACGAAATATCCCTTCAATGCTGCCACACGAACAAGGAAGCGAAGCTAGCAATCAATTAGGGTTTTTCGGTACTAGAATCGCTTTAGAAGACTTGAAATTACCTAGGGTTGATATTTAAACTTGATGGGATATTTTACAGAACACAAACAACTTAAAAAAACCTTCCACACGAGCTGGAACAACACAAAAATCAGCAACAACAAGAGGGAATAGGAACTTACTAGCACCACGGGATTTCCGACACTTGATTTGTGTTGTTTGCCCTTTGTTTTGGTTTTGGATCATGAGAGAACCTTGAGAGGGTGTTCTTAGGGTTATAAGCTATGAATATACTGAAAACAAATGACTTAAAATGGGGTTGAGGCGTGATATATATCCATATGTCTTAAACCGCCTATGTGGGCCCCATAGAAAGGTGCTTGGCGCAATCTCGCGAAAACACAAATATCTCCCAATTCTGAGATTGTATTGACAAACGGTTTGATGCATTGGAAACTAGACTCATATATCTTTAATTTGGTAGGTATATCATCCTGTAATTCCTTGAAAATTGGGACAGAATTTTAGAAACATTTGACCTAATGTTTAAGTACAATTATGAACCCAAGTTGCGACAGCCTTTGTCGACTTTTGTTTCATAAATCATTTGACTTCAAGACTTATAAAACGAATATTATATGATTCAAATACCTTAAAACATGACCTCTTGGTAATGTTAATCACTTCTCGATTTACCCGAATATACGAGTTACAATATCCTTAATTCTTTTATCTTCTAATACTTGTTAACACCCTTATACACCCTTGCATCAATGAAGACCAATAGGACTAAATTCTTATTATCTCAAAGGTAATCTCTTCTCGGACCTATGTAGACTATCTTATGGCGTAATCTAATGTATACAAATATGGGTTGTAACACAAGGGATGTATCTACCATTTGTTCTGGGTTACAGACACCGATGCTTAGGCACCTACACTTGAGTTTGTGCCTGTTGTGAATGAATTTCTGGAGGTCTTTTTGGATAAGCTCCCTGGGATCCCGCTAGACAGGAAGATTGATTTTGGGATTGATGTGATGGTAGGCACGCATCCTATATTAATTCCATCCTTGAGAATGGCACCAGCACAATTGAATGAGCTAAAGGAATAATTGAAAGATTTGATAGAGAAGGGTTTCATCTGGCAGAGTGTGTCACCTTAGGGCGCACCAGTTCTATTTAAAAGAAAGAAGGATGGGTCGCTAAGAATGTGTATTGACTATCGTTAGCTCCACAAGGTTACAATAAAAAATAAGTACTAGCTGCCAAGGATTGATGACTTGCTTGATCAATTTCGAGGTGTTAAGTACTTCTCCGAGATCGATTTATGATCCGGGTATCACCAATTGAAGATCAAGGAGCAGGACATTCCGAAAATAACTTTCAGGACCCGGTATGAGCACTTTAAATTTCTAGTAATGTCTTTTGGGCAAACAAATGCTCCGGCAGCTTTCATGGATCTTATGAACCGAGTTTTCAAGCCTTTTCTTGACTCATTTTTTATGGTGTTTATTGATGATATTCTTGTTTATTCGCGGAGTCGGGAGGACCACGCCAACTATCTCAGGGCAGTTTTGCAGGTCCTGTATTAGAACCAGTTATATGCGAAGTTTCTGAAATGTGAATTTTTTCTTTAATTTGTTACGTTCTTGGGTCATGTTGTCTCTAGAGAAGGAATTGAGGTTGACCCCCAGAAAAATTTCTGCCTTGAAGAATTGGCCTAGACCTATTACTGCAACAGAGATTCATAGTTTCTTAGGCTTGGCTGGGTATTACGGAAAGTTTGTGGAGAGATTCTCTACTCTTGCCTCTCCGTTGACTAAATTGGCGCAGAAGGCGGTTAAGTTCCAATGGTCAGATACTTGTGAAAGGAGTTTCCAAGAGTTGAAATCAAGGTTAACTACGGCACCGGCGTTGACTCTACCAGAGGGTACGGATAGATTTGTGGTATATTGTGATGCTTCAAGGATCGAGCATGGGTGTGCATTAATGCAATATGGTAAGGTGATAGCATATGCTTCCAGGCAACTCAAGAATCATGAAAAGAACTATCCAACACATGACTTAGAGCTTGCGGCAATGGTATTTGCATTGAAGATTTGGCATCATTATTTGTATGGGGTCCATCTGGATATATTTATGGACCATAAGAGCCTTCAATATATTTTCAAATAGAAGGAACTAAATATGAGGTAGAGAAGATGGCTTGAGTTACTCAAGGATTACGACATCGATGTTCTGTATCATCCGAGGAAGGCTAATGTTGTGGCAGATGCTCTTAGCCAGAAATCAATGGGCTGTTTGGCTCACTCAGAGGCATATCAAAGGCCGTTGGCAAAGGAGATTCATCGATTGACTAGTTTGGGAGCTCGTCTTGCGAAATCTAGTGAAGGAGGGGTGATTGTGCAAAATAGGGCTGAATCGTCGCTTGTGGTGGAAGTCAAGGAGAAGCAATTCAATAATCTATTGTTGGTACAATTGAAGGAGGGGACTCATAAACATATGACCATGGACTTTCCTCTTGGCGTGGATTATGGTACCCTGAGGTACCGAGGCCGTCTATGTGTTCCAAATGTGGATGATCTCCGGGAAATAATCATAACCGAGGCTCACACTTCTAGGTATTCCGAGTACCCGAGCTCTATAAAGATGTATCATGATCTCAGGGAAGTCTATTGGTGGAACGATATGAAGAGGAATGTAGCGGACTTTGTGGGAAGATGTCAAAATTGTCAACAAGTGAAGGTCGAACACCAAAGGCCTGGTGGGTTGGCACAGAACATAGAAAATCCAATGTGGAAATGGGAGATAATCAACATGGACTTTGTGGTAGTTAGCTCTCACTCCTTGCAAATCCAACTCGATTTGGGTGATTGTGGATTGACTCACGAAATCAACACACTTCTTGCATGTTAAGGCTACCGACACAGTAGAACACTATGCTCAGTTGTACGTCTAAGAAATAGTCAGGTTTCATGGCACTCCAATTTCCATCATTTTTTATTAGGCGGCACAGTTCACAGCTAGTTTTTGGAAGAAATTTCAGTAAGGTTTGGCTACATAGGTGAATCTTAGTACAACCTTCCATCCACAGACCGACGGGCGGGTAGAGCAGACTATTCAGATGCTTGAGGATATGTTGCACGCTTACTTTCTTAACTTCAAAGGTAGTTGGGATGATCATTTGCCACTCATAGAGATTGCCTACAATAATAGTTATCATGCCAGCATTCAGATGTCACCTTTCGAGGCTTTATATGGTAGGAGATGTAGATCTCACATTGAGTGGTTCGAGATTGGGGAAGTGAAGTTGATAGGGCCAGACCTCGTACATCAGGCTATGGAAAAGGTAAGATCGTCAAGGAGCGGTTGAAAACTTCTCAGAGCAGTCAAAAGTCTTATTCGGATGTGCGTCGCAGGGATTTAGAGTTCAAAGAAGATGATTGGGTGTTCTTGAAGGTTTCATCTATGAAGGGTATAATGCGGTTCGGTAAGAAAGGGAAATTGAGTCCGAGGTATGTCGGACCGTACAAAATTATTCAGGAAAGTCTTTAGTGCACCCGGTGTTCCACGTGTCCATGTTGAAAAAGGTGGTAGGAGATCCGTCGCTTATTGTTCTGGTTGAAACTATTGAGGTTAATTAAGAATTTACTTATGAAGAAATTCCAATTGCCATTCTTGATAGGCAAGTCCGAAAGTTGAGGAACAAAGAAATTGCCTCCGTGAAAGTACTATGGCAGAACCAACAGGTTGTAGAGGCCACCTGGGAGGCCGAGGAAGAAATGAAGAAAAAGTACCCTCATTTGTTTGAATAGCCATATACTTATAAAGTCGTGTTCTATGAAAATTGTAGGAGTTACCTTCTATGAATTATGTATCATTTGTACAATTGATGTTAAAAGCGTTCATTTTTGGTAGTGTATTGCTCGTGAGGCCACGGTTGGCATTGTTTTAATTATATTATGTGTAGTTGGTTCATGTACATGTTGTTAGGACTAGTTTGTGATTCTCTAACAGGTGGATAGGACCAATTACAGGGGATACTCTAGCGCAATTTTTGGAAATTTAGGGAGTTAGTCAAAATTGAAACTGCTAGTGTGTGGTGCAGCAACTGAGTCACATTGTGCGCTAACGGTGAATTATGACCCTCATTTGAGGACGCATACCCCAGTGGGGGAGGATGTAAAGCCCCGTAAATATTTTACCTTAAACTCGGGGTTTCATGGTGTCATAGTTGGTTTATGTGTTGACGAATGTAGAAGCTCGCCGCGATACAAGCTTTTTGTGTTGAACAGTGCGGTGGGGACTAAAGGAAAAGTTTTGGCAAAAAAAGACATTTTTGCGGCCCACTATTGTTACAACCCATATTTGTATACGTTAGATTACGCCGTAAGATAGTCTACATAGGTCCGAGAAGAGATTACCTTTAAGATAATAAGAATTTAGTCCTATTGGTCTTAAATGATGCAAGGGTGTATAAGGGTGGTTAACAAGTATTAGAAGATAAACGAATTAAGGATATTGTAACTCGTATTTTCGGGTAAATCGAGAGGTGATTAACATTACCAAGAGGTCACGTATTAAGGTATTTGAATCACATAATATTCGTTTCATAAGTCTTGAAGTCTAACAGAGTTATGAAACAAAAGTCGACAAAGGTTGTCGCAACTTGGGTTCATAATTGTACTTAAACAATAGGTCAAATGTTTCTAAACTTTTCCCCCAATTTACAAGGAATTACTGGGTGATCTACCTACCAAATTAAATATCTATGTGTCTAATTTCCAACGCATCAAACCGTTCGTCGATACGATCTCAAAATTGGGAAATATTCGCGTTTTCGCAAGACTGCACCAAGCACCTCTCTATGGGTCCCACATAGGCGGTTTAAGACATATGGATATATATATCACGCCTCAACCCCGTTTTAAGTAATTTTTTTTCAGTATATTCAGAGCTTAGAACTATAAGAACACCCTCTCAAGGTTCTCTCATGATCCAAGAGCAAAACAAAGGGCAAACAACACAAATCAAGTGTCGGAAATCCCGTGGCGCTAGTAAGCTCCTATTCCCTCTTGTTGTTGCTGATTTTTGTGTTGTTCCATCTCGTGTGGAAGGTTGTTTTAAGTTGGTTGTGTTCTGTAAAATACCCCCTCAAGTTTAAATATCTACCCTAGGTAATTTCAAGTCTTCTAAAGTGATTCTAGTACCGAAAAACCCTAAATGATTGCTAGCTTCACTTCCTTGTTCTTGTGGCAGCATTGAAGGGATATTTCATGGTCAATTAAGGGCCAATTGGAGTTTTTCTTTCTGTTTAAAGGTAAGGAACCTCTTACCCTATATGTATTTAAGATTATCCAAGTTACGGCTCAGTTGTTGAAGCTAAAACTTGTGAGATATACGTCGAAAGGCTTGCTAGTAATGTTGTTGGTTGTTGGACTGTTTTGGGAGGCTTGATATGATTATTATTGATGTTGTTTAGGCTGTTTGGTGATTGTGGTAACTTGTGGGAAGTCATATATACAGGGGAGGTGCTTTCCGTTTCATTGTAAAATTGGTTACAGTTGATACGTAATAGTTACGACGCTTAAATGATAACAGTAGTGTCATTTCTCTTATTGTAGACTAAGGAGTCGTGGAAGTTTCATAGCTTGAGATTGGGAAGTATATACAAGGTATGTGAGACTGTCCCTTTCCTTCTTTTGCATGACTCTGATTGTACATAATGCAATGAACGAGCCTCCAAAGATACTCTACTCGTAGAAGGTAGTAGTACTTATATTGTTTCCCCTCTTATGGGAGGCTTGATGTTGATGTTACTTCTTTGACCTTACGCCAGTCCGAAAGGTTGAAAGTGTGATTCCAATGAGTCCAGCATGCATTATCTATTTTACT
This sequence comes from Nicotiana obtusifolia, assembly GCA_002018475.1. Taxonomy (NCBI): domain Eukaryota; kingdom Viridiplantae; phylum Streptophyta; class Magnoliopsida; order Solanales; family Solanaceae; genus Nicotiana; species Nicotiana obtusifolia. The sequence goes on from MCJB01009200.1 coordinate 80,879, forward strand.
CTACCGAGCCTCGCTATAATCGACCGGGTATGGCTCCTATTGTGCAACTATATATATATGTATCTATTCTACTCTACTGAGCCGCGCTGTAGTCGGCATCTATTTTACTCTACCAAGTCCGCGCTATAGTCGACCGGGTGTGACACCTACTGTGCAACCACTGATCAGTTGGGTATGATATTACCGAGCCTTATGATGGCCGGGGAATGATATGATGATGATGAGGCCCAAAGAGGCGTATGTATATGATGATTTGAAACGGATATATATGTATATGCACATCAGGCATTGCATGATTAGTCGCCCCCAGTGGCACTCAGATGTTACAGGGTGTATATTTTCTATCCCTATGCACATTATTGTTCTTATATTATGCTTTCCTGCCATACATACTCAGTACCTTATTCGTACTGACGTCCTTTTATTTTTGGACGCTACATGTCATGCTGCAGGTCCTGATACACTGGTAGGCGAAGCTCCTCCCCACAGTAGGCTGCCAGTTCAGCGATTATTGGCGAGATCCCTTCTCCGGACTTGCCATGGTCTTGGTATTCATTTTTTTTATAGGCATTATGGGTATGTCGGAACCCTGTTCCGGCAATGCTGCATCACTTATGTTCCTTTAGAGGCTCATAGACGGGTGTCGACTCATGTATAGTTGGGATTGCCTTGTCGGCAAATTTATTTTGTTGTATAGTTTTTCATGACAGCCTTATCGGTCATGTTATATATATGTTTATGTCATCATCTGGAAGGACATGGTTCTGTCTTTATCATAGGATTATTGTCTGCCAATTATACTGATCTCATTGGCCCTTATAGGTAATAAGAAAGGTTAGATAAAATGTACGTTGGTACTCGACAAGTAAGGCCTGGGTGCCCGTCGTGGCCCTCCAATTTGGATCGTGACAAACTTGGTATCAGAGCAGGTTTGTCCTAGGGGTTGTCTATGAGCCGTGTCTAGTAAAGTCTTGATTATGGATGTGTAGCACGCAACATTTATAATCAGGAGGCTGCATGACATTTAGAGTTGTTACTTTTTTACTTCCTGAATCTAGATCGTGCGCAGAGCTGAGTCGTAAGTATTCGTCTCTAATATTCATCATGTTCTTTTCAGCGATGCCCACGACTAGGAAGCAAGTGATTAATAGATGCTTTGATACAGCTGCGGGAGAGGGTACGAGTCAGGTGCCTCCCACCAGAGCAGGCCATAGCGAACCTCAGAGCGAGACGCCGTCTCAGACCTCATTTACTCCTTCTCCTCCAGAGGATATAAGAAGGCACCCAGCATCTCCAGTTCCTCCATCTGGTACTACGGACCAAGATATGCGGCGTGCGGTACAGTTGTTGACTAGCTTCGTAGCTGCTCAGGCTCAGAGGTAGAATACCGATGCTACTGATAAACCGGTTAGTGCGAGAGTTTGGGATTTTATTAATATAGATCCTCCAGTGTTTACCGGATCAGACCCTAAGGAGGACCCGCAGACTTTTATTGGTCAGGTTCATCGTACATTGCGGGTTATGCATGCTAGTGATACGGAGGCAGTGGAGTTGGCTTCTTATTGGTTACGGGATTTAGCAGTTTTCTGGTATGATAGTTGAGAGAGATCTAGGGGTCCGAATGCTCCCCCACCTGTGTGGAAGGAATTTTCTGAGGCGTTTCTTCATCACTACCTGCCAGTTGAGATACGACGAGCTAGAGCTGATACCGAGCCAAGAATGGTTGAGATACCGAGCCTAGTATGGCCGAGCGCTATGAGCGAGCCTACTATGGCCGAGCAGTTACACCTTCCGAGCCTTATATGGATGGACAACTATTTTAATTACTATATATATAGAGTTGAGTCACTATCATCAGGTAAGTATATCTCCGATCATCTTTGACTCCTAATTACTTTCAGGTATTATATTATCCGTTTAGTTTCAGCTTGCAGTTATTCTATTGCCTCACATGCTCGGTACATTATATTGTACTGACGTCCCTTTCCTAGGGCGTTGCATTTCATGCATGCAGGTTTGAATAGATAGACTGGTAGACCTCCTCCGTAGGTGCTATCCATGTTCAGCTTGATCGGTAAGCTCTGCGTCCTTCGGAGTTGCCAGGTCTAGGGTTTTGAGCACATATTGTGTATATATGTATATATATTATAGGTAGGTTGGGGCCCTATTCCAATCACAATACATCTATCAGTAGAGGCTTGTAGACATATCCTGTCAGTTTGTGCAGTATGTTGGGCTGTAGGCCTTGTATGTAGATTTTTGTTTGTTTGTTATCTGTAGTAGTTATGACGGCTTTGTTGGCCTAGCTTTATATTGATGTTTAGTCAGAGCTAGTTTCCGTTCATTTTTTTATTTTGTTTCAAATAATTTCTTGCAATATGGACCTATGGCAAGAGTATGACATTGTATGTCCAGGGTCTATCGGTCTCAAGTTGGTCCGATCGGTTAAGTGAGGCACCAGGTGCCTGTCTCGCCCCCCATGTTTGGGGCGTGACAGTTAATATGTTTAATCTTGGCAGAAAACTCAGTGTGCTTAGGACCCTCATTGCTCATATATATATATATATATATCTGATGTCTTGATTGGGTATGCCTTTATTGTTAATAAACTATATTTGAACACGTTCATGAAGGAGATCATGATAAGGTAGGAGCAATTGAAACACGTTTTGACTGTGTACACCTTTCAGCACAAAGCTTACTTGGGATATTCGAATTTATTATGAACCACTCAGAACATAAGAATTAGGAACCTGGGTCAACCATACTTGAAACTTACGCGAAAATCACAGAATTCAATTTCAAGAGAGAAGTTTAGCCAACAAACATTTCTTGAGATTTTCTTAGATTACTACAACGTCTCAATACTCCTAGAAACCTCAATCTATAGAAGCATAACCAAATTTAACAATAGTTAGGAAGGTGTTCTTAGATTTAGTCCATTTTAACATTTCATCAAACACCTAAGATGCAAAATCGATTACAAGGTCCCATAATAGAAATTCCTCTACCCTCACCATGAATTTTCAAGCATCCAACCAATATACAATATCCCTACAATATCCATGAACCATCATTAGTCACATCCATGCCCAACCATTTGCTTTAAACCCACCAAAATTACATTTCCTAGTCGTCACATACTCCCAAATTCGAGTTTGAGGGCATATGGATTCTGGTCACGATCCTACAATCCCTACCATGATAGCATCCTACTTAAACCATTATTAAACTTTGCATAAAATCAAGGGATGAAGTCTTACCTTGTATGTAGAATGTCTTGTGAGTTTTCCTCTTGAATTCCCATGGTTTGTGCAAGAATTGGAGAGTATAATTTGATAGAGCTTCTCCCTCTTTCTCTAAATTGACACCCACTCGAATACATCAAGTTATATCGTATAAAATGACCCCCTAAGGCCTTATGTCAAAATAGGGTTGGATAAGAAATTTTCCAAAAATAAGCACCCCACGTTAATTATTTGGTGTAATTCTATGGTAGCAGAACAGATATGTGGCTAGCAGAATGGCCACAAAATGGTATGTCAATTCTGCGATGTCATTTCGTGGTAGTAGAATGGTTATACGTCTAGTAGAATGGCCACAAAATTGTTTTCAAATTATGGGTTGGCTTTCGTCAATTTCGCAATACAATTTCACAGCAGCATAATGGTTATGCAGCCAGCAGAATGGCAACAAAATGGTTTTCAAAGTTGAGTTGCTTCTAATTCATTCCGTGGGGATTCTGTGGTCAGTAAACTAGATATGCTATAGCATAATGGACCACGGAATTGTCGTTTTCTACAAATTGTTCTCCCAACTCCACGATGCATTGCACAATCTAAAAACCTGGTTTGTGGCACACTAGCTTACCTTGGCACCATAAAAACTTAAATTCTTCGTGAACCTTTATGGGGCCTTACATCCCCCCCTGCTTATGATCATTCATTCTCTAATGAGGAGCAGATCCCGCCCAAACCACCTAACATAACTCATATCTTCTTTCACACATCACAAGCCCCAAAATTTTGATTAACTCCCAAATTTGTCAAAAATTTCGACGGAGTCTCCTCTGTAATTGGGCCTACCCACCTGCTATAGAAACACCAAAATCACTCCTAACAACAAATCCACCACTCAACAAGGCATCAAATAAATATTGACAACACCAATCTCAACATACGTGAATGGAGAAAAATGACTAGCAATGGAAGCACGAGTAAAAATCATAAATGAGTAATACACCGCTTATTCTTGAAATACTTTTTCGCAAAAGGGCAATACATAATTTTAACTCTTGATATGTAAGAACTAAAATCACATTGGAAATATTTATAAAGGAGAGCATGGTGATTTATGATTGAAACACGAATATAAATCAAATGCACTAGTTCCAACAACCTTGGCCACGTTTTACATCCCACTCTCAACTTCTTTCACTTCCAAACATCATCATAGGTTACCAACAATTTAGGGCATTTGGAATCAAGACCTCAAATATGTATGTGAGCAATGTGAGTCCTAAGCATGTTGAGTTTTCGTTCCAAGTTAATCTTAATAAACATTCATTTGAAACATGAATCGAAGTCATAACATTTTAATACATAAACTATACTTCAACACATTCTCGAAGAGATCATGATAAGGTAGGAGAAATTGAAACACGTTTTGAGTATGTACACCTTTCAGCACCACGCTTACTTGGGATATTCGAATTTATGAGGAACCACTCATAACATAGGAATTAGGAACCTACGCCAACCATACTTGAAACTTACGCGAACATCATGGAATTTGATTCCAAGAGAGAAGTTTAGCCAACATACCTTTCTTGGATTTTCCTAGATTACTACAACGTCCCAATACTCCTAGCAACCTCAATCAATAGAAACATAACCATATTTAACCATAGTTAGCAAGGTGTTCTTAGATTTAGCCCATTTAAACATTTAATCAAAAACCTAATATGCTAAATCAATTACAAGTTTGCATAATAGACATTCCTCTGCCCTCACCATGAATTTTCAAGCAGCCAACCAATATACAATATCCCTACAACACTCATCAACCATCATTAGTCACATGCATGCCCAACCATTTGCGTCAAACCCACTAAAATCACATTTCCTAGTCTTCACATACTCCTAAATTCGAGATTGAGGGCTTATGGATTCTGGCCACCATCCCACAATCCATACCATAATAACATCCTACTTAAACCCATTATTAAACTTTGCATAAAATCTCGGGATGAAGTCTTACCTTGTCAGTAGAATGTCTTGTGAGTTTCCCTCTTGAATTCCTATGGTTTGTGCTATAATTGGAGAGTATAATTAGATAGAGTTTCTCCCTCTCTATCTAAATTGATTCCCTCACTCTAAAACATCATGTTATATCTTATAAAATTACTTCTAAGGCATTATCAAAACAGGGTCGGATAAGAAAATTTCCAAAAAATAACCCCATGTGTCAATTATGTGGTACAATTCCGTGGTAGCAAAACAGATATGTGGCCACAAAATGGTATGTCAATTCCACGATGCCATTTTGTAGTAGCAGAATGGTTCTGCGGCCAGCAGAATGGACACAAAATGGTTTTCAAATTCTGGGTTAGTTCTGCTCAATTTCGCGATGCGATTTTGCGGCAGGATAATGGTTATGCGACCAGCAGAATGGCCACAAAATGGTTTTCAAATTTGGGTTGCTTCTAATCCATTCTGTGGTGATTCCATGGTGAGCGGAACAAATCCGCTAAAGCATAATGGACCACAAATCCGATTTGTGGCACACTAGCTTATCTTGGCACCATATAAATTTAAAGTTTTGGTGAAATTTTATGGGGCCTTACAATCGACTTGAGGTCTGGTTATCATCAGTTGAGGATTCGTGCTTCAGATGTTCCGAAGACGGCTTTCCATACAAGATATGGGCACTATGAGTTTATAGTTATGTCCTTGGCTTGACCGATGCCCTGATGGTGTTTATGGATTTGATGAATTCGGTGTTCAGGCTATATCTTGACTCATTTTTCATTTTCTTCATTGATGACATATTGATCTACTCAAGTAGTACGGAGGAGCACGAGCAACATTTGAGGATTGTGTTTCAGGCCTTGCCGAAATAATAGTTATATGTTAAGTTCTCTAAGTGCGAGTTCTGGTTAGATTCTGTGGCGTTCTTGGGGCAGGTTGTATCAGGTGCGGGTATTAAGGTAGATCCCAGGAAGATCGAGGTAGTTCAGAGTTGGCCTCGTCCTACCACAGCGACAGAGATCAGGTAGATTTCTCATCTATTACAGCTCCTTTGACTAGATTGACCTAGAAGGGTGCTCAGGTCAGATGGTCAAAAGATTGGAAGGCGAGCTTTCAGAAGCTCAAGACCACATTGAATACAACACTAGTGTTAGTTTTACCCTCTGGCTTAGGGATGTATACTGTGTATTGTGACGTTTTACGCATTGGCTTGGGTTGTGTTTTGATGCAGAAGGGATAAATTATTGCATATGATTCACGTCGGTTGAAGCCCCATGAGAAGAATTATCCTTTGCACAATTTGGAGCTTGCCGTGAGAGATTTAGAGGCATTATCTTTACGAGGTGTCGTGCGAGGTTTACACCGATAACCATAGTTTGCATTTGTTTAAGTAGAGGGACCTTAATCTGAGGTAGCGCAGGTGGCTTGAATTACTGAAGGATTATGATATTACTATCCTCTATCATCCGAGCAAGGAAAATGTGGTTGCAGATGCCATGAGCAGAAAGGCCGAGAATATGGGCAGTTTGGCATTTATTTCAGCAAGAGAGAGGCCATTGGCTTTGGACATTAAGTCTTGACCAACTGATTTGTGAGGTTGGATATTTTTGAGCCTAGTCGAGTTCTTGTATGTGTTGTCGCTCGGTCTTCTTTATTCGAGTTGATCAAGGTTTATCAGTACGATGATCAACACTTGCTGGCTCTTGGAGAGACGGTGCTATGCGGTGATGCCAAGGAGGTTACTATCGGCGATGATGGTGTTCTGCAACTCTAGGGTCACCCATGTGATCCTAATGTTGATGGCCTGAGGGAGACTATTCTAGAGAAGGTACACAATTTGCGTTATTCTATTAATCTAGGTGCCACGAAGATGTATTATGACCTGAGGCAGCATTAATAGTGGCGGTGGCTGAAGAAGGAAATAGTTGAGTATGTGGCAAAATGTCTAAATTGCCAGCAGATTAAGTATGAGCACCAGAGGCCAGGTGGCCTACTACAAATGATTACACTATAGTGGAAATGAGAGCACATCACTATGGATTTCGTAGTTGGGTTTGCCGCAGATGTTGAGGAAATTTGATACCTTTTGGATCATTGTTGACAGACTGACAAAGTCTACACACTTTATTCCGGTGGTGACTACATACACTTCAGAGAGGTTGCCCATGATTTACGTTCAGGAGATTGTCTTGTTGCATGGTGTTTCTATTTCCATCATTTCAGATAAAGGCCCTCAATTCACGTCACCTGTCTAGAGAGCTGTATAGAGTGAGTTGGGTACCCGAGTAGAGCTCAGCCTGACCATTCGTTCACAAACTGACGGGCAGTCAGAGCGGAGAGTTCAAATTTTGGAGGATATGCTCAAAGCATGTGTGATTGACTTCGGGTGGTAGTGGGATCAATTCTTACCCTTGGCCGAGTTTTCTAATAACAACAATTAATAGTCCAGCATCTAGATAGATCCATTTGAGGCTTTGTATGGTTGGCAATTATTCCCACATCAGTTGGTTTGAGCCCGACGAGGCTAGTTATATGGTACTGAATTGGTAAAGGATGCCGTGGATAAGGTAAAGTTGATTCAGGAAAGACTTCGCACAACACAGTCTAGACAGAAGAATTACGCGATTAGAAAAGGAATGATTTATCATTTATGGTGGGCGAAAAGGTTCTCTTGAAAGTCTCATCGATGAAGGGTATCATGAGGTTCGGGAAGATGGGCAAGATGAGTATGAGGTTCATCTGTCAATTAGAGGTGCTGGAGCAACTTGGAGAGGTTGCTTACCGGTTTGCTTTGCCTCCTAATCTATTAGGATTTCATTCGGTTTTCTATGTGTCTATGCTCCGGAGGTACCATGCCGACAGGTCACATGTATTAGATTACAGCACAGTTCAGCTAGATAGATCTTGTGTTATGAGGAGGAGCTAGTTGCCATTGTTGCGAAGAACTTGTTTGGGCGTTGGCAGATTCTTGGCGATCGTGAGGGGTCTTCCACGATTGAAAGAAAGGGGACACTAGGCCAAAACTTTGTTAAAGTCGGGATTGTGCTCATTTTCTTTATTTCTCACCCTACTTGGCCGATTTGTAGCTCTTGGAGTGGAATCTTTAACATATCATTATAATGTAAGTGATTTCTACCTAAAGTGAATTTAATACATTGTTTATGGGTTTATTTTAACATAAAAATTGTGGATATTATGGTATTTTGTTTAAAAGCCTAGGGCTTGGTAAAAATGAGATCTGACCAGGAATTTAATCATGTAATTGAGTAGAAATAATATATTTGAGTTCGTACAGTCACGAGTAACATTTAAATATCTGGAATCCGGGCATGTTGGCCCGGGGGTGACTCTTAGGAACTTTCCAAATTAGACTAGAAAATTATTCTACAGTTAAATTATGAACTTCTGGGCATATATTGATAAGTTTTTACGACCTTTGGCTAGTTTCGGATTGATCGGCATCAATTTGAGGCAATTAGTGAGGTTTAAGAGTCGCGTAGTGAACTTGGAAGCTAGGTAAGTTTCTTGCCTAATATTGTAAGAGGAAATTATCCTGTACGTGCTTTAATCGTTATGTGCTACTTGTTGAGGGTGCTACGTATGCACGAGGTGAAGAGAGTCCGTACGTAGCTATAATTGAATTTTGATTATGGATTATGTTGGGCCTAACTTCATTATCTTGAGTTTTAGTGGGATACTTGATTGTTGGTGAATCATGCTTTCCATATGTGCTCACTCTTGTAATGTAATTGTTAGACTCGTATTCAAAGAGTTTCTCTGTTCCTGTGGAGCGGGCCGTACGCCTTGGCAGTGCTATGAAATAGCATTATGGATCGGACTGTACGACCACGACAGCATATTTGAGATGCATCTATGGTTCGCGCTAGTCAACCCTCTGCAGTGTACACGATTAATAGGGGTCGGGTCGTACAACGTCGTCGTAATTTTTGCGTCATATCGCTTGGAGTCTAAATTTTCATGATAATTCCTTCTTCATTTGAGATTTGATGTTTACTTGATGGTTCTTATCCATTTGAGATAGTACATGATATCTGGAGATTTTTTACTTTCATTATGTTGCGGGATCATGTTACTTATTGTCTTTCTTATCCATTTGAGATAGTACATGATATCTGGAGATTTTTTACTTTCATTATGTTGAGATAGTACATGATATCTTGACTAGTTATTCATGCATATCTTCTCTATATGCAATTGTTGACGGATTATTTGATATCAACTACATATCTTCTCTATATGTCAAATTGTTACTTTGTTTACTATGTTTGTGCATATCTTATCTATGTGCACCTTTGGCCTTACATGTACTATATGCTTAGATTTTGGTCTTGTTGCTGGGTACATATATATTCATGAATTATACAGGTTTGATAAGTGACTATCATTGGCCATTCTTGCCACTACCCCGCTGAGGTTAGTCATGATACTTACTGAATACATAGGGTCAGCTATACTCATACTACACTCTGCACTTAATTATGCAGATCCAAAAGTTAGTCCCAACTGAATATTGTGAAATGTTGTTGCAGTTGAGACCCGAGGTAGAGCTGCATCCTAACTGTAGTCATCTTTCATTACTATTATTGTTGCAGCCACTATATTGTATTACCAGAATTAAATTCATATACTAGAACTCGTGACTCAGTGTTATCTGTTTCTAGGGATTTGTTGTACTAATTTGTTACTTATCTATGATTATTCAACTTTCAGACTCAGTAATTTTGTTTATGTTGTTATTTTCTGAAATATTTTTTGATTGGTTTGTCTCACTAGTGAGGTTATGCGCCATTACAACCGGTGGTAATTTTGGGTTTTGAAAGCTTGGTAGCAGAGCCCTCAGGAGGCGACCGGACTGTTAGAAATCTCCTCTTTGTTTCTTTCACTATTGTGCGAATTTGCTTATTCCAGAGTCTAAATTTTTGCTCTTCTATTCTCTTACAATCTATGAGGACAGTTCTTCTAGAGTAGCTAAGCATGCGCCAGTATCCCATGCTAGAGCTGCGAGAGGCTGGGGCCGAGGAAAAGGCAAATGTAGAGCACGCCCAGCTGTTAGGGAACTGGGTGGTTTGCTTCAAAAGATAGATATACTGGAGTAGAAGTGGGAGCTCATTATTGTGGACATTGTGGTAAGTTTGCCATAGACTGTGAGGAAATTTGATGCCATTTTGGATCATTGCTAATCATTTGACCCAGTCGGTGCACTCCGATTCGGTTATGACTTCATATATATCGGAGAATTTAGCTTCTACATCAGAGAGATTGTCGCTTGCATAGTGTACCTATTTCTATCATTTTAAACCACGACACTCAGTTTACATCACACTTATGGAAGGCGGTTCCGAGTGAGTTAGGCTCATGTTGCACTAACCATAACACATCCCATATTATCAGCCCAAATGCATACTCAACCTCGTGACAGTCGTTCCATCTACCTTAAGCGATCTAGACTCATGTCATAATACATACATCACATTGGATAGAAGGTAAAATTCTTTATAGCCACCTCATAAGACATCGTACAATTTCTAATATTTTCACAAGAGATAGTCCACCTGTGTAGCATCAAATCTTTCTATGACCTCGCCATGAGCAACACTACTATGTAATCAATTGATTCTCCCGAGTCTACACTCATAAACAGGCCACGCGAATCTATTTCATCTCATCAATGAACAACCAAAAGTTCCATCAACACGTCCAAAACTCAAGGTCATATAGTACACTAAGATGATAATCAAACATTTATATTCCCTTCTTAGCTCAAGCAAACCCTTACTTGTCAAATTCAAATTCTCCAAAATGTAAGTAGTCATCACCAAAAAATGAAATCCACAGACTCAGTCATTTGCCCACAATGACCCAAATTGCACCAACTTCCTCAAAGCCTGTGGCTACCCTAACACAAAGTCCATATCGATATGCCCCCAGTTCTGTGCAAGTATATCCACTATCCGAAGTAAGCCACTCGGCCTTTAATGCTCATTCTTGACCTGCTCTCAATCAAACACTGCAAGACATGCCGAATAGTCCCCTTCTTTATCCTCCGCCAGCCATAATGCTGCCTCGAACCATGATACGTCTCTGTAACATCTGTATGAACAAATACCACAAAGTATAAACCTCATCAAGGATCATCTTTGTCGAAAAATCAACACTAGAAACACAAATCTGACCCTGAAGTCGCAAAACACTGATAGACTAAGGGCCACCTCGTTATAACCACCCCTCACACCGCATCTCTAAGAATGAGTAGATAATCACACTAACAAGCTCTGATGCACTCAAATAGAGACAACCGAAACACGCAAGCGAGAACTCCACTGCGCTCAGAGATACCCAATCTCATAATTCTATATGTGATGGCCAGAACTTTCATAGCCCAAATGCCTCTCCTCCGCTGGAACAAACGCAAAACTTCTAATCATGAACAAGATAGTTCTCCTCACAGTGCTTAAACTATCATGACGCGTAGGCAATCACCCTACAATTTTGAAGTAACACTGCATCAATATGTAGAACCCTCAACAACACATGAAGCATTACAATATCTTGTGCAAAGCCCCCAACCCATGGGCAATACCAACACTTGGGCATCTATATATGTAGAACCCTAAACAAAGCGATGATACTAGTGAACCCTCAACACAGGGAAAACATCCCACAACATAGGTGCAACATCACCAGAAATCTCCAGATCTCAACTAGATCGAGTGCACAACATCATGTACGAACAAGTAGGAGGGAACTGAAGATATCGGCTTCATGCCGAGGTTGTTACACCCCACACCTAAAGTAAAGTCTGGTAAGTGTGGCTTCTATCACGGCTAATCAGCTTGCGATGTGTTTGAGGCAAGAAGGTGGTTAGATATTCTAGTGGACTTGCGCCAAATGTCTCACCGGGCGCTGCAACCGGGGCGGGGCGACCCATTTGCATATCGTGCGGCAGAATTTCTAATGCTTAGTATATATACATAAGGCAGTAAGGCTCATTCTCTTCCATTCCAGGAGTACCACTCACCATAACTCACCAAAAACACTCTCACATCTTCTTTGAAGTTTGACAATAGCCTAAACTGAATCAAAAGAGTTCTATTAGGATTCAGATTGAAGAAACTTAGATTCATTGTTGTAACATCTATCATCCGGTGCCATTGGTTATGAAGGTTCATTAAAGCCAAAATAAACACCATGGAAGTGTAGTTAGATCTTCAATAAGCTATGCAGTGCAACCTTCTTTCTTAGCATGAGTTACTGAAAGACTTTCCTACCTTCTAAATGAACCCTGCAATGTAAGGTTTGGTAGTTCTAAGCTCCTTCAATGATGATGTTCTATCCTTATTGCTGGTAGAATTTCTTGTGAAGTATAAAATGTTATAGTTGGTATCGTGAGGTTGGGGTGCTCAATTCTTTCCGAGTTTATAGTTTACATACCTTAATTGACATTGCATTGCACTTATATTTATGTATCTATTTTACTTTATCAAGCCACGGTATAGTCGGCCGAGTACAACACTTATCGTGCAACCACTAATCAATTAGGTATGATGAAGCAAAATATGAAACGATACCGAGCCCTCCTATGGTCGGGTACGACCCAATCCTTTATGAGGCTGGGTATGGAGTGATGAAGTGTGCCCCAAAGAGTGGCGAAGATACATATATACATATATATAAAAACATATACATATATATATATATATATACACACATATATATATATATATACATATATGTATTATATGTATGTATAGTATAAATTAAAGCATGGCCCCAATGAGTGGCTTGGTTTTACAAAATGTTGCATACGGTTATGATTCATGGTTTATAGTTTCCACAGTTTAGTTCACACCCCCGGTGGCTTGTCCTCGGTGTTCGGGTTGGAATCATGTACTTTCATCTCTTATGCTATGACTCCGATTTATTTGTTTTTCATAGCCTTACATACTCAGTGTATTATCCATACTGACACTCCTTTCTTTTGGGCGCTGTGTTCATGCCCACAGGTACAGGTAGACCCGGTGACGTCCCTCCCTAGTAGGGTGCTTGCTCCAGTTGATTGGACGTTGCGCTCCAGTACTTAGGAGTAGCTATTCAGAAGTCGTTAGGTACTGAGGCACATGTTCAAGTCATATTGGGTACGGTGGGGCCCTTCCCCGACCTAGTGGTGTATGTGTATTCTTCTTTTGGTACTCTTTGAGGCTTGCAGACTAGAGTTTGGCTGCCTGTAAAGAAGTGGGTAGTAACCTTGTTGGTTACAGTTATGAAAATGCATAAAATGTCCATGTCTCTTTTGCAAGCCAGTTGTACATGTTTTTTGTATTTTGGCTTTGGTAGTAACACTTGTCGGCCTCAATGGCCCCATTTTATGTGTAAAAGGGCATCAGAACATACGTCGATAAACACAGGCCTTCGGGCATCTGTGCTGGTCGCACCTCCCAAGGTTGGGGTGTGACAAACTTGGTATAAGAGCAGGTCGTGCCCTAGGAAGTCTGTGAGCCATGTCTAGTAGAGACTTTTTTATGGGCATGTTGTGCACCGTACCTTTAAATAGTAGGCTATAGGATATCTAGGATGAATAACCTTCTTTCTAATCTAGATTGTGCGATAGAGCTGAGTCATAAGAATTTGCTTATAATCCCTATCTTGTTTATGTTTATCATAAACCATGAGATATCAAGCACTTGTTCAAGGACTAAATGAGGAATAAGGAGAAGGTACCAGGCATGTGTCGCTTACCCCGGTAGGTCAACATGGACCTCATGATGAGGTCGGTACTCAGGTTTCCAGGTACACACCACTACCCCCCATAACAGCCCCTACCTCCTCAGATAGAGCACTCAACAAGAGAGTTTGGGATTTCATAAATTTGGACCCCCCTGCATTTACAGGAACAGATCCAAACGAAGATCTCCTGAATATTCTAGACCAAATGAAGCAGACCTTACAAGTCATGTATGCTATTGATACAGAGTCCGTGGAGCTTCCCTCTTACATATTGCAGGATATTGCGATGACTTGGTATGAGATGTGGGAGAGATCTACGAGACCTCTTGCCCCGCCCGTAGGAAGGAAGGAGTTTTCTAATGCCTCTCTGCATTAGTATTTACTCATCGAGCTTTACCGATCTAAGCAAGATAGAATCTTATGGTTGGAGCAAGGTAACATGAGTGTTCGGGAGTACAATATGCAATTTATGGGTGGTCTGGGACCGCATATAATCAATGAATGCACCACTGCTTCTCTGAGTTCGAACATGGACATTGCTCGTATACAAGCCTATGCGTAGAGCTTGGAGGATCAAAAAAGGTAGTAGTTAGCTGCTCGAGAGCATGATCAGGGCAAAACTAAAAGAACCCAGTCTACAAGTGCTATGGGAGAATCACGAGGTGAGTTTAGACCCTCGTTTCCCTGGCATCCATCATATGGTGGACTACCTACTCCGGTCAGGGTCAAAATCCTAAAGGACAGAGCTCACAATATAGTGGAGACCCAAGTAAGATGAGGCCCCTAGTGCTACATTATGGCTAATGTGGAAGGAATCATTTTGGGCATTGCCACCAGGGTTCAGATTTGCGTTATTCTTATGGGCAGCCCGATCATATCATGCGCTTTTACCCAGTGAGGAACGTGGGAGGTCTAATACCCCCAACGGGATCTACTGCAGCTTCTTCATCAATAGCACATCCAAGTAAGCAAGGTATGCAACCACTAATGGGAAATCATAGGGGTAGAGGTTGAATGTCTGGCTCGGGTTGGCAATAGCAGAATCACATTTATGCATTGTCAGGTCGTCAGAATCTAGAGTTATCACCAAACATGGTCACAGGTATACTATCCGTATTCTCCCTCCATATGTATTCTCTAATAGATCTCGGTTCCACTTGGTCGTACATTTGTCCATTCGTTGCTTGTAAATGTGGTAAAGAACCTGAATTGCTATGTCAACCATTCGAAGTGTTCACGCCTGTGGGTGAGTCCGAGATAATTAGGCAAGTATATCGAGGTTGCAATGTGTTCCTCTATGATCGCCATTCGACGGCTTATCTGAACGAGTTAGAAATGGTGGAATTCGATGTTATGATGGGCATGGATTTGCTGGCCTCTTGTTATGCTATAGTGGATTGATGGAAGAAGATTGTTCGCTTTAACTTTACGGGAGAACCTGCTATTGAATGGAAGATGTTGCAGTACCAAAAGGGAAATTTATTTCTCACCTTAAGGCTAGGAAAATAATCATGAAAGGATGTTTCTATCATTTGGCGCGGGTGCAAAATGCAGAGGCAAGGTCTCCTACACTCCAGTCGCTCACGATTGCCAATTAATTTCCAGATGTGTTACCTGACGAGCTCCCGAGTATTCCACCAGAGAGGGAGATTGAGTTTCTATCGACGTGCCACTCGATACACAACCAATATCAATTCCTCCATACATGATGGCTCATACCGAGTTGAAGGAATTGAAAGATCAGCTGAAGGACCCTCTCGATAAGGGCTTTATCCGACCCAGTACTTCCTTGTGAGGAGCCCCAATGTTATTTAGTCGCAAGAAAAATGGATCACTAAGGATGTGTTTTGATTATCGACAGTTGAATAAGGTAACCATCAAGAAGAAGTATCTTCTTCCAAGGATCAACGATTTATCTGATTAGTTGCAAGGCACTAAGTGTTTTTCGAAGAACGATCTCAGATCTTGGTATCATCAGTTAAGAATCAAAGAAGAAGACTTTCTAAAGATAGACTTATGGACCCGATATGGCCATTATGAGTTTCTTGTCGTGTCCTTCAGCCTAACCAGTGCACCAACAGGCTTCATGGATCTGATGGATTGAGTGTTCAAGCCATATTAGATATTTGTATGATTGTGTTCATAGCTGATATCCTGGTTTATTGTTGATCAGAGGAAGAACACGTAGAGCATTTGTAGATGGTTTTGCGCACACTCCGGGATCACAAGATGTATGCCAAGTTTTTTAAATGTGAGTTTTGGCTAAACTCGATGGCTTTTTGTAGGCACACAGTGTTCGGTGAGGGAATCATGGTTGATGGTCAAAAGATCGAAGCAGTTAAGAATTGGTCCAGGCCCACAACCCCTACCGAGGTACGCAACTTTTTGGGCATCACCGGTTACTACCAGAGGTTTGTTGAGAAAATTTCATCTATAACATCTCCGTTAACGAAACTGATGCATAAGGCAGCAAAATTTTGGTGGACCGATGTTTGTGAGAAGAGCATCCAAGAGTTAAAGAACAGGTTAACCTCGACGCCAGTCCCAACGCTTCCTAAAGATTCGAGGGGTACGTTATATATTGTGATGCCTCTAGAGTGGGATTGGGTAGTGTTCTAATGCAACATGAGAAATTTATCGGTTATGCCTCAAGGAAACTAAGTGTCACGACCCAAATCTCAACATGTCGTGCTGGCGCCTATCAAATTACTAGGCAAGCCGACAATCACGAAATAACTACACATTTTCAATTTGAAAACATGATATATTGAGTTTAACAGTAAAATCCTCATACATAGCCGAAATGAATAACTATGACTCAAATATAAAATCCCAAAGATCTAGGAGTTACCGAGTGCATGAGCTACTAAATGACAACACAATCAAAAACTTCTAATACAACTATCTCAAAAGAGAGGACAATGCTAAATAAACAAAAAAGGAGAGTCCAGGCCTGCGAAGGCCAAAGCAGCTACGTCAAAAGTCTCCAAGCATGTAATTCACCAAGTCTGGCAAGCACCAGGACCAGAGGTACCTGGTTTGCACACGAAGTGGTGAGTGTCGTATGAGTAGAACTGACCCAATGTACTCAACAAATAACAGGACTAACCTTTGGCTGAAAGCAGTGATGAGCTCAAAAAGGTACAGTCCAAATCAAGATAATAACAGTACAGATATGAGTGGAAAATGACAGTAATAACTCAGAGAAATCTCATAATCAATTTGTACACAATACAGAAATGTAGACATGCTTTCAAGTTTAACAGTTTATGCTCAACACTAATATAATATGCCAAAACTGACTTATATGAGGAATATTACTTCTCTATATCTACATGTCAAATGTGCATGTCACATGTAATGCATCACAGTGATAACTCATGTACTCACACTCTCAGAGTACTCAATCTAACTGTCAGAACTCCCACTCATCACACTCAATCACTCTGCATTGTACGGTACCTGCGCTCACTACTAGTATGTCAGGCTCCGGAGGGGCAGATCCTGCCCAAGCGATAATAAAACTTGTTGTGGCATACAGCCCAATCCCACCATGAATCAATAATACCTACTCTGGCGTGCAATCCCGATCCCATTAATATCACTCACAGTTCAGTCCTCGGCCCAACTTAGTCATCAATCTCTCCAGCCTGTTGGCCTCACAAATCTTATGCCAATAAGCCCAAGCAATGATAACATGATGTAACAATAAATGACAATATAGACTGAGATATGATATGCAAATAATGAATGTGACTAAGTATATCATTGCAGTTTAAGCAAATAATTCAATAGCTAAAATGACCTCAGCAAATCCCAACAGAATAAGCATATAGCCTAAACATGATTTCTAACATGGATTGCAGCTCAATTACTCTAACATGCAGGGATTACATGAATAACAATAAGGTTTGAAAACTACACGGTACCACGGTGCATGCCCACAAGCCCGTCACCTAGCATCTGCGTCACTTCAATATCAAGCACATAACACGTATTTCAGAGATTCTTACCCTAAAAACAAAGTTTAGAAGTGTAACTTACCTCAAACCATGCAAATCCCTACTCCAACAAGCCCTTGCCCCGTGAATTGGCCTCCAAATTACTTGAATCTAGCAACAATCAACTTAATACAATCGATGCAAGCTCTAGCAGTTCATTTCATGTGATAGAACTAAGCTCTTTAATCAAAGTCAAAAAGTCAACCCAAAAGGTCAACCCTAGGCCCACATCTCGGAATACAACAAAATTTACAAAATCCGAACACCCATTCAATAACGTATCCAACCATACCAAAATCATCCAATTCAGGCCTCAAATCGCCTTTCAAATCCTAAAAGTATAGTTTATGAAGTTTCTACAATTTTCCCCTATTTTTCCAACCCAAAACACTAACTAATTGGTAAAAACAACGATAGATTGATGTAACTTAACCAAATTCAATTTAGAATCACTTACCCCAATCAACTCCTTGAAAATCCATTCAAGAATCTCTCAAAACTGAGGTCTCTAACTCAAAATATGAAAAATGGGTCCAAACCCTCAATTTGAAATTAAATATATGCTACCCAGATGCCATTGTTCGCGAACGCGGAAAGTGCCTCGCGTTCACGAAGCACAAAATACTCAGCTGCCAAATTTCCTCTTAAGCAAATGTGGGAGCCCTCTCGTGAACCCGATGAACACTGGACAAAGGCCTACTCGAACGCGACCCCTCTCCCGCGAACACGACGGCTTACAAGCTTGGTGCCCCACATGCCTCATCCCTCTAGGCGAACGCGATCACCCTTCGCGATTGCGATGAACAAACTCCATATACCTTCGTGAATGTGTGGGCTTCTTTGAGAACGCGAAGAAAAAACTTCGTCTGCCTCCCAGATACCCTTCGCAAACACGAGATCTCTCTCGCGAATGCGAACAACGAAACCCGACTTTAGAATTTCTGCAGTTCAATAAGGCCAAATTCAATCCATAATCAATCTGAATCTCACCCGAGGCCCCCAGGACCCCATCCGAACATACCAACACATCCTAAAACATCATATAAACTTAATTTGAGGCCTCAAATCACATAAATCGACATCAAAACACGAATTGCACCCCAATTCAAGCCTAATGAAAGTAATGGATTTCCAACTTCTATAATCGATGTCCAAACTTATCAACCAATTCCGATTGACCTCAAATTTTGCACACAAGTCATCAATGACACAATGGACCTATTCTAACTTCCAAAACCAAAATCTGAGCCCAACAACCACAAATTCAACTCTCGGTCAAACTTCTTAACTCTCCAAGCTTCAACTTTCCCAATTTCGCCAATTCAAGCCAAAATCACCTACGGACCTCTAAATCAATATTTGGACACACTCGTAAGTCAAAAATACCATACAAAGCTATCAGAACCATCAAAAGTCCATTCCGGAGTCATTTACACATAACTCAACATCCGGTCAACTCTTTTAACTTAGGCTTCCAACCTTGGGACTAAATGTCCCAATTCATTCCAAAACATCTCCAGAACCAAACCAACCACCCTGGAAAGTCACATAATAACAAACGAACACGGAATAAGCAATAAATAGTGAAACGGGGCTACAATACTCAAAGCAGCCGGCTGGGTCGTTAGATTCTCCCCCTCTTAAACAAATGTTCATCCTTGAACGAGTCTAGAATCATGCCCGGAGTCTCAAATACGTGTGGAAAGCTGCTCTGCATCTCCTGCTCGGTCTCCCAAGTAGCCTACTTGACTTGCTGACCTCTCCACTGCACCTTCACTGATGTTATATTCTTTGACCTCAATTTTCGTACTTGACGATCCAAAATGGCCACCGACTCCACATCATAAGTCAAATTCCCATCTAACTGAACCGTGCTGAAGTTCAAAACATGAGACGGATCACCGAAATATTTTTGAAGCATGGAAACGTGAAACACTGGATGAACACTCGATAGACTAGGTGGCAATACAAGCTTGTAAACCACCTCTCCAATCCTCTCAAGCACCTAAAAAGGGCCAATATACCGAGGGCTCAACATGCCCTTCTTCCCAAACCTCATAACACTCTTCATGGGTGAAACTCTGAGTAATACCTTCCCTCCCACCATGTAGGCAACATCACGAACCTTCCGATCAACGTAACTCCTCTATCTACACTGTGCCGTGCGAAACCGATCTTGAATCAACTTAACCTTTTCCAAAGCATCTTGAAATAAGTCAGTACCTAAAATCCTAGCCTCACCTAGCTCAAACCAAACAATCAGAGACCGACACCGCCTCCCATAAAAGACCTCATACGGAGCCATCCGAATACTCGATTGGTTGTTGTTATTGTAGGCAAACTCTTTAAGGGGTAGAAACTGATCCCAAGAACCCCCGAAACCAATGACACACGCGCATAGCTTATCCTCCAATATCTGAATGGGGCGCACAGATTGTCCGTCCATTTGAGGGTGGAATTCCGTACAGAACTCAACCCGTGTGTCTAACTCTCGATGCACTGCTCTCCAAAACTGCGATGCGAGCTGCGTGCCCTGATTTGAAATAATGGACATCGACACACCATGAAGGCCAATAATCTCGCGGATATAGATCATAGCCAACCGCTCCGAAGAATAGGTAGTCCCAAATGGAATGAAATGTGCGGACTAAGTCAGCCGATCAACAATCAGCCAAATAACATCAAATTTCTTCAATGTCCATGGGAGCCCAACTACAAAGTCCATGGTGATATGCTCCAATTTCTACTTAGAAATCTCAAGCTTCTGAAGCAAACCGCCCAACCTCTGATGCTCGTACTTCACCTGCTGACAATTCAAGCACCGAGCTACAATCTCCACTATATCTTTCTTCATTCTCTTCCACCGATAGTGCTTCCTCAAGTCCTACTACATCTTCGTGATACCCGGATGAATTGAATACCACAAACTGTGGACCTCCGCAAGAATCAACTCACATAGCCCAACTAGATTGGGAACACAAATCTGTCCCTGCATCTGCAACACCCCATAATCTCCAATAGAAACCTCCTTGGCATCAGCGTGCTAAATCGTGTCTTTAAGGACAAGTAAATGGGGGTCTTCATATTGACGCTTTCTGATGCAATCATATAAGAAAGATCGAGAAACCACGCTAGCTAGAACCCGACTAGGTTCCGAAACATCTAACTTCACGAACTGATTGACCAAGGCCTCAACATCTGATATAAGTGGTGTCTTACCAATAGGAATATCAGCAAGGCTACCCATACTCACTGCCTTACTACTCAAGGCATCGACCACCACATTGGCCTTTCCGGGATGATACAAAATGGTCATATCATAGTCTTTTAACAGCTCCAACCATCTCCACTAGCTCAAATTTAGTTCTTTTTGCTTGAATAAGTGCTAAAGACTCACGATGATATGTAAATACCTTACAAGACATAAAATATAATGCCTCCAAATCATCAATACATGAACGATTGGTGCCAACTCCAAATCTTCAAATGGCATGAAGCATAAACAATCACTCTACCGGCCTGCATCAAGACGTACCCAATACCAATATGGGAAGAATCATAATACGCTATATATAATAAGAGAGCGTCTGCCACAACATTGGCTTTACCGGGATGATACAATATCTCGACGTCATAGTCTTTCAATAATTTGAGCCACCTACGTTGCCTCAAGTTCAACTCCTTCAGATTGAAGATGTATTGTAAACTCTGGTGATCTGTGTAGATGTCAGCATGGACGCCGTATAAGTAGTGCCGCCATATCTTCAAAGCATATATTATTGCAGCCAATTCTAAATCATGGGTTGGATAATTCTTTTCATGATTCTTCAATTGTCTTGATGCATATGCAATCACCTTCCCACGCTGCATCAATACGCACCCCAAACCTATAACTGAGGCATCACAATATACCACATAACCTTCTGTTCCTTCGGGAAGAGTGAGCACTGGGGCGGATGTCAATCGATTCTTCAGCTCCTGAAAACTAGTCAATTGGAACTTGGTAGCTTTCTATGTTAACTTAGTCAATGGTGCTGATATAGAGGAAAACCCCTCTACAAACCGCCAATAATATCCTGCTAGCCCCGGGAAGATGCAGACTTCTTATGGTGTTGTAGGTCTCGGCCAATTCTTTACTGCATCGATCTTCTGAGTGTTGACACTAATACCCTCGTCAGATATCACATGGCCAAGGAATACTACTGAGTTCAGCCAGAATTCACATATGGAGAGCTTAGCATATAACTTATGATCCTGAAGCATCTGTAATACTATATGCAAGTGGCCCGCATGTTCCGCCTCCGAACGGGAATACACCAGAATGTCATCAATGAATACAATCACGAACACATCAAGATAGGGCCTGAATACTGTATTCATGAGATCCATAAAAGCTGCTGGGGCATTTGTTAGCCCGAACGACATCACCAAGAACTCAAAGTGCCCATATCTTGTCCAGAAGGCTGTCTTTGGAATATCCTTCTCCTTAACCCTGACCTGATGATACCCTGAACGTAAGTCAATCTTGGAGAAATACTTGGCACCCTGAAGTTGGTCAAAAAGGTCGTCAATTCTTGGAAGTGGATACTTGTTATTTATAGTAAACTTATTCATCTGTCGATAGTCGATACACATCCGTAACAACCCATCTTTCTTCCGCACGAATTGGACTGGCGCACCCCAAGGTGAAGTGTTAGGCCTAATGAAGCCCTTATCCAGCATGTTCTTCAACTGTGCCTTCAACTCTTGCAACTCTGTCGGGGCCATTCTTTATGGAGGGATAGAGATCGGTTGAGTGTCAGGCAACACATCAATGCTAAACTCAATCTTCCTTTCAGGAGGAAGGCCTGGGAGTTCATATAGGAAAACATCTAGAAATTCATTGACCACGGGGATTGATTGTAGAGTTGGCGGCTTCGCCTTCGCATCCCTAATGCGAACGAGATGATAAATATAACCTTTTGAGATCATTTTCCTTGCCTTAAGATAGTAAATAAACCCACCTTTCGGTGTAGCAATGTTCCCCTTCCATTAAATGATAGATTCACCAGGAACTTGAAACTTAACCATCTTCGTACGGCAGTCAACATTTGCATAGCATGAGGCCGACTAGTCCATTCCCATTATCACATCGAAATCAACCATGTCTAACTCAAATAAATTTGTCGAGGTTTGACGACTACAAATCGTCACAATGCAACCTCTATATACCCTTCTAGCAATCACAGAATCTCCTACTGGAGTAGATATCGCAAGGGGTTTACTTATCAATTCAAGTTCAATGCCAAACTTATTAGCCACAAAGGGTGTAACATATGATAATGTAGATCCCGGATCAATCAGCGCATATACATCATAAGAAAACAAAGACAACATACCTGCAACAACATCTGGAGACGACTCGAGATCCTGTCGACCTACTAGAGCATAGATTCGATTTTGAGCACCACTCGAACTCCGCCCTGCACCTTTACCTCTACCACGACCTGTCGACTGCTGAAAACCCCGTGCTGGAGGTCGAACTAATGAGGAAGAACCAGACACAGATCCAGTCAGCTGAGCAATACCATCACCTCCTCTGTTAGGACAATCCCACATCATATGGCCAGGCTGTCCACAAGAATAACATGCATCAGAACCTCGACGGCACAGTCCAAAGTGGGCCTTGCCGCACTGATCACAACGTGGTGTTGGGGGTCTCGTCTGACTAGTATCCCTGTGAAATTGTGGCGGAGTACTAGCTACAGGTGGCGCCGAACTCCTCGAAGACTTGGGCTTGACACTGCCTCTGAAGTAATCCGAATACCTTGCAAATCTCGCCCTCTTATGCTGGCCCCTATCATGCTCCCTATCTGCCCTCTGCTGGCGCTTACGGTCCTCTAGGGTCTGGGCATAAGCCTGAATACGGGAAATATCCATGCCCTCTACCAAGAAGGCTGTCGTGCACTCATTTATCAGATGTGGTCCCAACCCGTTCACGAACAAATGAACCCTGTCACTCATCTCAGCCACCATATGGGGAGAATACCTTGCTAAAGAATCAAACTGCATATTGTATTCTCGCACACTCATATGACTTTGTCTTAGGTTCAAGAACTTATCAGCTCTAACTCGTCGTATCTCAAATGGCAAGTAGTGACGAAGAAAGGCCTCAGAAAATTCCTTCCACATAGCTGGAGGAGCGTTCGAACCCCTAGATCTCTCCTAACTATCATACCAGAGAACCGCTAAAACCTGGTCGATAAAAGTCTGCGGGTCCTCCTTGGGGTCTGATCCGGTAAACACTGGAGGGTCTAAATTAATAAAATCACGAAATCTCGTACTCACTGGTTTATCAGCATCACCTGTATTCTGCCTCTGAGCCTGAGCAGCTACCAAGCTAGTCAATAACTGCAAAGCACTCCGCATATCCTGGTCTGTAGTGCCGGACGGAGGAACTGGAGGTGATGGGTGCCTCCTAATATCCTCTGAAGGAGACAGAGTAGATGAGGTATGAGACGACATCTTACTCTGAGCCTCACTTTGGCCTGCTCTGGCTTGGGGCACTTGACTGGTACCCTCTCCCGCAGCTGTATCAAGCCGTCTGCTAATTGTTTGCTTCCTAGTCGAAGGCATCGCCAAAAGAAAACAAGGTGAATACTAGAGACGAACACTTACGACTCAACTCTACGCACGATCTAGATTTAGGAAGAAGGTAACAACCCTAGATGTCATGTAGGCTCCTGATTATAAATGTGGCGCACTACACATCCATAATAAAGACTCTACTAGACATGGCTCATAGACAAACCCTATGACAGACCTGCTCTGATACCAAGTTTGTCACGACTCAAACTAGAGGGCCATGACTAGCACCCGACCATACTTGCCGAGCACCAACGTACATTTTATCTAACCTTCTTTATTATCTTTTAGGGCTGACGATATCAAAATAAAGGGTAGACATGGATCATGGACAGCCAACAATAAAATATGATGGCATGAACATACATAACATGGGATGACCAGATAATCCATAAACTATATATAAGGTACGAGGTACCACGCTACCAAGAAAGACTATACAACAAAAACCCGCCAACAAGGCATACCAAACTATACATGAGTCGACACCTGTCTATGAGCCGCTAAAGGAACATAAGTACTGCAACATAGTCGGGACAGGGTCCCGACATACCCATAATGTCTATAACAAAAATGCATACCCAGACCACGACGAGTCCGGAGAAGGGATCTCGCCAATCACCGCTGAACTGGACAGCCTACTGTGGTGGGGGAGCTGCACCTGCCAGTCTATCAGGACCTGTAGCACGACATGCAGCGTCCACAAATAAAAGGACGTCAGTACGAATAAAGTACTGAGTATGTAAGGCAGGGAACCATAAGTACCAACAGTAATGTAAGTAGGGATAGAGAATATACAACCTGTAACATCTGGTACCTCTGAGGGCTGCTGACATGAAATGCATGATACATATGTATATATAAATAAAAATTTTAAAACATACGCCTCTGTGAGCATCATCATCATCATATCATACCCGGCCGTAATAGGCTCGGTAAAAACGTACCCGGCCACGTGGAGCTCGGTAAAACCCAACTGATCGGTGGTTGCACAATAGGTGCCGTACCCAGCCGACTATTGCGTGGGTCGGTAGAGTAAAATAGATACATATATATAATGCATGCTCGACTCATTAACATACGTTCTAAGCCTTTTGGAGTGACGTAAGGTTGGTATCCTCTGTACACGTTATTAAGACTAACTCTTCACCATGAACCTTATAAGAATCAAGAAGTACCAACAACATTGATAACATAAGAACAAAAGAAGCAACATCAACGTCAATCATTCCATAAGAGGGGAAACAATGTAAGTACTACTAGCTTCTAAGAGTAGAGTTTCTTTGGAAGCTCATTCATTACATTACGCACCATCGAAGTCATGCAAAAGAAGGAAAGGTATAGCCTCACATACGTTGTATATACTGCCCCAATCTCAA
The DNA here is from genome assembly GCA_002018475.1 of Nicotiana obtusifolia. Classification (NCBI taxonomy): domain Eukaryota; kingdom Viridiplantae; phylum Streptophyta; class Magnoliopsida; order Solanales; family Solanaceae; genus Nicotiana; species Nicotiana obtusifolia. Next base: position 106,877 of record MCJB01009200.1, read on the forward strand.
GCTATGCAACTATCACAACTCCTTGGTCTATGATAAGAGAAACGATACTATCGTTATCATTTAAGCGTCATAACTATATATGTATCGACCACAACCTATTTTAAGATGAAACGGACAGCACCTCCCCTATATATATGACTTCCCACAATTCAAAACAATCACCAAACAGCCCAGACAACATCAATAATAATCATATTGAGCCTCCCAAAACAGTCCACGCACACGCTAATCACTTCATACATACGATGGCCACCGTAGTCGTGTCAAACGACCCGGAAATGTTACAAAGAACTATCAGCCCACAACCCTAAATCTATATGGTGTTTCTCCACACCCTTCTTCCTCCAAAACTCCACAAAACAGTAGTAAAACACGTAGCCCAACAACAACACAAAATAGTCCCCTCAAAGTGAATAACTCGACTTCACGGCTTCCGATCACCGTCCCGTGAGTTCTTACATGTATAGAACGAATTACCATGAATTCACACGAGAAAAAATGTATGAAAGAGAGAAGTAAAATTACCTTACTTGTTGGATAACTCAGCCCTTTGCTTGGTTCTTCAAACTCTAGGTTTCACCCCCAATTAGAACTTGAAAGAGAGGGAAAATCAATTAGGGTTTGTGTGGGATTTTTGGGGAGAGGTTGCAGGGGTTCAATTTGGTTTTGAAGGTCTAAAATAAGGGTGAAGTAACTGATTTTATAGTCCGTTAAAAGTTCTCTCTTGGCCGACTTTGGGACTTTTAATTTTGTCCTCTAATTTTGGCAAGTAGGTGATGTACCTACTTGTCACCTACCAATCTGCGCGGGTCTGCGGAAATACAATTATCTCTATACTCCAAGATTTGTAGTTATTAATGCATTGGAAACTAGACTCATAGATCTTTAATTTGGTAGGTAGATCACCCCGTAATTCCTTGTAAATTGGGAGAAAAGCTAAGAAACATTTGACCTAATGTTTAAGTAAAATTATGAACCTAAGTTGGGACGACTTTTGTCGACTTTTGTTTCATAAATCATTTGACTTCAAGACTTATGATACGGATATTATATGATTCAAATACCTTAAAAAAGACCTCTTGAGTGTATTAAGCACCTCTAGGTTTATCCGAAAATATGAGTTACAACATCCTTGATTCATTTAACTCCTAATACTTGTTAATCACCCTTGTACACCCTTATATCACTTAAGACCAACAGGATTAACTTCTTATCATCTCAAAGATAATTACTTCTTGGATTTATGTTACATAACATATGGCATGAACTAACACCTGTGGATATGGGTTGTAACAAATAAGTAACATGACTAACCTTGGGCTGAAAACAGAGACAAGCTTAGAGAGGTTCAGTCCAAATCCCGAAAGTAACAATACAGATATGGCCGGAAAATTACAGTAATAACTTAGAGACACCTCATAATCTGTTTGTACACAGTACAGAAATGTAGACATGCTTTCAAGTTTAACAGTTTAAGCTCAACACTAATAAAATATTCCAAGTATGACCGATATGAGGAATGTTACATCTCTATATCTACACGGTAAATGTGCATGTCACATATAATGCATCACAGTGATAACTCGTGTACTCATACTCTCAGAGTACTCAAGCACTCAGCACTGTACGGAACCTGCGCTCACTGCTGGTATGTCAGACTCTGGAGGGGCGAATCCTACCCGAGCACTAATAAAACCTGATGTGGCGTGCAGTCTGATCCCATCATGAATCAATAATACCTGCTACGACGTGCAGCTCGATCCATTCATGAATCACTCAAACCTGCAATGGCGCGGAACCCGATCGCATCAATATCACTCACAGTTCAACTCAGGCCCCAACTTAGTCATCAATCTCTCCAGTCTCTCGAGCTCACAAATCTCATGACAATCAGTCCAAACAATGATAACATGATGTAATAAAAAATGAAAACAAATACTGAGATATGATTTGAAAATGATGAATGTGACTGAGTATAACATTGCAGTTTAAGAAAATAATTCAACAGCATAAATGACTTCAGCGGGTCCCAACGAGAATAAGCATATAGCCTAAACATAATTTCTAACATGGATTGCAGCTCAATTACTCTAACACGTAGGGATTACATGAATAACAATAAGGTTTGACAACTACACGGTGCCACCGAAACAACCGAGTCACAATTACCACGGTGCACGCCCACACGCTTGTCACCTAGCATGTGTGTCACCTAAATGCCAACCACATAACATGTATTTTAGGGATTCATGCCCTGAGAACCAAGTTTATAAGTGTTACTTACCTCAAACAGCGGAAATCCCTACTCCAACAAGCCCCTACCTCGTGAATCGGCCTCCGAATGACTCGAATCTAGCCAGAAACATCTTAATACAATCAATTGAAGCAATAGGAATTGATTCCATATGATAAAGCTAAGTTCTTTAGCCAAAGTCAAAAAGTCAACCCAAAAAGTTAACACCAGGCCCACATCTCGGAATCTGACAAAATTTAAAAAATCTGAACACCCATTCAATAACAAATCCAACCACATCAAAATCATCCAATTCATGCCTCAATTCGCCTTTCAAATCCTAAAAATATAGTTTATGAAGTTTCTACAATTTTCCCCAATTTTTCCAACCCAAAACACTACTTAAATGGTAAAACAATGATAGATTCAACTAATTTCACCAAAATCAAGTCATAATCACAAACCGCAATCAACTCCTTGAAAATCCCCTCAAGAATCACCTATAATCGAGGTCTCTTTCTCAAAATATGAAAAGTGGGTCCAAACCCTCGATTTTGAAATTAAATATTTGTTTCCCAGATACCCTTCTTCGCGAGCACTAAAAGTGCCTCGCGTTCGCGAAGAACAAAATACTCAGCTGCCAAAATTCATTTTATGCGAACGCAAGAGCCCCCTCGTAAACGCGATGAGCACTGGACCAAGGGCTATGCGAACGCGACCCCTCTCTCGCTAACGCGAAGGCTTACAAGCCTGTTACCCCACCTACCTTATCCTTCTACCCGAACACGATCACCACCTCGCCATCGCGATGAACAAACTCCTTATAACTTCGCGAACGCATGGCCTTCTTCGTGAATGCGAAAAACACACTTCACCTACCTCCTAGATACCCTTCGCGAATGCACGACCTCTCTGGCAAACGCGAACAAGGAACCCAGACATCAGATATTTGTGCAGCTCAACAAGGCCAAATTCGATACGTAATTAATTTGAATCTCACCCGAGGCCCCAGGACCCCATCCAAACATACCAACACATCCATAAAAATCATATGAACTTAGTCGAGACCTCAAATCACATCAATCAACATCAAAACATGAATCGCTCCCCAATTCAAGCCAAATGAAAATAATGGATTTCCGTCTTCAACAATCGAGGCCGAAACGTATCAAACCAACTCCAGTTGACCTCAAAATTAACACACAAGTCATAAATGACACAAAGGACCTGTTCCAACTTCAATAACCAAAATCCAAGCCCGGTAATCACAAAGTGAACTCTCGGTAAAACATCTCAACTCTCCAAACTTCAACTTTTTCAACTTTTACCAATTCAAGCAAAAATCACCTACAAACCTCCAAATCAATATCCGAACACACTCCTAAGAACAAAATCACCATAAAAAGCTATTGGAACCATCAAAAATCCATTCCGGAGTAATTTACACATAAATCAACATCCGATCAACTCTTTCAACTTAGGCTTCCAGCTTGGACTAAGTGTCCCAATTCATTTCGAAACATCCCCGGAACCAAACCAACCACCCCTGCAAGTCACATAACAACAAACAAATACAGAATGAGCAATATATAGGAAAACGGGGCTACCATATTTAAAACAATCGGCTGAGTCATTACACTAAGGAAGCACCAGCAGAATTACCCCACTCACGAATTGGAGCTATTTGCCCTTATATTTGCCTTGAAAATATGGCATCACTACTTTTACATAGTTCATGTGGACATATTAATTGATTAAAAGAACTTGCAGTACATATTCACGCAAAAAAAATTAAATATGAGGCAACAATGATGGCTTGAATTGTTATAGGATTATGATGTTGACATTTTGTACCACCCCGGAAAGGCAAACATTGTGGCTAATGCATTAAGTTGGAAATCTACGAGCAGCTTGTGGCCTGTGGTGCACCATAAGTTGGAGATGATTAAAGACTTACACCAGTTGGCTAACTTAAGTGTACAACTGCGAGATACCGGTAGCGGAGGAGCCATAGTTCGAATTATTGTTGAATCCTGGCTAATAACCGAAGTGAAAACACAACAACTTGGCCATCCAGCTCTGGTTAAAATAAGAGAAACCATTCCCTTGCAAAAGAAGCAAGTGTTCGAGCTATCCGAGGACATAGTCCTTAGATACAAGGACCGGTTGTGTGTGTCATATGTCGGAGGACTTTGAGAGCAGATCACGACACAGATTCATAGGTGACGGTATTCTATTTATCCAGGGACAACCAAGATGTCCCACGATCCTCGACAGCTATACTGGTGGAACGGTATGAAGAGGAGCATTACTGAACATGACGCTCGATGTAAACATTGCCAACAAGTTAAGATCAAACATCAAAAACCGAGATTGCTGCGAAATATGGAAATCCTGGCCTGTAAATAAGAAGTGATCGACATGAATTTTGTTATCAGATTACCACAATCACGTCGGAGATTTGATTCCATATGGGTCATCGTGGACCGACTCACCAAGTCAGCTTACTTTCTCCCAGTTAACACTACCTTCTCAACTGAAGAATATGCTAAGATATACACTAAGGAGATAGTTTGACTCAATGGGGTTCCGATCTCTATCATATCAGACCGAGGTGCCCAGTTTACGGCTAGCTTTTGGAAATCATTCCAAAAAGGGTTGGTACAAGGATCAACCATAGTACAGCTTCCCATCCACAAACCGATGGCCAGACCAAACAAACCATTCAAACGCTCGAGGACATGTTACGAGCCTGTGTTCTGGACTTCAAAAGAAGTTGGGAGGACCACCGAACACTCATCAAATTCGTGAACAATAACAGCTACCATGCCAACATTCAAATGGCACCATATGAGGCCCTATATGGACGAAAGTGTAGATCTCCTATCAACTTGTTCAAAGTGGGGAGAAAAAGGTTATTGGGGCCAGAGTTGGTGCAACTGGATATGGAAAAAGTAAAACTAATTCGAAGCCGGTTGTTGGCCGCCCAAAGTAGGAAGAAATCCTACTCGGATAACTGGTGGCAAGATTTGGAGTTCGTTGTTAGAGACTGGGTGTTACACACGGTATACAGTAAGCGGATTACTTGATTTTTCATGCATAGCTTCTCTTTATGCAAACTTTCATGATTTAAGGATGCCAGGCGCATATCTTCTCTATATGCTGAGTTGTTAAATTTGTATGGTACATATTCATATCTTCCCGATATTAAATTGTTGATGTATTATCTCATATCAATGCATATCTCCTCTAACTGTTGAACTATTATAAGACTTGTGCACTTCTTCTCCATGGGCACTGATTGGTTGTACCTCTATTTCATGCTTAGATTTCGATATTGTCGTTAGGTGCATGTATATGTTACTGAGGTATACAAGTTATGTAAAGTGAGTATCTGTCACGACCCTATGTCCCACCAAATTGGTCGTCATGGCACCTAACATTCAAGACTAGGTAAGCCAATCATATCAAAATTATTGAATCAGAAATACATGATATAATAAATATTGAATTTAATATAACATCGAAAATAGTGATAACAATAAGCCGAACATGGCAATGCTCACTACAACTTCCCAAAAACTAGGTACTATAGAGTCATGAGCTCTAATTGAATACATATAGAAGTCTCGAATACAATACTATTTGAATGCAAAAATAACAGTATCAACGTAAATGATGGAACTCCAAGGGACCGTGATGATCACGCAACACTACCTCGAGTCCTCACGAACAGTGTATGCACTCACTTTCTAAGTCTGCTACCCCAAACCCCTGGATCTGCACAAAATATGCAGAAGTGTAGTATGAGTATACCACAATCAGTACATAGTAAGTATCAAGACTAACCTCGTGATACTTACTCACGAGGTTCAAGTAACGTGCAATATATTAATAAATGGCAACAAGAATATATAACATGTTACAATACCAGTTATCTCGTTAAAACAGGTAGCAACAACTCAATGTAGGAAAAACTATCTTTGACAACAAGTCGTCAAGTAGAAACAGAGGCATACGATAACATGTTAAAAACTACTTTAAACTTGCTAAAAAGCATGACGTAGTTTAAAGAATGTATGTACATGATCAGGAATATCACCCTCGAACCACCATATAAACATCATCAAGAATGACACCCTTATTTTTCCACATGTGCAATAATAAAGAAGTGACATCCTTATTTTGTCACATGTGCATAATCAGATCACCACCCTTATTACGCCACGTGTGCAAGCCCAAGAACGCCACCCTTGTTTCGCTACATGTGCACAACAATAATCACAAACGTACGGCAAAGACATCGTGCCAACACCTAATCAATCCATCAAACATCCACACATTGCCATAATCATCACAACGCAATATACCAAATTACCGTCAAAGGATATAAGCTCACAAATTATAAACAAGGTGCACAAGGACATGACAATAATTAAAGTGGGATGGGTGTTCGATATATATAGCATGATTATGGCTAAATCAATTGTAGAAATCAAGTTTATGTAGACATAAGTGAATAAGCATATTTCATATAAGGAACATCATTAAAACAAGTCATATTTGAAGCCTAAGGTCTAATCCGGTCACATACCACATATAGCACTCGTGTACACACTCGTCACCTCATATACCATTGCTTTTCATATAACATAATTAGGCAAATATGGCAAAATCCTAAGGGATATTCCCCCAAAGAAGGTTAGGTAAGCTACATATCTCAATAAGCCCAAATCAATCCTCAAAATAGCCTTTTAAAAATCACCTCCGCCCAGCTCAAATCTAGCCAAAAACAACTCAATAACATCAAAAACTGCTATAGGAAACAATTCCAAACAATAAAGTCCCAATCTTTACCCAATTTCCCAAAAGTCAACAAAAGTCAACCCCAAGCGCACACGATCAAAACCCGAGTCAAGGGGTAGATCTCGACTACCAATAACTCCACGAGTTTAAATTTATGATTGGATAACAGAAGTTTAGTGCTCGGATCAACAAGTTCGCTCGACAAGAATTTCAAGAATATGAAGTTTTTCCTAAAAGGTTCTGTAGCCTCTCGAGGATAAATACGGATGTCTCCGTACCGATCCGCGACACTCTACTAAACCCGCTCATGACTCGTGAGACCTATGTAACCTAGGCTCTGATACCAACTTGTCACGACCCTAACCCCGAATCCGGTCGTGATGGCGCCTCCCGTGAAGATAAGGCCAGCCAATTTAACAAAAATTTCATTTTAAGCAGTTAATTAACATGAAAACAATATAAGCATGATTTAAATAGCAATAATTTGCGAAAATATAGCTAACCATAATAGAAACCATCACGACACAGCCCAAACCGGGGTGTCACAAGTCATGAGCAACTATGGATCCTGATACGAGTCTACTACATACAATATCTGGCACAACTGTTGGAAGAACATGGAAACAATAAGATAAGGGAGATACGGGGCTGTGGACGCCAACAGCTACCTCGTAGCCTCTGAATCACTGCCTAGAGGGGAGGAGTCAACACTCCGAAGCGGAACCAACAACGCCTGAATCTGCACACATAGTGCAGGGAGTAATGTGAGTACTTCGACCTAGTGAGTAATAAATATAAATAACGACTAAAAGTAGAAACCACGTAAAGCATAAGGCATTCTATAAGGAAGCAATAAAACATCATTTGAAAACAGTAAATCAGTGAGAAATCAAGTAAAATCTCCCTATCAACAATTCCACCCCTGGAGCAATATCGCATAACAGTATCAGCCCCTCGGGCTCAAATCTCAGAACAATACCAGCCCCTCGGGCTATCACATGGAATAGTATCAGCCCCTCGGCTATCACCTAGTACAATTTCAGCCCCTCGGGCTATATCCCACATCACAATGGGTACCCGCGGTCACTGGGGGTGCACAGACTCCGGGAGGGGCCCTTTACGGCCCAAGCGCAATAGCAAGTCACCTCGTGGCATCAAATCTAGGCCCTCGGCCTCATATCAATCAAGCCACCACGTGCCGTATATAAAGTATCTCAGGCCCTCGGCCTCATATCGCTCAGTATATCCTCACATCTGGCCCTCGGCCGCACTCAGTCAGAAAATCATCACAAGCCCCTCGGGCATAGTAAAACAGTAGTTCTCAGCCCAAAAACATCATTAAAATATTATTTAAGTCTCAAAACTGAGTAAAAGTGGCTGAATTATAACAGTGGAAAACAACATGACTGAGTTCAAGTAATAAGTCAAAATAGTGAGGAAACAATGATAAAAATCCTCGAAGGGTTCAAATAGTTGGCAGGAAGCCAAAATATGGCACGAATCCCAAATCATGATGATAACAAATAAGTTTCAGTCGAATACGAGGTAAAAATCATCAATCGGGACGGACCAAGTCACAATCCCCAGTAGTAAACGACCCTACGCTCATCATCGAGCGCGTGTCTCACCTCAATATAGCACTACGATGTACAATCCGAGGTTTCAAACCCTCAGAACATCATTTACAATCACTACTCACCTCGAACCGTCTAAATCCCTAGCCCGCGACGCTGTTGGCCCTAGAATTGGCCTCCACGCGCGTCGAATCTATCCAAAATCAGAACGAATACGTCACAATATGCTAAGGGGACAAAGCCCAAGCGAAAACAATTGAAAAATACCAAAAATTCCGAAATTAGCAAAACCCAAGCCCCGGGCCCACTTCTCGAAGTTCAAAAATTTTCACATCAACGGGTTCCTTATCTCCCAACGAGTTCATACATATCAAAAGTTCTCAAATCCGACCCCAAATGGTCCTCCAAATACCCAATTATAATTTCAAAATCCAAAGCCCTATTTCTTCTTTTTTGTTAGCAATACTTCAATGATTTTCTAGATGGATTTCACAATATAAACGAGTTTTAGGTCCGAAATTCTTACCTCCAATCGATTCTCCTTGAATCCCTTGTTAAGTTCCTTTAAGAACCTCCAAAAATGAGAAACTATGGGTGAAAATATACCCAAAATCGTGGACAAAAATACTTAAAAACATACTGTCTATGCAAGTCGCATGTGTGAAATGCGACTTGGCTCCTATTTCCAGGAAGAAAATTGCAGTCCCAGCCTTCGATAAATCGCTCATAACTTTCTGTACAAATGTCCAAATGATATATGGTTTATCTTTCTGAAAACTAGATTCAAAGGTACAACTTTCATTTTTTGATCATCTCTTAATTCCTTATATGTTGTGAGATATAAGCTTCCAAAGTCGATCCTTTGCAGCAGAAATTTCTGCCATGCTCACTGCCCGGAAAACAACAGCAGTACGGAGCTTCGGTTAATCGATCGTAAATTTTGATACAAATGTCCAACTGATAAATGGTTTATATTTTGGGAAACTAGAATTAAAGGGCTACAACTTTCGTCTTTTGATCATCTCCAAATTCCTTATAGACTGCAAGATATAAGCTCCCAAAATAAGCTCTGTGCAGCAGAAATTTCTGCGATGCACCAGCAGTTAGAACGACCTAGAAATGGTCCAAAAGCGCTTCGAAACTCATCTGAGCCACTCGAGACTCCATCCGAATATACCAACAAGTCCTAAAACATATTACGAACTAGTCGAGGCCTCAAATCACATAAACAACGCTAAAATCACGAATCATACCCCAATTCAAGCCTAATGAAACTAACAAATTCCAACTTCTACATTCGATATCGAAACCTATCAAATCGAGTCCGATTGACCTCAAATTTTGCACACAAGTCATAAATGACATAACGGACCTATGAAGATTTTCAGAACTGGATTCCGACCCTGATATCAAAAAGTCAACTCCTCGGTCAAACTTTCCAAAAATCTTCCATTTTCCAACATTTGCCAAAATGCGTTGAATTGTCCTACGGACTTTCAATTTCAAATCCGGACATACGCCTAAATCCGAAATCACCGTACGAAGCTATAGCAACTTTGGGAATTCCATTCCCACCCTCGGATAAAAATCTCGCCTAACAACCGGAAATCGCCAAAATACTAACTCCACTAATTCAAGCCTAATTGTACACCGGACCTCCAAACCAATTCCAATCGCACTCCTAAGTTATAAATCACCTCCCCGAAGCTAACCGAACCATCGGAACTCACATCCGAGCCCTCTAACTCATAAGTCAACTTCCGGTTGACTTTTCCAACTTAAACCTTCTTAAAAGAGACTAAGTGTCTCGTTTCTTACCAAATTCACTCCAAACGCAAACTACTCAACTCGATCACATAAAACACAGATAACGAAGCATAATGAAGCAGAAATGGGGAAACGGAGCGGTAACTCATGAGACGACTGGTCGGGTCGTCACATCCTCCCCAACTTAAACAAACATTCATCCTCGAACGAGTCAAGAAACATACCTGAAGCCTCAAATAGGTGAGGATATCTGCTCCACATCTCCCGCTTGGTCTCCCAGATAGCCTCCTCCACGGGCTGACCTCTCCACTGCACTTTCACTGAAGCTATATCCTTTGACCTCAACTTCCGAACCTGACGACCCAAAATAGCCACTGGCTCCACATCATAGGTCAAATCATCATCCAACTGGACCGTGCTGAAGTCCAAAATATGAGTCGGATCCTCAATATACTTCCGGAGCATAGAAACATGAAATACCGGGTGCACACTCGACAAGCTGGGTGGCAAACCAAGCTCATAAGCCACCTCCCCAATCCTCCGAAGCACGTCAAACAGCCCAATGAACCGAGGACTCAATTTCCCTTTCTTCCCGAATCTCATAACACCATTCATGGGCGAAACCTTAAGCAAGAGCTTCTCACCAACCATGTAGGACACATCTCGAACCTTCCTGTCAGCAAAACTCTTTTGCCTCGACTGTGCTGTACGAAGCCTCTCCTGAATCACTTTCACCTTCTCTAGAGCATCCTGAACCAAATCAGTCTCCAATAGCCTAGCCTCGCCGGGCTCGAACCACCCAATTGGAGATCTACACCGCCTCTCATACAAAGCCTCATACAGAGCCATCTTAATACTCGACTGGTAGCTGTTGTTATAAGCAAACTCTGCAAGCGGTAGAAACTCATCCCATGAACCTCCGAAATCAATAACACATGCACGCAACATGTCCTCCAATATCTGAATAGTACGCTCGCACTGCCCGTCCGTCTGGGGATGAATAGTTGTGCTCAACTCCACCTGATTACCCAACTCTCTCTGCACGGCTCTCCAAAACTGCGAAGTAAACTGATTACCTCTATCTGAAATGATAGAAACTGGGACACCATGCAGCCGAACAATCTCCCGGATATAAATCCCTGCCAACCGCTCTGAAGAATAGGTAGTACACACAGGAATGAAGTGCGCAGACTTGGTCAGCCGATCCAAAATCACCCAAACAGCATCGAACTTCTTCAAAGTCCGTGGAAGTCCAACAACAAAGTCCATAGTGATCCGTCCCACTTCCACTCGGGAGTAGCCATCTGCTGAAGCAAGCCACCCGGTCTCTGATGCTCATATTTTACCTACTGACAGTTGAGACACCGAGCTACAAATCCCACAATATCTTTCTTCATTCTTCTCCACCAATAGTTCTGTCTCAAGTCCTGATACATCTTCGCGGCACCCGGATGAATGGAATACCGCGAGCTATGGGCCTCCTCCAGAATCAACTCCCGAAGCCCATCCACATTGGACACACAAATCCGACCCTGCATCCTCAACACTCCATCATCGCCGATGGTCACATCTCTGGCATCATTATGCTGAACTCTGTCCCTAAGGACAAGCAAATGCGGATCGTCATACTGGTGCCATCTGATGCAATCATATAAGGAAGACAGAGAAACCACACAAGCCAACACCCGACTAGGTTCTGAAATATCTAATCTCACAAACCGATTGGCCCAGGCTTGAACATCAACTGCAAGGGGTCTCTCCCCAACTGGAATATATGCCAAACTCTCCATACTCACTGCCTTTCGGTTCAAAGCATCGGCAACCACATTGGCTTTTCCCGGATGGTGCAATATAGTGATATCATAATCCTTGAGCAACTTCAACCATCTCCGCTGCCTCAAATTAAGATCCTTTTGCTTGAACAAATGCTGAAGGCTGCGATGATTAGTAAATACCTCACAGGATACGCCATACAAGTAATGCCTCCACATCTTCAATGCATGAACTATAGCAGCCAGCTCCAAATCATGAACGGGGTAGTTCTTCTCATGGGGCTTCAACTGACGAGAAGCATAAGCAATAACTCTACACTCCTGCATCAATACACAACCAATCCCAACTCTCGAAGCATCACAATACACGGTATTTGAACCTGAAGCTGATGGCAAAACCAATACTGGAGCTGTGGTCAAGGCTGTCTTGAGCTTCTGAAAGCTCTCCTCACACTCGTCCGACCATACAAATGGAGCACCTTTCTGAGTCAATTTGGTCAAGGGCGATGCAATGGATGAGAATCCCTGAACAAACCGGTGATAATAGCCTACCAACCCAAGAAAGCTACGAATCTCTGTGACTGAGGATGGTCTAGGCCAACTCTGAACCGCCTCTATCTTCTTTGGATCAACCTGAATACCCTCGCTGGACACTACATGCCCCAAGAAAGCCACTGAACCGAGCCAAAACTCACACTTAGAGAATTTTGCATAAAGCTTCTCCTCCCTCAATCTCTGCAATACAACTCGCAAATGCTCCGCGTGCTCTTCCTGACTACGCGAGTACACCAGAATATCATCAATGAATACAATAACGAATGAATCTCGATAAGGCCGAAATACACTGTTCATCAACTGCATGAACGTTGTTGGGGCATTGGTTAGCCCGAAAGACATAACAAGAAACTCATAGTGACCATATCTAGTCCTGAAAGCAATCTTAAGAATATCTGAATCCCTGATCTTCAACTGGTGATAACCCGAACGGAGATCAATCTTGGAGAACACTCGCGCTCCCTGAAGCTGGTCAAATAAATCATCAATGCAAGGCAAAGGATACTTGTTCTTAATTTTTACCTTGTTCAATTGCCTATAATCGATGCAAATTCTCATTGTGCCATCCTTCTTCTTCACAAAGACAACCGGCGCACCCCAAGGTGACACACTAGACTGAATGAACCCCTTATCTAGGAGTTGCTGAAGCTGCTCCTTCAATTCTTTCAACTCTGCTGGTGCCATACGATATGGCAGAATAGAAATGGGCTGAGTGCTCGGCACCAGGTCAATACCAAAATCAATATCCCTGTCCGGTGGCATGCCCGGCAGGTCTACAGGAAATACATCGGGAAAATCCCTCACAACTGGAACAGGATAAATGCTAAGAGTCTCAGCTCCAACATCCCTCACAAATGTTAGATATGAAAGGCAACCCTTCCCAACCATACGCTGGGCCTTCAAGAACGATATCACTCTACTAGGAACATAATCAGTCACACCACGCCACTCAATCCGCGGTATAGCCAAAGTGACTATCTTAGCATGACAGTCTAGAATAGCACGACACGGAGATAACCAATCTATGCCCAAAATGACATCAAAATCCACCATGCTCAATAGCAATAGGTCCACTCGTGTATTTAGACCCCCAATAGTCACCACACATGACCGGTACACACGGTCTACAACAATAGTATCGCCCACCGGTGTAGACACATGAACAGGTAAAGCAAGAAACTCCCGGGGCGTCCCCAAATAGTGAGAAAAATATGAGGACACATAAGAATAGGTGGAACAGGGATCAAATAATACAGAGGCATCTTTGTGGCAGACTGAAACAATACCTGTGATGACAGCATCTGAAGCAATGACATCTGTCCTGCCTGGAATAGCATAGAAACGAGCCTGGCTATCGCCTGATCGACCTCCCTCTCTGGAGCGACCCCTGGCTGCCTGACCTCCACAACTAGCTGGCTGGGCGAGTGGTAAAGTAACTGGAGTAGAAGTCGAGGGCTGACCCCTCTGCTGAGATGAACTAGCACCACGATGAGGACACTGCCTCCACATGTGGCCTGCCACACTCATAACAGCTCCCTAGTGCTGGAGAAGGGGACTGAAGGGAATCCCTCGCACAGGAGTGTCTAGCGGATGCCCTCGGCATAGAAGAACCCTAGGCTAACGGAGCGCGAGCTGAACTCTGAGCTAAAAGAGCACTGAGTGATGACTGGCCCTGCTGCAACCCATGATAAACATGACATGAAGATGCCCCGGGATACTCTAGACGGGCTGACTGTGCAGGCCTGAAAGAACAACCTCTACCATGCTGAAACTGGCCCCTCGAACGAGTACCACTATAACTGCCCGATCCTCGAGGCCTCTTGGCCTCCCTCTCCTCTCACTCCTGACGACAAACCGTCTCAATCTCGCGAGCGATATCAACTACCTCCTCGAACGTAGCACCCAACACTTTCTCTCTGGTCTTAAGAATACGGAGATGATAGTTAAGGCCATCCACAAATATCCTGATCCTCTCACGATCTCTCGGAACCATCCAGACGGCATGACGAGCCAACTCAGAAAACCTCGACTCATACTATGACACAGTCATATCCCCTTGTCACAACCACTCGAACTGTCTACGCAGCTCCTCTCTGTGGGACTGCGGCACATACTTCTCCAAGAAAAGAGCGGAGAACTACTGCCAAGTAAGGGGCACTACACCAACCGGCCTACGCCTCTCATACGCCTCCCACCAAATGAAGGCAGCTCCAGAAAACTGAAAGGTGGTAAATGCCACACCACTAGACTCAAGAATCCCTGCTGTACAGAGCATCCGCTGACACTTATCAAGAAAACCCTAGGCATCCTCGCCCTCAGCACCACTGAATGACGGAGGCTGGAGTCTACCAAACCTCTCGAGACGATGCTGCTCATCATCCAGCATAACTGGTACCATGAACTCCTGGGCTGGTGCAACCGGCTGGGCTAGAGGTGCCCCCCGCGTCTGAAGTCCCTGCACTACATGCTCAGGTGTGCGAGAAGCGGGGGTCTGATTGCCTCCCCCGGCCTGTGAAGTAGCTGCTGTTGTGGTGGCTGAAACTGCCTGAGAGAGGCCAGTGCGAACGGATAAGATCTGAGCCAAGGCCTCCTGAAGACCCAGAATCACGATGGACACCGCCGGTGCCTGAACTGGTGCTGTTGGAGCCTGATCCTGAGCTGGGGCCGCTGGTGGATCAACAGGTGCTGCTCTTGCTGCTCTGCCTCTGCCACGACCTCGTCCACGGCATCTGGTGGCCTCAGTGGGTGGCACTGGTGGTCGTCCACCTCATCTGGTAGCTCGCGTCCTCACCATCTGTGAGGGAATAGGATGACAGAAGTTTAGTGCTTGGATCAACAAGTTCGCTCGACAAGAATTTCAACAATATGCAGCCTCTCGCGGATAAATACAAACGTCTCCGTACCGATCCGCGAGACTCTACTAAACCCGCTTATGACTCATGAGACCTATGTAACCTAGGCTCTGATACCAACTTGTCATGACCCTAACCCCGAACCTGGTCGTGATAGCGCCTCCCGTGAAGACAAGGCCAGCCAATTTAACCAAAATCTCATTTTAAGCAGTTAATTAACATGAAAACAATATAAGCATGATTTAGTAGCAATAATTTGCGGAAATATAGCTAACCATAATAGAAACCATCCTGACACAGCCCAAACCGGGGTGTCACTAGTCATGAGCCACTATGGATATTGATACAAGTCTACTAAATACAATATCTGCACAACTGTTGGAAGAACATAGAAACAATACGACAAGGGAGATATGAGGTTGCGGACGCCAACAGCTACCTCGTAGTCTCTGAATCACCACCTGGATGGGAGGAATCAGCACTCCGGAGTGGAACCAACAACGCCTGAATCTGCACACATGGTGCAGGATTAATGTGAGTACTCCCAACGAGTTCATACATATAAAAAGTTCTCAAATCCGACCCCAAATGGTCCTCCAAATACCCAATTAGAATTTCAAAATCCCAAGTCCTATTTCTTCCATTTTTAGCAATACTTCAATGATTTTCTAGGTGGATTTCACAATATAAACGAGTTTTAGGTCCGATATTCTTACCTCCAATCGATTCTCCTTGAATCCCTCGTTAATTTCCTTTAAGAACCTCCAAAAATGAGCAACAATGGGTGAAAATATACCCAAAATCACGGAAAAAAAGACTTAAGAACATTCTGTCTACGCAAGTCGCATGTGTGAAATGCGACTTGGCTCCTATTTCCAGGAAGCAAATTACAGTACCAGCCTTCGGTAAATCAATCATAACTTTCTGTACAAATGTCCAAATGATAAATGGTTTATCTTTCTGAAAACTAGATTCAAAGGGATACAACTTTCATTTTTTGATCATCTCATAATTCCTTATATGTTGCGAGATATAAGCTTCCAAAGTTGGTCATGTGCAGCAGAAATTTCTGCCATGATCACTGCCTGGAAAACAATAGCAGTACCGATCTTCGGTTAATTGATTGTAAATTTTGATACAAATGTCCAAATGATAAATGGTTTACATTTTTGGAAACTAGAATCAAAGGGCTACAACTTTCATGTTCTTATCATCTCCAAATTCCTTATAGATTGCGAGATATAAGCTCCCAAAATAAGCTCTGTGCAGCAGAAATTTCTGCATGCACCAGCAGTTAGAACGACATAGAAATGGTCCGAAAGCACTCCGAAACTCACTCGAGCCACTCGAGACCCCATCCGAATATACCAACAATTCCTAAGACATGTTATGAACTTAGTCGAGGCCTCAAATCACATCAAACAACGCCAAAAACGCGAATCATACCCCAATTCAAGCCTAATGAATCTAACAAATTCCAACTTCTACATTCAATGCCGAAACCTATCAAATCGAGTCCGATTGACCTCAAATTTTGCACGCAAGTCATAAATGACATAACGGACCTATGAAGATTTTCAGAACTAGATTCCGACCCCGATATCAAGAAGTCAACTCCTCGGTCAAACTTTCCAAAAATCTTCCATTTTTCAAAATTCATAAAATGCGTTGAATTGTCCTACGGACTTCCGATTTCAAATCCGGACATATGCCTAAGTCCAAAATCACCGTACGAAGCTATAGCAACTCTCAGAATTCCATTCCGACCCTCGGATAAAAATCTCGCCTAACAACCGGAAATCGCCAAAATACTAACTCCACCAATTCAAGCCTAATTCTACACCAGACCTCCAAATCAATTCTGATCACACTCCTAAGTCATAAATCACCTCCCGAAGCTAACCGAACCATCGGAACTCACATCTGAGCCCTCTATCTCATAAGTCAGCATCCGGTTGACTTTTCCAACTTAAACCTTCTTAAAAGAGACTAAATGTCTCATTTCTTACCAAATTCACTCCGAACGCAAACTACTCAACTAGATCACATAAAACACGGATAACGAAGCATAATGAAGCAGAAATGGGGGAAACAAAGCAGTAACTCATAAGACGACTGGCCGGGTGTGACGACTCGGCTAGTTGTCTCGTGAGTTACCGCTCCGTTTTTCCTATTTTCCGTCTCATTATGCTTCGTTATCCATGTTCTATGTGATCGAGTTGAGTAATTTGCGTTTGGAGTAGGTTTGGTAAGAAATGAGACACTTAGTCTCTTTTAAGAAGGTTTAAGTTAGAAAAGCCAACCGGATGTTGACTTATGAGTTAGAGGGCTCGGATGTGAGTTCCGATGGCTCGTTTAGCTTCGGGAGGTGATTTATGACTTAGGAGTGTGATCGGAAATGGTTTTGGAGGTCCCGTGTAGAATTAGGCTTGAATTGGTGAAGTTAGTATTTTGGTGATTTCCGGTTGTTAGGCTAGATTTTGATCCGAGGGTCGGAATGGATTTACGAGAGTTCCTATAGCTTCGTATGGTGATTTCAGACTTAGGCGTATGTCCGGATTTGAAATTGGAAGTCCGTAGGACAATCCAACGCATTTTGGCGAATGTTGGAAAATAGAAGATTTTTGGAAAGTTTGACCGAGGGGTTGACTTTTTGATATCGGGGTCGGAATCCAGTTTTGAAAAAGTTCATAGGTCCGTTATGTCATTTATGACTTGTGTGCAAAATTTAAGGTCAATCGGACTCGATTTGATAGGTTTCGGCATCGAATGTAGAAGTTGGAATTTATTAGTTTCATTAGGCTTGAATTGGGGTATGATTCATGTTTTTTACATTGTTGGATGTGATTTAAGGCCTCGACTAAGTTCATAATATGTTTTAGGACTTGTTGGTATATCCAGACGGGATCCCGAATGGCTCGGGTGAGTTTTGGGTGGTTAAACGGATTATTTCATCTTTGGAAAATATGAAAAAATCTGCAGAAAAAACTGATGCGTGTAGTCCTGTTTGGAAGCTCATATCTTGCAATCTATAAGGAATCAGCAAAATTGCAAAACATGAAAGTTGTAGTCCTTTGAATCTAGTTTCCATAATGATAAAGCATTCATCATTTGGACATATATACAGAATGTTACGATAGATCGAAGTTGGCTGGTGGAGCAGTTTTGACAGAACTTCTCGATGCTCTTTAGAAACTCATATCTCGGAATATTTAAAGAGTTATGTAGTGTACAACCTATCAAATGAAAGATCTTCGAGTCTAGTTTCTAAGCCTATTTTGTCCGATATTGGGTATAGTTTCACCCATAGTTGTTCATTTTTGGAGGTTCTTGAAAGAAATTAACGAGGGATTCAAGGAGAATCGATTGGAGGTAAGAATTTTGGACCTAAAACTCGTTTATATTGTAAAATCCACCCAGAAAATCATTGAAGTCTTGCTAAAAATGGAAGAAATAGGGCTTGGAATTTTGAATTTTTAATTGGGTATTTGGAGGACCATTTGGGGCCGGATTTGAGAACTTTTGATATGTACGAACTCGTGGGTAGATAAGGAACCCGTTGATGTGAAAAATTTTTAACTTCGAGAAGTGGGCCCGAGGCTCGGGTTTTGCTAATTTCGGGATTTCTTGGTATTTTTGATTGTTTTTGCTTGGGTTTTGTTCCCTCAACATATTGTGACATATTTGTTCTGAATTTGGATAGATTTGACGCACGTGAAGGCCAATTTGAAGGGCAAAGGCGTCGTGGGCTATGGATTTAGCCGGTTTGAGGTGAGTAATGTTTGTAAATGATGTTCTGAGGGTTTGAAACCCCGGATTGCACATCGTAATGCTGTATTGAGTTGAGGCACATGCTCGATGATGAGCATGGGGTCATTTACTACTGGGGATTGGGGCTTTGTCCATCCCGATTTATGATTTTATTATGAAACCTGTTTGATATCATCATGATTTGGGCTGCTTGCCATATTTTGGGCTTCTTGCCGGTTATGTGAACCCTTCAGAGGTATTTATCACTGTTTAGTGAATTCATATTTGGGCTTCGTGCCGGTTATGTAAACCCTTCAGGGGTATTTGTCACTGATTTGAATCATTATTTGAACTCAGTTTTGAAAATTAAATGATGTTTTCAAATGATTTTTTTTTAATGGATCGGGTGGCACGCCGCCACGGGATTTGATTTTAATGGATCGGGTGGCACGCCGCCACGGGATTTGATGTTAATGAATCGGGTGGCACGCTGCCACGGGATTTGATTTTAATGGATAGGGTGGCACGCCACCACGGGATTTGATTTTAATGGATCGGGTGGCACGCCACCACGAGACGTAATGTGCATGGATCGGGTGACACGCCGTCACGAGATATTGCGCTACTGAACCCCCCACAGTAAGCGCCGGGTACCCAGGGAACGGGTGGCACGCCACCACGATAGTCATGACTTGCATTGCATTTCATTACATTGCATTGCATTGCATTTTTGGTTGTGTTGATGTTGTTTCCGTTCACTTCATGTTATCTATTTGAGATGTTACATGTTATTACTGTTCCATCGTGGATTTCTCTAAGTCTTATGTGTTTCTTACTTTCAGTCATTATTTATATGTATTACTCACTGAGTTGGAAGTACTCACATTACTCCCTACACCATGTGTGCAGATTCAGGCGTTATCGGTTCCGCTCCGAGACATTGATTACTACTGTCAAAGCGGCGATTCAGAGATTACAAGGTAGTTGTTGGCGTCCGCAGCCCCGTATCTCTTTTATCTTGTTATTTCCAGTATCTTCGAACAATTGTGCCAAGATATTGTATTAGTAATCTTATTATTAGGATTTTCATTAGTTGCTCATGACTTTGTGACACCCCGGTTCAGGCTGTAGTCGGGATGGTTCACTGTATTTTGTCGCAAATTGCTGTTATTAAATCGTACTTATATTATTTTTGTATTGTTTAATTGTTTGAATGAAGTTTAGTTGAATTGGCTGGCCTTGTCTTCATGAGAGGCGCCATCACGATCATGGTTGGGATTTTGGGTCGTGACACCGGGTCGTCACAAGTTCGCAAATGCGACCAAGCATCGCAGATGCGATGTCCCCTTCACGGATGCGACACCAGCTTCGCACATGTGAAGATGGCCTTCTGAGCCAAACTCATCCAAAACTCACCTGAGCCCCTCCGGCCCCATACCAAGCATCCATACAAGTATATAATATTCAAAACCACAAATCGAACTCGCTCGCAAACTCAAAACATAAAAATAATATTCAAAACCACAAATCGAACACCAAAATGCATTGTGCAAACCTTAAAATTCAAGAACTTCAATATTCACAACCAAGTGTTTCATTCCTACCAAACCAACTCGGAATGAGACCAAACAGTGCACACAAGTTTCAAATGACAAAATGGACATATTCAAGTTTTGAAACAACAATCCGTACCCGATAGACTCAAAGTCAACCCCTGGTTAAACATATAAAAATTTTAAACCCTCAAATTGCCAACTTTTAGCAAAAAAGCCAAATCATCCCAAGAACATCCATATACAAATCCGGACATACATCTAAGTTCAAAATCACCTGACAAATCTATTGGAACTATCAAAACACAAATCCAAGGTCGTTAACACAAAAGTCAAACCTTGGTCAACTGTTATAACTTAAGCTTCTAAAAATAGAACTAAATGTTCCAATTCATTCTAAAACAAACTCCCGGAACCAAACCAAATCATCCCTGCAAGTCACATAAAAACAACTAAACACACAGGAAGCATCAAATGGAGAAACGTGGCCCAAGTGTACAAAATAACTGACCGAGTCATTACATTCTCCTCATCTTAAAAATGTTCATACTCTAATGAGTGAAGAATCAAACTGAAGTGCTAAAAAGATGAGGATTTTTGGTCCTCATAACACGCTCGATCTCCGAAATCGCCTTCTCAATTGGTTAACCCCTCCACTGAACCTTCACCAATGCAATAGCTCTAGACCGGAGCTTCCGAACCTGCATATCCTAAATGGCCACAGGATCCTCCTCATACGCCAGATTTCCATCCAACTACATTGTTCTAAAGTCCGAAACATGGGACTTATCTTCATGATACTCCCGAAAGATAGAAACATGGAATATCGGACGAAGTCCTGAATGTCTAAAAGGCAAGGAAGGTCTATAAGCAACCTCGTCGACTCTCTCGAACACCTCAAAAGGGCCAATAAAACCTCGCACTCAACTTGCCCTTCTTCCCGAACCTCATCACACCCTTCATGGGTGAAACTCTAAGAAGAACGTTCTCACCTTCCATGAAAGCCACGTCACGAACCTTTTGGTCTGCAAAACTCTTCGGCCTGGACTAATCTGTGTGAAGCCTCTCTTGAATCAGCTTCACCTTCTCCAAAGCATCACGGATCAATATGTACCCAATTACCTAGCCTTGCTAGGCTCGAACCAACCAATAACCTCAACATTACTCTAGCATAGTTTATTGTACGCATGTAGTCAATCAATTGAGTAACACATAAAATCAAGTAAAACACACAACCGCACAAGGTATAGAGTAATCCATAATCTACCCTAGGCATGAATACCAATGGCATACGTATATATGCTTTCACCTCAAATATACATCATCCCTACATATAGAAAACAATGTAAATTAGTAGGAAAAATTCCCTCAACTAAAGCTTGACAAGATACTTACCTCATCTGGCTAGTCCAAAGCTCCAAAATCCTATTTCCTTGCTAAATCAACTCTAACCAGCTCAAATCTGGCAATACGAAGTAACCACAATCAATAAAGTTTCGATCTTTGAAGAATTCCAAAAAAGTCAACATAAGTCAACTCGGGCTAGTGTGTTCGAAATCCGGAATCATTACCAAAATACGATGACCTATAACCTAGAGAGTCCAAATATGTGATTAGTTTTCAAATTCGAGTTCAACTCGATGTTCAAACCCCAAAAATACACCTTCTTATCTTGTAGATAAAAATTCCAAATTTTACTTTAAAATTTCATGTTTTAGGTATAGAAATTAGGATGGGCGTTCGGACAATTCGGATTAGATATGAAAATATTAGTTTGAATTTCGATTTAGGGATTGAAGAAATGACAATAATCAAATCCAAAAAACTCATATTGGATCGGATTTTTTAAGTTTGGATTTGGATTAATCGGTTTGGATAGATAAGATTTTTGGTTTTGAGCTTATAAGTTGAGATGTTTCTTCTTTGTACAATAATGAACATCCAAATGAAGTTCTTATGTTAAATGTCTAAAAAGTTCATCATTTTCACCGCAATCATCCAAAGAAAGTATTCAAGTAATGAAATCATCATCAAGAAAATACAACAAAGACATTAGTCAAACCGATAAAAAGCAGCAATAGTAAAATCATGTCCAAATAGAAAGTATTCTGATAGTAACTTAGTAATTAGTATTGAATATATGGGATTATATCTAATGGTTAGGATATTGGACTTGTTACTATTGTCATATGACTAATAGACTAAATATAAATTATAAAAAATTTGGATTTTCAGATATCCAAAAATCAGATGTACCAAATCCAATATCCAATCCGAAATCCAAAAATTAAAAATCTCATCCATAATTCGAAAATCCAAACAATTCATATTTCGGTTTGGATTTCGGGTTTGGCAAAACTATGCTCACCCCTAGTAGAAATCCATGGGGAATCCAATATATATAACCAAATCCAAATATAAATTACTTACCCATAAAATAGTGATGCAAATCTCCTAAAAAATTGCTTCTTCCCAAGCTTCAAAACTTTATAAGAAAAAGTGACTAAATCCTCAAACAAGTAAAAATAATATAGCTGATGTCCCAGCCCAAATGAGATGTTGGATGACCTCGAAACTCACATTTGATACGCCCAACATAATACTTGCAAGATTACACCCAAGATAACCTTTTGAATCGCGCAAGTTGGCTTTAAAATGAGGAAGATATGATATTTTGAAGTTTTAAAGGAAGTTTGAAATATATGGACGAACTCAGGGATATAACCTGTATTTTCGGAATTGTTGCACCAAAAAATCAGCAATTGCAAAATCTTCATTTTAGCACCCCAAAACTCATTTGGAACCTCCCGGACACAAAATATATATGCGTTTCAATTATTAAACATACTACAAACCTGCTTGCACACTCAAACCACCGAAAAGAGGTTGTCTTGACCCAATATTGCCGTGGTCAAACTCCAAATACTTTACTTAACTAGTCTCTCAACCAACGATGCAAAACACAGCCGAGCCATTCTGGACCCTATCCAATCATACCGACAATTACAAATACATTATTGAAACTTATCTGAAGCCTCAAAAAACCCATGGGAACATTACAACAAAGAATCGAGGCTCAAACCGAATTAAATTTGTCTTAAGTTGTTAAGTCTTCATTCTTCCAAAAGAATATCTTAATCACACTTAGACACTTCGAATTACTTCTACACATTGTACAAAAGTTCAATTCAACTACATAGACCTATTCAAAGTGTCGGAACACCAATTGAAGTCCAGTAACATTAAAGTAAACGCTTCGTCAAACTTATGAACTCTTAAGTTTTTCAAATTACCAACTTCCGACAAATTTCATCGAATTCTTATAGGAAACTCAAAAACCAAATCCGAACATACATACAAGTCCAAATCATAAAACGAACCTATTGGAACAACTAAAATCCAATTCCGAGTCCGTTTACCTAAAAGTCAAACATTGGTCAACTCTTCCAACTTAAAGCTTCCATACTGAGAGTCGTTCTTCCAAATTAATCCAGAACCAGTCGAAAACAAAAATTGACCATATACACAAGTCAAAATAATTCATATGAAACTACTCAAAGTTCATATCGCTAAACGAAATGCTAAAGCTCAAAATTTATTCAGGGAATAAGTGATTATCCAAGGATTCTTCAAGAATCCTTGATTCGATTTAGGTTAGGGTTTTTAATTGAATCATTGTTGTGATAGTAAGAATATAAGGTTTTAATCGATTCATAGGGTCTTGGCTTTAATAATGACTAAATTGCTTCACTGGAACCCATACTTTAACTAGCATTTGTTGCTGCAGAATAAACCAATTTCAAAATGGTATAACATTCTCGATAGAGCATGAGTTCTAGTATTATAAGCGTTTACTCATAGGAACGACCGCGAATTTGATTAAATACTCTTCGTGCGTTGTCAGCAAACATAGATATATGTCCACCTAATGCGTATACTTCTATTTTTTGTCTTTAGCATAGGGTTTGCTTCCTCCTACTGAATATAAGTATCTAGATTTTTTTTATTAATATCAACGACGAGATCTATTATCCTTTTTGCATGTCCTCTAAAATATGATGTAGGCACAAGTTCTCCTAATTTGTGGCCTACCATACTATCCATTATATAAATTGGCAAATGTTCTTTTCTATTATGGATAACAATAGTATGACCGATCATTATGGGTATAGCAGTAGATGCCTAGTACCAAGTTACTATTATTTCTTTTTCTACTTTTGTGTTAAGCTTATCAAATTTTTGAATAAATGATTGGCTACAAAAGGATTTTTTTAGTGAACGTGTCACAAGTTTACTCCAACTTTTTTTTTATGTAATGTTTTTGTAAAAACGAAGAATTTAATTCGTGTACATGAACTATGTTACCGGTATTTACAATCTTGTGTTTTCTATTATATTGTTCAATACATTCACGGATAATATTACTAATTTCGTCAGCGTGAATGCTTACAATGATTCTTTCTTTATTAATTTTTGAAAGAAAACATAATACCTACAATAGAAAGACTAATCAGCTATTTCTTTCATTGTTCCCAACATGACAATATTGGCACTTATGGAACATAAATGTAACTCGTTTTTCAAACAACTATATAAAGTTCCTAAAACTCCTCGTAAGGCTTGTTGCAAAACCCGTTGTCTGACTTGATTAATCACCCTTTGATGTTCAAACTGAATCATTTCATTTTTGTAATTTTCTAGTTGTTCCACAATCTTATAAGTTGAATTAATCAAATTCAATTTTTCTCATTCTATCTCGGAGTATCCATTCACTCGAAACTGCTCGACTTCGGTTTCTATTTTCAATAAGGGAGAACAATCTTTTTCGAGTTGTTCAATTGCCCCTCTATGCAGTTCTTCTGAATTTCAAATAGTATTCATCCTCGGTTTTTGATTATCTAATAAATCACTTAGTGAAAGTAGATTATTTTTTCATTCTTTTCCAAAATTCCATAATCCCTTCATGAACCAAACATGAATTTTTCGTTTCATTTGGCTCTCACGCTCAACTACTTAATTACTTAAAGTAAATTCTCATATCTTTTTATATGAACGTAATAAGCCTATCTTCTCTTCTTTGTTCATATTCCAAAAAGATATTGAAACTAATGTAAGACCAATATATTCGGAGGACTCTTCTGACAAAATAAAAAATATATAATTGTCAGCGAAGTTGTGTCACGATCCAAAATCCACATAATCGTGATCGCACCTAACCCAACCTGCTAGGTAAGCCAAATCAACAGTCAACACAACTCATATAAGAATAATAAGAATCAATAAGTGAAATAACTTAATTTCTATACAATAACCCACCAGATTGGTTGTACAAGACATGAGCCATTAAGACTTAAGATTTACAA
Organism: Nicotiana obtusifolia; assembly: GCA_002018475.1. Lineage (NCBI taxonomy): Eukaryota > Viridiplantae > Streptophyta > Magnoliopsida > Solanales > Solanaceae > Nicotiana > Nicotiana obtusifolia. The sequence continues at coordinate 133,102 of MCJB01009200.1, forward strand.
ATCTTGTACGAAAATAAGTACAACATTTGTTTGGAATATACATCAACATTTTACAAATCTAAAGCTTCCAAGGACAAGTGATAGCTATATCCAGAAAGCAGATACATCATCAATGACAGCTCCTGCCATCCATAGCAACTCAGCTCCAAGATTTGCATGCAAGGTACAAAAGTGTAGTATGATTACAATTGACCCCATGTACTCAAGAAGTATCATAATTAAACTCGGCGAGGTAATAGAAGCAAGAATTATAAATGATACTCACTAATCACATGTACATTTCATTACTTCACCAAGTACAAAACAATAATATGATCAACCCACGAACCACATATAAAATCATCTTGGTGCACACAATAACTTAACGTACAATGCTCAGTCGACAATCCAGCATATAAAAAAGATATGCAAATAAATCAGGTAAGCAATTAAGGAAGTTGCAAGTAAAGATGAAGTGCGATAACCAAATCAAACATTGGCCAGCATTTCCTCATAATCACAATAATTGAACCCAACGACTAATCAGCTTTGTCCAAAGTCCACATTAACCAGAAACTCGTCGGTTTCTCACAATTCGTGTGTACACCTTCAAGAAGGAACATGAGTGGGTAACCATATGGGGTAGATCCATATCCATACGCTGCACGAACAACTCACGTGCTGCACAGAAAACTCACGTGCAAATAATATCAACGGCACGGACAACTCATGTGCCAACAATAACAATATTTTGGATCAGCACGAACAACTAACGTGCTATACAGATAACTCACGTGCTAACAACAACAAGTCGCACGACATGGTCACGTGCTTAATATCACAATCTTCTGGCGTGGTCACATGCTCAATATCACAATTTGCCCGGTGTGATCACATGCTCAATATCACAATTCGCCCAGCGCAGTCACATGCTCAATATCCCAATCCTCTCGGCATGGTCACAGGCTCAATATTACAATCTGTCCGATGTGGCCACAGGCTCAATATCAGAATTTACCCGACATGGCCACATGCTCAATATCACAATCCGCACGGTGTAGTCACGTGCTGCCCGTCCAATCCATATCATATATAAATATAAGGACCCAATCGGTCGTTTTGTGTAATTGTACCCCGTTACCCCTTTTATTGCTTCACAATTGTGTGTTTATGTCCTTATGACTTGCGGGGTTGATTAGTCTCATTCATGGAAGCTTTCAAGTGGATTTGGACCCTCTTTTTTTTGGCTAAATATACATTTTTATCACTGAAAGCAAAATACAATAGTGGAGGGGCGACATAAACCTTACCTCCCAAAAGGAAATTCATGTACTATTAGTCATTCTAAAGTGGTGACTAATTGTACCTAGAAAGTAGTAGGGTGTTAGACCTAAGGTGATGTAACGGTTGTCTATTTGATTATAGACAATCGTATGTACAAAAACAATGTGAGATTTTTCTTGCTCAGCTATGCAAAAACGTATATGTATTCCTATATCTACTAAGTTAAAGGGGAATTTGTTCCCTGCTATATGCATCTGACATCTATCTATGTTGCCAAGATGTTGCAAAAGAGTGACAAAAAGGCATGAGCTATCTTCAACTTTGCTTTGACCTTAAGAAAAGCTAAAGCCAAGTTGAAGATAGCTGTCAAAAAATATCTTATGTCTGAACATCAGTGTTGCTTGTGTTGTTTGTTGGGAAGTTTTCCAGTTGCTGCTATTGAAACTGGATATCTGTGTGCTCTAGGATTTGGACCCTTGATTCTAGACCTAGAAGTTTAAATTTGAAAATGTTGACCAAATTTTGACTTTTGTGAAAAAGACCCTGGAACTATATTTTTATCACTCCAATAGCTTTGTATTGTGACTTCGGACTAGGGCGTACGTTCAGAATTGATTTTGAAAGTCCGTAGGTTGATTTGTGTTGATTTGCCGAAATTTGGCAATTTTAACTTGAAAAGTTTGACCGTACATTAAATTTTAGCTATTTAGCTTGGAATTTGATTTTGAGACTTGGAATAGGTCCGTTATGGAATCTAGATTTTGTTTGCAAAATTTGGCATCGTTCGGAGTTGATTTGATAGGATTCGGACGCTTCGTTGAAATTTTAGAAGTTTTTGAAAATCATGCGTTTTAGAATTCTATTCGTAGTTATAGATGTTATTTATGTGTTTCGATCACACGAGCGAGTCTCCATGATGTTTTTAGACTTGTGTGGATGTTTGGTTTGGAGCCCCGAGGGCTTGAGTGAGTTTTGAACGCTTAGCGAAGTGTTGTTGGAATATAAGGTTGTTGGCTTTCTGCACAGGCCTTAGATCTCGCATTTGCAAGGTCTAAGTTCCCATTTGCGAAGGTAGGCCAAGTTAGCTGGGTTCGCATTTGCGAACCCAGTGTTCACATCTGTGAAGGCCTTCTGGGATGGGCTAGTTCGCAATTGCGATGATTTTATAGCAATTGCGAGGGTATCACGCCCTGACCTAGGGAAGCGCGACCGACACTCAACAGAGTTACCTTAGTCGAGCAAGCCTAGACAGTGCCGTCTACCCAACTCACCCACAAATAAAGAGAAGAGTGCATTTCATTTATTAGTCAGTAAGAAGTCATGTGAACAACAACATTTCATTTTCATTTTTTGCCTCCTTAACAAATGTTCAAAATAGTACATGCACAATCATAGTTAAAGTGGGACAGGTGATACAATTACTACATTTTTAGTTTAACTTTCGCAAAAACAGACACAACCCACACTATGTCTACGGAGCCTCTAACAGGATCAAAAGAGTACTAAGACCGTGCCAGCAACAAGGCCCCGGCTGTACCTCAAAATGCTATGTACAAAGGATAGAAGATACAGGACCCCGAAATGAAGTGGGGCTCACCAAATCAGATGAGGAGAGGGTGTGCTGCTATCACTGATCAATGACACCTGCTATGGAACCACATGCATCTATTAAAGATGCAGCGCCCCCGGCAAAAAGGATGTTAGTACATACGGAATAGTACTAGTATGTAAAACTAAACACCCTCTCAATAGAACGAGCAACAGTAAACGGAGAATAAAACATGATATCAATAAGAGACTCAAACGGTATCAAAGTGTCACATTAGGGAAAAAGTAAATTTCAAGTAGGTTTCGATGATTTAAGTTGGTAGATCTTTAGCTCCGATACACCACCGTGTTTTAGCACAGAATCCGATCTCAGCCCGACAGGCTAAGCCGTCTCACCCCGAGACGTACACTCACATTACCACCATGTGCACGGCATGGTGTCCGGTCTCAGCCCAATCGGCTAAGCGTCTCACCATAATGCCATGTGGGTCAACATTACATCACATCTACCTAGCCATAATCTCATCCCATTTAAGGGAAAAACATCTCAACGCACCAATCTTATCCCATATAAGGGGAAACAGTCTCATCACATTAACACGGTGATTTACCCCTCAATCACTCCTACACCAACACGTGTAGTTTCGGGCTAATCGATACTCCCAAAGAAGTTGTTATTAAAAGTTTTTACCACTCAATTCATATTGTTTTACATTTCATTCAAGATATTATTGGCCATAACGCAATATCATTCTAGGCACATTAGCCGTACTTCATAATTCAAGCTCAGTATTCCACTTTCAAGCATTATCATGGGTAATAAACAACAAGGCCTTTCAAATTAAGACTTTAAACACATACTTGAGCAAATTAGGGTCTTAGGCACGTATGACTTCTTATATAATTGACATGATAGCTTTCATAAAAATTCACTCTTTTAAATCATAACATAGTAACACACAGCCCGTACTTAAACCACATTCTCAAACACTAACTCAACGTAACAAGAATCTTTGGAATACATATTGAACGCATGATTAATTTGACATAAGTCTTTATTTGCAAAAATTCAATTTATAAAGGGCATCACGAGACTTACAAGGAAATTGTGGGGTTCAATTCTAAGAGAAGAGTTTACCCAACTTGTGAATGCACTCGAGCCTTTTTAAATTACTACAATGCTCCGGAATTCTTAGCTTCTTCGATCTATTTATATATATAGTAAAATTGAAAACTAATTAGGAGATAGTTTATGGTTCCAGCTCGTTTGAGCATTTTATCAAACACTAGGTGGGTATTATGATTTCAAGGTTATCATATGGTGGATTCCTCCATGCACTACCCAAAGTCTACCCAATTTAGCTCAACATTCTTCTCCCAACCCCTAATAGTACATGCATGTAAAAGTAAACAACTCCCACACCCAAGGATTGCTTGGCTTATTACCTATTTCCAATTAGAATCACGAAATTGAGGACTATGGAGAAGAAACTTACCTCTAGGATGAACACCTAGTGAATTCTTCTTACAATTTCTTTAACTTTGATCAAGAATTGATGGGTGATGAGCTTAGGAACTTCCCCTCTCACTCTTTGGCACTCCCTCACTCTAGAATATATTTTCGCTTCAGAAGTGGTCCATCACTCTAATATGTCGAAATAGGGTCGAGTAAACAAATTTTTAAAAAGGAGCCCCGTCAAAGATCTGCGGCCGCGAAATGGGCCACAAAATGGCCCTCTATAACTGGGCGATTCTGCCCCACTGTGCGGCCATTTTTTATGCGGTCTGCAGACCTGTTCTGCAGTCGCATATTGCACTGCAGACCTGTTCTACCGTCATATAATGCACAGCAGACCTTCCTCCAAACTTTCCCCGATACTGCTTCACTTTACGGCCATTATGCGGCCCGCAAAATGATTATGCGACCGTATAGTGGGCCGCAGAAATGTCTTCTTCTGCCAAAAATCTTCCTTTACCTCCCAGCACTGTTCAACCCAAAAAAAAGTATGTACCATTGTCAACACGTAGCCTACTTCAACACCATGAAATCCCTGATTTTAGGTAAAATATTTATGAGGCCTTACAGAGGGCAACAAGGGTCGCAAATGCAATCCCATCGTAGCATTTGCGAAGAGTTCCCCAAGCCTTTAGTGCCACAATTGCGACGCTTTATTCCTAATTGTGAGGGTTCACAATTACAAACCCATGTTGCAATTGCGACATCTGTAATTGATCAAATAGCTGAGGGACGGGATTTTTGAGGTCATTCTCTCATTTTTTAACCGAGACTCGGTAGGAGGCGATTGGGAGAGGGAATTTTCAGCTATAAACCTTAGGTAAGTGATTCTAATCTATTTCAAATCATATTTCATCAGCATATCTTAGATTTTAACATCAAAATCATGTGAATCAAAGTAGAAATTTATAAAACTTTTCCAAGTTTTTGAAAAATAAGAAATTGAGTTTTGAGAGTCGATTTGGACTCGGATTTTGAAACTAATCACATATATGAACTCTTGGGGTCATGGGTAGACGGAATCTACCATTGGACCCGCATTTTGATCGGGCGGGCCGCGGGGTGACTTTTGTTGACTTTTTGGGGAAAGTGTAAAAATCGTAACATTATCTTCTGCAATAGAATACCCTAGCATTGTTTGATGATATTGAGTCATTTTTGGTTAGATTTGAGCCGTGTGGAGGTGGATTTTAAGGGAAAAGCTATTTTCGAGTGTTGAGTTGGCCTTGTTGAGGTAAGTGTCTTGCCTAACTTCATGTGGGGGAACTACCTCTCATAATTGGTACTGTTTGATTCAATTATGCTAAGTGAAATCCGTGTACGCAAGGTGACGAGTGGGTACACGGGTTGTACGTAATATTTGACCAGTTTAAACTACCTAGACTAGTTCGATGCTTTAATTGAAATGCCATATTATGCTTTAAATTCTCATAGTCAAATCATCCTTAATTGTGTTAGATTATCCTTAAATGCCTTAGTTGACTTGATTAGTGTTTGTTCTACATCCTACTTGCTAAATTGCTCACATGCTTAGTTGAACTCATTGACCACTTATTTTTACATGTTGTCTCTTCATTGTTAATTATCATTGTTCGAATTAATTGTTCATGGTGCCCCTTTACTTGTTGACTTCCATTGTTTTGAGATTCATTGTTGAAGATTATTTCCTTTATTGTGAGATAGTTTATTTTAATATCGTGGTTATACATTATTTTCTCATTATTGAGATATTTGGAGCTGAAGTTGTGAAAGCCATTAATACGTTGAGGCGATGCTGGTTATTGTTGAAACGTCTATCTTATTGAGCATCTTCCACCCATTATTGTTGTTGATATTCTTGTATACGTTGTGGTGGAGCCATGGGCTATTGTCGTTGAAGCATTGATATAGTTGTTGTTGGGAACTTATGATTTGTGGGCACTTGTGGTGCGAGTTGTTATTGTGATATGATATTGTTGCGCATGCAGCGATATAAGGCTTGGGTTGATGTTCATGTGGGTATAAGGTGGGACTAATGTGCGTGATTGCTTCTAGGGGAAGTACGCGAAGCAACGCGTTGTAATAAGGTGGGCTAAAGTGCGTGTAGCTATTTTGAAAAAATTATTTTCAAACCTATTTTCAAATGTAAGGCTCACGTGGCGGTATAAGGGAAGATTGTGATTGAAACTGAGAAATGTGAATAGGAGGCGGTACCTCAGTTGTTATTCTTGATTATTCGAGGTGGTACCTCGGTTTGATTTCATTATACACGAGCTTGTCCTCGTTGTGTTTCTTACTGTTTTTTTCATGTTGCAAAGTGTTGTGGAAGGAATATTTCTTGTTTCATTCTTTATTATTCTACCAGTGGTAGTCCGTACATGATCTTTGTAGTACTTTAGTTGTTTCTTTTATGCTATCTCTATTCTTAACTACCAGTACTAATTTTAGCTGTTATCTTATTCCGTATCAATTATTCTTCATTTTCTGCTACTTATTCGTATTACATTTTATACTATCTATTTCATATCCTAGTAGGTATCCTGACCTGGCCTTGTCACTACTCTACTGAGGTTAGGCCTGATACTTACTAGGTTCTATTGAGGTGTACTCATACTATGTTTTTGGACATCTTCTTGTGCAAATCCAGGTACGTCCGTTTGTGCCGATAGATAGAGATTTCCTGCTACCTGCCTTAACGAAGACTACAAGGTATGCCTGCTCGGCGTCCGCAGGCCTCAAGGTCCCCTTCCATTATTTTCATTACTGTTGTATTTCCTTTTGGACAGTGATGTATTTGTACTCTAGTTGCATTGTATAGAGCATATGATTCAGTTCCACCGGTTTTGGAGTGTGTATTTGTGAGATTCTATTTTCAGATGGTTTTATCTATTATTCGGTCACTTTCAGTAACTTGTTATTAAATATTTGTTCAGTTGTTGTTATTTGTTAGTCTTACCTAGTCGTAGAAACTAGGTACCATCATGACGTCCTTCAGAGGGAAATTGGGTCGTGACACTAAAGCAGATATACAAGAATACATGTACATGATAAACGAATATCAAATCGCATACTCCTGGACTGGTATAAGTTACATGCTAAGGTGTATTCATGTGCAAAGTCTGCTATCATTGCCCAAATCAGGCAAATACATCACGAAAGTAGCAATTGTTACGCTCAATAAGGAGATTAACCTCTATTTAACCTCAAACATGGATTAAAAAGCTCACAAATGGGATACAAATATGAGAAACATCACAACGTTAAGCTTAGCAACCAATTCAAGGAATATCATAGCCTAAGCACTTTCCCGAGCATGAATAATACCCCGGTGCACGCACATGGGCTCAACCCCACACATGTCCGCCACCCATAGCACGTAGCTACCACAAATAACTCAGGCAACTAGGGCCTCAACCAAGTTTAGGTAAGATACTTATCTCAAAAGAGCCAAAACAATACACTAGAAACGCCATTTCACGCGAATCGACCTTTGAATAGCTTGAAACTAGGCAAAAGCAACATTATAATATCAAATAATGCCATAGGAAACAAGCCCAAACAGTAAAGGTCGAATATTAAATCAAATACATGATGAGCGCAAAATACAACACGAAATTGATGCTCGCTAGCCAAAGATAGTATAGTTTAATTATCGTCTCCATAAGGATTGGATTTAAATAATATTCAAGTAATTTCTAGTTTAACGCTATTCAGGATGATTAACACTGTGATTGGAATGACTATGAACAAAAAATAACTATTAAAATTAATTTAATTAACAATTGATCACAGAGAACTAGAGAGTAGAACAATGGATTATTATCGAGACGAAGAATAAGGGTTTTGACATTAAAGGTGTAAGACTGCTATCCTGAATTTGACACTATTACATTTCACTCTTAAGGTTCTATCCAATTCTAACGAATTCAATAGGTGATTAGCTTATACTTCCAGTTTAGATTCCTCTCTTGATTAAATCTATATCTTTCAAATAAACGAATGTGCAATGCGATTCTCATGACCCAAAATTGTCACGACCCAAAATCCCAACCCGGTCGTGATGGCGGCTCTCACGAAGACAAGGCCAGCCAATCCAGACTAAACCTCGATTTAAACAGTTAAGCAACACAAAAATAATATAAGTACGGTTAATAACCGAAATTAGCGGAAAAATGTAGAGAATCATCCCGACTACAGCCCGAACCGGGGTGTCACAAAGTCATGAGCAACTAATGCAATCCTAATAACAAAATTACTTTTACAATGTCTTGGCACAATTGTTAGATGAAAGTGGAAATAACATGATGAACGAGATACGGGGCTGCGGACGCCAACAGCTACCTCGTAACTTCCGAATCACCGCTCTGACAATAGTAGTCAATACCTCGGAGCGGAACCGATGACGCCTGAATCTGCACACATGGTGCAGGGAGTAATGTGAGTACTTCCAACTCAATGAGTAACACATATATATAATCACTGAAAGTAAGAAAACATATAAGGCTTAGAGCAATCCACGATGAAATAGTAACAACATGTAAATATTCTAAGCAAATAACATGAAGCAAATGAAAACAACACCACACACTAAATGCAATGCACGTCATGACTCTCGTGGCGGCGTTCCACCCGTTCCCTGGGTACCCGGCTCTCACTGTCGGGGGTTCAGTAGCGCAATAACTCGTGACGGCATGTCACCCGATCCAACATATCATATGCAAGTCATTAAATTTTCAAAACTGAGTTTATGAAATGAATCAATTCAGTAACAAATACTCCCTGAAGGGTTCATATAACCGGCGAGATGCCAAATAATACCCTTGAAGGGTTCACATAACCGGCGAGATGCCAGATAATACCCCTGAAGGGTTCACATAACCGGCGAGATGCCCAAATATGATGATGTCAATAAGTTTCAATCAATCACGTAGTAAAATTCATCAATTGGGATGGACCAAGTCACAATCCCCGATAGCAAACGACACAGTATAGCACCACGATGTGAATATCCGGGGTTTCAAACCCTCAGGACATCATTTACAAGCATTACTCACCTCAAATCGGCTAAATCCTTAGCCCGCGACATCCTTGCCCTTTGAATTGGCCTCCACGTGCGTCGAATCTGTCCAAATTCGGAACAATTACATCACAATATGTTGTGGGAACAAAGCCCAAGCAAAGCAATCGAAAAACACCAAGAAATCCCGAAACTAGAAAACCCGAGCCCCGGGCCCACTTCTCGAAATTTAGTAATTTTCACCTCAGCGGGTTCCTTAACTCACCACGAGTTCAACCATACAAGATTTATTAAATTTCGACATCAGCTCAACCTCTAAATCTCAAAACACAAGCTTAGGGTCCTTCACAATTTCCCCAACTTAAATCACCAGAAAAATGCTAGACACAGCTATAATCTTAGGTAAATCTTTCAAAATTGAGTTAGGAATACTTACCCCGATGTTTCCCTTAAAACTCTCCAAGAATTTCTTCAAAACTTGTTTCAATCTGAGTTCTATGGCCCCAAGTATGTTTAAGATGACCAAAACTCTTCCATTAAGAATTTGTCCATGAAAATCTCTTTTGGATATAGTTTTGAGGTTGATTTATGGTGATTCTATGCTGTTTCTCTTCATGGGTAACGGAAATGGGTTTTGCATGGCAACATGGGCACTAAGTTCTATTTATAGAGTGGTCAAAAATCGAGTTAAAACACCCTTGCCCTGCCAATTATGCGATCGCATACCTATCTCATAACAGGTATGCGGTTCGCATTTCTGACGTAGCCATCGCGAAGCTAGCCCTAGCCTTCATCGCGAAATCAACACAAAGCGAGGTTTGCGGTTCGCATTTCATGTTTTGCGATCGCACTCTCGTCGCATTCCTGACGTAGATTTTGTCCAAGTTTCTGTCCCAATATGCGATCTCCACTGTTAAATATGCGGTTCGCATTTTAGGTTTGCGGTTTGCATTCTGGCCGCATTTTGGTCGCGAATCTTGCCCAAATTTCTGCTTGTTTTTGCGACTTCACTGTGAGATATGCGGTCCGCATTTGAGTTATGCGGTCCGCATTCTCACCTGGTTTTTCTGCAACTTTTGCTTTTCCAACGATGGTTTAATCCGTTTAACCACCCAAAACTCACCCGAGGCCTCTGGGACCTCAACCAGACATGCCAACATGTCCCATAACTTTATTTAAACTTGTTCCGACCATCGGAACGCTCAAATCAACATCACAACATCAAATTCGCATCGGATTCAAGCCTAATGATTTCAAAATCTTCTATTTTCCAACATTCGCCAAAATGCGTTGAATTGTCCTACGGACATCCAATTTCAAATCCGAACATACGCCTAAGTCCGAAATAACCATACGAAGCTATAGTAACTCTCGGAATTCCATTCCGACCCTCGGATCAAAATCTCACCTATCAACCGAAAATCGCCAAAATTCTAACTTCAACAATTCAAGCCTAATCCTACACCGGACCTCCAAAACAAATTCCAACTGCACTCCTAAGTCATAAATTATATCCCGAAACTAACCGAACCATCGGAACTCGCATCCGAGCCCTCTAACTCATAAGTCAACATCCGATTGACTTTTCCAGTTTTGACCTCCTTGAAAGAGACTAAGTGTCTCTCTTCGTACTAAACTCACCCCAAACGCAGACTACTCAACTTGACTACCTAAAACACAAATAACGAAGCGTAAATGAAATAGGAATGGAAAAGACGGAGTTGTAATCCACGAGACAACTGGCCGGGTCATCACATTCTCCCCCTCTTAAACAAACGTTCGTCCTCGAACGAGTCAAGAAACATACCTGAAGTTTCAAATAGGTGAGGATGTCTGCTCCGCATCCCCTGCTCGGTTTCCCAGGCAGCCTCCTCCACGGACCGTCCTCTCCATTGAACTTTTACTGAAGCTATATCCTTGGACCTCAACTTCTGAACCTGACGATCTAGAATCGCCACTGGTTCAACCTCATACGTCAAATTATCATCTAACTGAATCGTGCTGAAGTCCAAAATATGAGACGGGTCTCCAATATACTTCCAGATCATGGAAACATGAAATACTGGGTGTACACTCGACAGACTGGGTGGCAAAGCAAGCTCATAAGCCACCTCCCCGACTCTTCGAAGCACCTCAAACGGCCCAATGAACCGAGAACTTAATGTCCCTTTCTTCCCGAATCTCATAACACCTTTCATGGGCGAAACTTTCAGCAAGACCTTCTCACCAACCATGTAGGACATGTCTTGAACCTTCCTATCGGCATAACTCTTTTGCCTCGATTGTGCTGTACGGAGCCTCTCCTGGATTATTTTCACCTTCTCTACAGCATCCCGAACTAAGTCGGTCCCTAATAACCTAGCTACGCCGGGCTCGAACCAACCAACCGGAGATCTACACCGTCTCCCATACAAAGCCTCATACGGAGCCATCTGAATACTTGACTGGTAGCTGTTGCTATAAGCAAATTCTGCTAGAGGCAAAAACACTTCCCATGAGCCTCCGAAATCAACAACACATGCACGTAACATGTCCTCCAGTATCTGAATGGTACGTTCGGACTGCCCATCCGTTTGAGGATGAAATGCTGTGCTCAATTTCACCTGAGTACCTAACTCCCTCTGCACGGCTTTCCAGAACTGTGAAGTGAACTGAGTATCTCTATTTGAAATGATAGAAACTGGAACACCATGCAGCCGGACAATCTCTCGGATATAAATCCTTGCCAACCGTTATGAAGAATAGGTGGTACACACAGGAATGAAGTGTGCGGACTTGGTCAGCCGATCCACAATCACCCAAATAACATCGAACTTCCTCAAAGTCCGTGGGAGTCCAACAATAGAATCCATAGTGATCCGCTCCCATTTCCACTCGGGAATAGCTATCTACTGAAGTAAACCACCCGGCCTCTGGTGTTCATATTTTACTTGCTGACAGTTGAGACACGGAGCTATGAATCCTACAATATCCTTCTTCATCCTTCTCCACCAATAATGTTGCTTCAAATCCTGGTACATCTTTAATAGAAAACCGTGAGCTATGGGCCTTCTCCAGAATCAACTCCCGCAGCCCATCCACATTGGGCACACAAATCCGGCCCTGCATCCTCAACACTCCATCGCCGCCGATGGTCACATCTTTAGCATCATTATGCTGGACTCTGTCCTTAAGGACAAGCAAATGGGGATCGTCACACTGATGCTCCCTGATGCGATCGTATAACGAAGACCGAGAAACCACGCAAGCCAATACCCGATTGGATTCCGAGATGTCTAATCTCACAAACCTATTGGCCAAGGTCTGGATATCGACTGCGAGAGGTCTCTCTCCAACTGGAATGTATGCCAAGCTCCCCATGCTCACTGCCGTTTGGCTCAAAGCATCGGCCACCACGTTGGCCTTTCCCGGATGGTAAAATATAGTAATATCGTAATCCTTGAGCAATTCTAGCCATCGCCGCTGCCTCAAATTTAGATCCTTCTGCTTGAACAAATGTTGAAGGCTACGATGATCAATGAACACCTCACAAGATACGCCGTATAAGTAATGCCTCCAAATCTTTAAAGCATGAACTATGGCAGCCAGCTCCAAATCATGCACGGGGTAGTTCTTCTCATGAGGCTTCAACTGACGAGAAGCATAAGCAATAACTCTACCCTCTTGAGGAATCACAATACACGGTATACGAACCTGTGGCTGATGGTAGAACCAATACTGGAGCTGTGGTTAAGGCTGTTTTGAGCTTTTGAAAGCTCTCCTCACACTTGTCCGACCATACAAATGGAACACCCTTCTGAGTCAATTTGGTCAAGGGCGACGCAGTGGATGAGAAACCCTGAACAAACCGGCGATAGTAACCTGCCAACCCAAGAAAACTACGAATCTCTGTGACTGAGGACAGTCTAGGCCAACTCTAAACCGCCTCTATCTTCTTTGGATCAACCTGAATACCCTCGCTGGACACCACGTGTCCCAAGAAAGCCACTGAGTTGAGCCAAAACTCACACTTGGAGAATTTTGCATAAAGCTTCTCCTCCTTCAGTCTCTACAATACAACCCGCAGATGTTATGCGTGCTCTTCCTGGCTATGCGAGTACACCGGAATGTAATCAATAAATACCACCACGAACGAATCCAGATAAGGCCAAAATACATTGTTCATTAACTGCATGAACACTGCTGAGCCATTGGTACCGAAAGACATAACAAGAAACTCATAGTGGCCATATCTAGTCCGGAAGGCAGTCTTAAGAATATCTGCATCCCTGATCTTTAACTGGTGATATCCTGAACGGAGATCAATCTTAGAGAACACTCGTGCTCCCTGAAGCTGGTCAAATAAAATATCGATGCGAGGCAAAGGATATTTGTTCTTGATTGTTACCTTGTTCAATTGCCTATAATCGATGCACATTCTCATCGTGCCATCTTTCTTTTTCACAAATAGAACTGGTGCACCCCAAGGTGACACACTAGGGCGAATGAACCCCTTGTCTAGGAGTTCATGAAGTTGCTCCTTTAGTTCTTTCAACTCTGCTGGTGCCATACGATACGGCGGAACAGAAATGGGCTGGGTGCCCGGCACAAAGTCGATACCAAAATCAATATCCCTGTCCGGCGGCATGCCCGACAGGTCTGCAGGAAATACATCGGGAAATTCCCGCACAACTAGAACAGAATCGATGCTTGGTCTCAGCTTCAACATCCCTCACAAACGCTAGGTAAGCAAGGCAACCCTCCCCAACTATATGCTGGGCTTTCAAGTATGATATCACCCTACTCGAAATATAATCATTCACGCCACGCCACTCGATCCGCTACACACCCGGCATAGCCAAAGTAACCGTCTTAGCATGACAGTCTAAAATAGCACGACATGGAGATAGCCAATCCATGCCCAAGATGACATCAAAATCTACCTTGCTTAGTAGCAATAGATCTACTCTGGTCTCCAGACCCCCAATATTTATTACACATGACCTATACACACGGTCTACAATAACAGTATCGCCTACCGGGGTAGACACATGAACAGGTAAAGCAAGAAACTCCCGGGGCGTACTCAAATAATGAGCAAAGTATGAGGAAACATACGAATAAGTGGAACCGGGATCAAATAATACAGAGGCATCTTTATGATAGACTGAAACAATATCTGTAATAACGGCATCAGAAGCACCGGCATCTGTCCTGCCTGGAATAGCATAAAATCGAGCCTGGCCACCGCCTGCTCGACCTCCCCCTTTGGGGAGACCTCTGGCTGCCTGACCTTCACCCCTAACTGGCTGGGCGGGTGGTAAAGTAACTGGATCAGAAGTCGAGGGTTGACCCCTCTGTTGGGACGATCTAGCACCATGACGAGAATAATGCCTCCGTAGGTGGCCCATCTTACCACACTCATAACAGTTCACTGGTGCACTAGCAATTGCAATCGTCCTAGAAGGACCCTGGCTGACAGAGCATGAGCTGGAAGGCGCTAAGTGATGACTGGCCCTGCTGCAATCCATGATAGCCACGACCTGCAGATGCCCCACTATACCCTGTGCGGACTGATTGAGCAGGCCTAAAGGAACGACCTCTACCTTGCTGGAATTGGCCTCTCGATGGAGTACCGCTGTAATTACCCAATCCTCGAGGCCTCTTAGCCTCCCTCTCCTCTCGCTCCTAACGGCGAACCGTCTCAATCTCGCGATCTATGTCCACCACTTCTTCGAAAGTAGCACCCAATACTCTCTCCCTGGTCATAAAAATACGGAGATTATAGATAAGGCCATATACAAACCTCCTGATCCTTTCACGGTCAGTTGGAACCATCCATACCGCATGTCGAGCCAACTCAAAAAATTTTGACTCATATTGCGACACAGTTATATCCCCTTGTAGCAGCCATTCGAACTGTCTACGCAGCTCCTCTCTGCGGGACTACGGCACATACTTCTCCAAGAAAAGAGCGGAGAACTGCTGCCAAGTAAGGGGCGCTGCATCAACCGGCCTACACCTCTCATACGCCTCCCACCATTTAAAGGCAGCTCCCGTAAACTGAAAGGTGGTGAATGCCACACCACTGGACTCAAGAATCCCGGCTGTCCGGAGCATTCGCTGACACTTATCAAGAAAACCCTGGGCATCCTCGCCCTCAGCACCACTGAATGACGGAGGCTTGAGTCTGCCAAACCTCTCAAGACGACGTTGTTCATCATCTGGCATAGCTGGCACTATGAATTCCTGAGCTGGTGCAACCGGCTGGGCTGGAGGTGCCCCCGGCATTTGAAGTCCCAGCACTACCTGCTCAGGCGTACGGGCAACTGGAATCTGATTGCCTCCCCCGGCCTGTGAAGTAGTTGCGGCTGTGGTGGCTGAAACCGCCTGAGCCAGGCCAGTGCAAACAGATAATATCTGAGCCAAGGTCTCCTGAAGACCTGGAATAGCGGTAGGCACAGCTGGTGCCTGAACTGGTGCTGCTGGAGCTTGTTCCTGAGCTAGGGCAGCTGGTGGATCAACAGATGCTGTCCTCGCCGCTCTGCCTCTACCACGACCACGATCGCTTCCACGGCCTCAGGTGGCCTCAATGGGTGGTACTGGTGGTCGTCCACCTCGTCCGGTCGTCCGCGACCTCACCATCTGTGAGAGAACAGGATAGTAGAAGTTTTAGTGCCCGGACCCAAAAGTTCGCACGACAAGAATTTCAAGAATATGGAAATTTTCCTAAAAAGGTTCTGCAGCCTCTCGAAGATAAGTACATACGTCTCCGTACCGATCCGCAAGACTCTACTAAACCCGCTCATGACTCGTGAGACCTATGTAACCTAGGCTCTGATACCAAGTTGTCACGACCCAAAATCCCAACCCGGTCGTGATGGCGCCTCTCGCGAAGACAAGGCCAGCCAATCCAGACTAAACTTCGATTTAAACAGTTAAGCAACACGAAAATAATATAAGTACGGTTTAATAACCGAAATTAGCGGAAAAATATAGAGAACCATCCCGACTACAGCCCGAACCGGGGTGTCACAAAGTCATGAGCAACTAATGAAATCCTAATAACAAAATTACTTTTACAATGTCTTGGCACAATTGTTAGATGAAAGTGGAAATAATGTGATGAAAGAGATACGGGGCTGCAGACGCCAACAGCTACCTCGTAACCTCCGAATCACTGCTCTGACAATAGTAGTCAATACCTCGGAGCGGAACCGATGATGCCTGAATCTGCACACATGGTGCAGGAAGTAATGTGAGTACTTCCAACTCAGTGAGTAACACATATAAATAATGACTGAAAGTAAGAAAACATATAAGGCTTAGAGCAATCCACGATGAAACATTAACAACATGTAATTATTCTAAGCAAATAACATGAAGTAAATGAAAACAACACCACACACTAAATGCAATGCACGTCATGACTCTCGTGGCGGCGTGCCACCCGTTCCCTGGGTACCCGACGCTCACTGTGGGGTGTTCAGTAGCGCAATATCTCGTGCCGGCTTGTCACCCGATCCAACATATCATATGCAAGTCATTAAATTTTCAAAACTGAGTTTATGAAATGAATCAATTCAGTAACAAATACCCCTGAAGGGTTCACATAACCGGCGAGATGCCAAATAATACCTCTGAAGGGTTCACATAACCGGTGAGATGCCAAATAATACCCCTAAAGGGTTCACATAACCGGCGAGATGCCAGATAATACCCCTGAAGGGTTCACATAAGCGGCGAGATGCCCAAATATGATGATGTCAATAAGTTTCAATCAATCACGTAGTAAAATTCATCAATCGGGATGGACCAATTCACAATCCCTGGTAGCAAACGACACAGTATAGCACCATGATGTGAAAATCCGGGGTTTCAAACCCTCAGGACATCATTTACAAGCATTACTCACCTCAAATCGGCTAAATCCTTAGCCCGCGACGCCCTTGCCCTTTGAATTGGCCTCCATGTGCGTCGAATCTGTCCAAATTCGGAACAATTACATCACAATATGTTGTGGGAACAAAGCCCAAGCAAAGCAATCGAAAAACACCAAGAAATCCCGAAACTAGAAAACCCGAGCCCCGGGCCCACTTCTTGAAATTTAGTAATTTTCACCTCAGCGGGTTCCTTACCTCACCACGAGTTCAACCATACAAGATTTATTAAATTTCGACATCAACTCGACCTCTAAATCTCAAAACACAAGCTTAGGGTCCTTCACAATTTCCCCAACTTAAATCACCAGAAAAATGCTAGAAACAGCTATAATCTTAGGTAAATCTTTCAAAATTGAGTTAGGAATACTTACCCCGATATTTCCCTTAAAACCCTCCAAGAATTTCTTCAAAACTTGTTTCAATCTGAGTTCTATGGCCCCAAGTATGTTTAAGATGACCAAAACTCTTCCATTAAGAATTTGTCCATGAAAATCTCTTTTGGATATAGTTTTGAGGTTGATTTATGGTGATTCTATGGTGTTTCTCTTCGTGGGTAACGGAAATGGGTTTCGCATGGCAAAATGGGCACTGAGTTCTATTTATAGAGTGGTCAAAAATCGAGTTAAAACACCCTTGCCCGGTCAATTATGCGATCGCATACCTGTCGCATAACAGGTATGCGGTTCGCATTTCTGACGTAGCCATCGCGAAGCTAGCCCTAGCCTTCACCGCGAAATCAACACAAAGCGAGGTTTGCGGTTCGCATTTCATGTTTTGCGATCGCATTCTCGTCGCATTCCTGACGTAGATTTTGTCCAAGTTTCTGTCCCAATATGCAATCTCCACTGTTAAATATGCGGTTCGCATTTCAGGTTTGCGGTTCACATTCTTGCCGCATTTTGGTCGCGAATCTTGCCCAGATTTCTGCTTGTTTTTGCGACTTCACTGTGAGATATGCGGTCCACATTCTCACCTGGTTTTCCTGCAACTTTTGCTTTTCCAACGATGGTTTAATCCGTTTAACCACCCAAAACTCACCCGAGGCCTCTAGGACCTCAACCAGACATGCCAACATGTCCCATAACTTTATTTAAACTTGTTCCGACCTTCGGAACACTCAAATCAACATCACAGCATCAAATTCGCATCAGATTCAAGCCTAAGGATTTTAAAATCTTCTATTTTCCAACATTCGCCAAAATGCGTTGAATTGTCCTACGGACATCCAATTTCAAATCCGAATATACGCCTAAGTCCAAAATCACCATACGAAGCTATAGCAACTCTCGGAATTCCATTCCGACCCTCGGATCAAAATCTCACCTATCAACCGAAAATCGCAAAAATTCTAACTTCACCAATTCAAGCCTAATCCTACACCGGACCTCCAAAACAAATTCCAACCACACTCCTAAGTCATAATCATCTCCCAAAACTAACCGAACCATCGAAACTCGCATCCGAGCCCTCTAACTCATAAGTCAACATTCAGTTGACTTTTCCAATGTTGACCTCCTTGAAAGAGACTAAGTGTCTCTCTTCGTACTAAACTCACCCCAAATGCGGACTACTCAACTTGATTACCTAAAACACGAATAACGAAGCGTAAATGAAGTAGGAATGGAAAAGACGAAGTGGTAATCCACGAGACGACTGGCCGGGCCGTCACAAAAATCCAACTAGTCGTGATAGAACCTAACCCAAACCGCTAGGTAAGCCAATTAGCAACAATCCAATTCAAGAGAGATTTACTGAGAAAAATAAATGATGAAATAATTGAACTTACATACAACTTCCCAAGAACTCGTACTACAAATCATGAGCTTCTAATATTTAGAGTTTACAAAGCTGGTATCAAATAAATATATCATATGTTCGAAATATACATAAACCGATTTATAAATCATAAGCTACCAAGAACAAGAGGCAGTTGTAACCAGAACACAGGTACATCACCAATGCCAGCTCCCGCCATATGCATCAACATCAACTCCAAAATCTGCACGCAAGGTGTAGAACTATAGCATGAGTACAACCGACCCTGTGTACTTAATGACTAACAAACCTAACCTTAGGTTGAAAGTAGTGACAAGCTCGGATAAAGGTCAGAGTCCAACAACAATAGCCAAGAACAACTCGTAACAATATAATTCAAGCAGTACAAGAAATAATTCAAAGATATGATGTTCAACTCTTTCACAATTACGGGAAAATAGGCATGTTTTTCAGGTATAACAGTAAAACCCAAATCTTTCTCTGAAATCACCAAAATATGAGCATATCAGAAAAACTGTGATTTTTCCCAAAACTTTCAACAATAGATAAGATATTTCATTATCAGATAACATGATGAAATACATCTCTATGCCTACATTCCAAGTATCCATGTCAAATGTAATGCACCACAGTGATAAACTCATGTACTCACACTCTTAGAGTACTCAACCTCACTGTCTTACACAATCACTCGGCACACTCAGTCACTCAGAACTGTACGGTACATGCGCTCACTTTTGGTATGTCAGACTCCGGAGTGGCGGATCCTGCCCAAGCGCTAATATAAGCCAACATGTCCTGCTGCGGCGTGCAGCCCGATCCCATCATGAATCAATAAAACCTGCTGCAGCGTGCATCCCCATCCCATAAATATTACTCACAATCCGGCCCTCAAACACCAACTCAGTCATCAATCTCTCCAGTCTCTCTGGCTCATAAATCTCATGCCAATCAGCCCAAATAATGATAAAATGATGTGACAACAAATGATAACAGAGACTGAGATGTGATATGCAAATGAATGAATATGACTGAGTAAGTAATCGCAATTTAAGCAAATAACACAACAACATAGAGGACCTTAGTGTGTCCCAACAGAATAAGCATATAGCCTAAACATGATTCACAACTCATATAATCAACAAGTAGGGAGAACATGGAGGCAACAAGATGTAACAGCACAACACGTGGGGCATAGTCTAATAGCCAACTAAAATCATGATTTCCTCGGTGCACGCCCACACACTCGTCACCTAGCATGTGCGTTACCTCAATACATCTCTTATAACATGGTTCTAAGGGTTAAATACACTCAAATCCAAGTTTAGATAAGTTACTTACCTGGAACAAGCCGAATCTAATACCGAGCAAGCCAAACAATACTATAGAAATGCCATCATGTGCGTACCAACCTCCAAACGGCTCGAAACTAGCCAAAAGCAACTCAAGAACATCAAATAATGCCAAAGGAAGCAAACCCAATTGACAAAGATTGAATCCTTAATCAAAAGCCCAAAGTCAACCAAAAAGTCAAACCTGAGCCTACACCTTGAAACCCGACAAAACATAAAAAATCCGATAACCCATTCAGTTACGAGTCCAACCATACTAGTTTCACTCTAATCCGACTCCAAATCGATGTTCAAAACTGAAAAATACATTTTACGAAAGTTTACACGAAACCCCCTAAATTTCTCTTTGAAATCCTCAATCAAATGCCAAAAACAAAGATGGAGTCACGGAATAAAATCAATATCGAGTATAAAACACTTGCCTCAATCCATTTGATAAAGATCGCCTCAAAATTGCCTCAATCCGAGCTCCATTGCTCAAAATATGCTAAAATGCCCGAAACCTTCAAAATAGAGTACTTAAGGGTCTGCTCCAGGTATACTCTTCGCGAACACAGAAGACTACCGCGTTCGCAATGCACAAGAACTCACCACCACATAAAAACCCTACGCATTCATGGCATAGACCTTGCGATGCGATGCACAGC
This sequence comes from Nicotiana obtusifolia, assembly GCA_002018475.1. Lineage (NCBI taxonomy): Eukaryota > Viridiplantae > Streptophyta > Magnoliopsida > Solanales > Solanaceae > Nicotiana > Nicotiana obtusifolia. The sequence goes on from MCJB01009200.1 coordinate 154,122, forward strand.
AGATCCAAACATTCACAAACGCGGCTGCTACTTCGCGAACGCGAAGACATTTCCTTTAGTTCCCAGCTTCTCAACTCAACTCTATGCGAACGCGAGCTAAAGAACGTGAACGCGATGTTCAGGCCTCACAAAGGTACGCGAACGCGATAACCCAGTTACGAATGCAATGAAAGAAAAGGTTTGCTCCTATAATACACTACGCAATCACCACCCAATTGTCGCGATCGCGAAGAATGTCTAAAACACTAGAAGTCAGCAGTGCCAAAGGACATGGAACTGATCCGAAACTCAATCGAAACTCACCGGAGCCCCTCCCGACTCCATCCGAACATACCAACAAGTCCCATAACATAACGCGGACCTACTCGAGGCCTCAAATCCCGTATAACAACATAAAAACCACGAATCATACCTCAAATTGAACTTAATAAACGTTTGAACTTTCAACTTCCAAAACTCGTGCCAAACAATATCAAACCAACCCGGAATGACCGCAAATTTTGCACACAAGTCCCAAATGACATAACGAAACTATTCCAATTCCTGGAACCACAATCCAAACCCGATATCATTAAAGTAAATTCCCGGTCAAACATATGAACATTCCAAACCTTTAAATTGCCAACATTCGCCAAATAGTGTTGAAACCTTCTAAAAACACCCAAATGCAAATCCGAGCATATGCCCATGTCCAAAATCACCATCCGGACCTAACAGAACCATCAAAACTTCATTCTGAGGTCAAATGCATAAACGACAAACATGGTCAACTCTTCCAACTTAAAGCTTCCTAGTTGAACGTCACTCTTCCAAATCAATTCCGAAACACCTGAAAACCAAAACCGACGATTCACACATGTCATAATACATAATTTGTAGCTACTCAAGACTTCAAATAGCTTAACAGAATGCAAATGCTCAAAATGACCGGTGGGGTCGTTACAGTGGTGAAACTTGCAAGAATCTATTGGTAGGAATAATCTAAGAGACATTTCTCGCAAATATTTCTCAATCATAATTTAAATGGTAACTCAAAAATCTCTCTCAGTTACTTCAAAGAATCACCAAAATAAACCAACGCAACGCTGCAATAATATTCAATAAGATGTTCTCTTTCGATTAAACACTATAAAAAATAAAATTGCAACTAATATTAAAGTTCCTCCAATAAATCAAGAAATTAAATTGTAGTTAAATCCATAAACAATAACCAAGTCACCAAAACATGTCTAACATTAAGGTAAACTATTCCATTGATATGGAGAAAGTCATCACAAATAGATTTAAAGAATAAGTAAACATTAATCGAACGTTACAATCCAAACTCGCGTATTGAATTGGTAGAAGGAAGATGAAACCTTATGTCTTGAAACCTCCAATGTTCTCCAAAATCTCCCAAGGTCAAAAGTCCTCTAAAAATCACATTTTTTGTGTATTTATACCATGTAGGAATGGGTCTGTACCAAACAACCCTCTATGAGGCGAAGTGCGAAAAGTTGGACGACAAAATACGCTACCGTGGCGCACCGGACGGTGCACTACGTGCCACCTTTATGGCGAAGTTCAAAGGCCTATTTTTTCCACTTTGCAAGAATTTTACACTAGCGCCCTGCGTCTAGTGATGTATTGGCACAGGGCGGTAGTCTATTTTTTTTTAGAGTAATCTTTTTTTCTCACTCTTTTGACATCCAGACTTGGTCGTTGAACTATGACCGTGATGCCGTCTTAATTTCTTGGGCTTCTATTTAGACTTCAAAGCTCCAAATCACCATTTTAGCTCCAAACTTGCTTATTCACTCGAAATCACATCCTACACAACATAACACACGTAATAAGTACAATGTACAAAAAATTAGACTCAAATACAATCCAAGTGTACTAATTAGAGTGCGAAAATACAACCAAAATATGGGTTCCTAGCCTACCATCAACACCCCAAACATAAATCATTGCTCGTCCCCGAGCAATCAAACTACAATTCAAATAGAGACAACCTTTTCAAGCAACTCTACTAACTCATTCTGCCAAGAATAATTAAAGTAGACTAAGTACCATACTGTAATATTCTAACCTCAAGACATAACTCACAAGCACCATGTATTTTTCAAAAACACGTGCACTTACTCGTATAAGCTCAAGATAGAAAGATACTCACTCTCATAATTAATATTCATGTGCCACATAAGACGTACCATAGGCTCGCCCGTAGTGTAATACTCTGATAATTAGAGCTCATTCAGTCAAGAATCAAGTAGGACTTTATTTGGTGTAATGTAGGCTGCGCCACAGGGAGGATACATTTGGATATACTGACTACACATCCTTGAGAACTTTAATACATATAATTCCCAATCGAAAACCCACACTTGGGTTGAACCAAACCCCAACCTTCACAACATAATAACATCAAGCTCCCAATGAGAACATACCATTAGCAAGGAATCAAATATTTTTTCTTTCTAATACATAAACAACTCTTTTTTTCCTTTCTAAGTTTTGAGTTTTGTTCTCAAGAAACTTCACTTTGTTTTTCTATTCCTTACATGTGGCTCTCACAATTTTTCAAACAGTGCCCTTTCTCCATTTTTCTCAATTACTCTCAATAACCCAACCATACCTCTACTTAGCTTTTAACAAGTTCATAACAATTTCAAGTGCTCGAGAGAGGTAAAAAGTCCAATTAGATAGTCAATTCAAACAAAGAGGCCAGGCTTGTAATGTGATTGCCAAATAGGAATACATGCTCAATGGGGATAACTAAGATACTCATTAATTAGGTGGGTAACAAGCATATATCTGGCTCAACAAAGAAATGCCTCTATCACATCCAAGACTAAACAAGACTGATATTTTGCTTTGCATACACACGGGGCAAGTTCTAGACAACTACTGAAATGCACAGAATATCAACAATAACCTCACTCACACATTGGCCCATAACTCACTCAGGACTTGATCTTATCCCGACTCTCTAGTCAAAGCAGTTAAGCAAAGTCAAAATCAAATAATTTAAGGCACTACAATACATGAGTCAAAAACTGAGCGTAGGCGTTGCAACTAAGTCATTCAGTGCTCTCAAGGCACAACGAAGTCAAGAAAAGTTATCTCCAATTAGCACAACGACATAAGATTCTACTAAAAAAAAAAACTAACTACTCCGGATTCAAGTAAAAATCCTTGGAAAAAAACTACGGCACAAAGAAAAACTAAGGGGGAATTGTTATACTACCTAAGAAACTAAAATAAAGTGAAAGATATTATTTTTCTTCGTCGACTTTAATCCCTCAAGAAGACAGTCAAGGAAATCCATCGTCGGAAAAAGTCAATTTTTTTTCAAACAAAATAATGACGAAAACACACACAAAGATAAGGAGAAGAAAAAATAAACACACATTTACATATTTGCACCCCCACCCCACACTTTAAGTTGTAGCATGTCCCATGACGCACAAAGAAAAAGCAAGAGGTAAAAAAATCTCTCCTGAATCATCTAGTCTGGGTCTGAATAAATGTCTTGATCGACCCAGTGCCCACAACCATGCCAAGATTTTCTTCTCTGATCCCTTCGAGTACACCCCTCACTTACATGCTTGTCTTCATCACCTAGCGCGTTTAGGACATCCACCTTAAAATCATAGTATGCAGTCAATTCATCTCTGGGTGCCCCTATTGCGTCCTTCACCATGAACACCAATCTTTCTTCCCCACTCTTAGCATGATATTCCTTTCTTGAATGTCCAGTATAGCTCTGCCAGTAGCCAAGAAGGGTCTCCCTAAATCAGAGGGACCTCTTTATTCTCCTCCACCACAATGAAGTCCACAGGAAATGCAAATTTATCCACCCGACCTAGCACATCTTCCATTATTCCTTCCGGTATTATTGTGAACTGATTTGATAGTTGCAAAGACGCAGGTACAAATTTGATTGACCCAGTCTCTATCTCAAGCTTCCTGAAAATAGACAAGGGAATAAGATTAAAAGAAGCACCTGAATCACACACAGACTTTTCAAAATTTAGTACTGCCTAGAGAATAAGGTATAGTAAACTCCCTAGATCTCCACATTTTTTAGGGATCTTATTTTGTAGAATAGCACTACAATGTTTTGTGAGCTTGACAACCGATATCTCTTCCACCTTTAGCTTGTTGGACAAAATCTCCTTCAGGAACTTAGCATATGTTGGCATCTATGAGAGTACGTAGATTAACATGCACCTGCTTGAGCATTTCTAGAAAATGCTCAAATTATTTGTCCAGCTTCTCTCTTCTTTACTTCTGAAGGAACACTAGGGATGGCATATATTTTTTCCTCGGTCTCCTCATTTGTTGATTTTTCCTTCTTCTTCTTTTTCAAAATTGCAGTCTTCTTTTTCGTCTTTAGATCATCCTCTGAGTCTATCCCTACTTCATCTTCTCGATCTTTGTTATTCTTTTGCTCCTCTATACTTTCCACTTGTCTTTAAATCACCTTACTCTTTTGTTTTGCAATGGGGTCCTTCAATACTTGGCCACTCCTTAAAGACACAACATTTATCGTTTCTTCTGGATTCCTTTCGGTGTCAGCAAAAAGGGTTCGTGGAGCCCTCTCAGACAACAGATTAGCAATTTGTCCCACTTGCCTCTTTATGTTTTGAATGGTTGTGCCATGAAGTTCAAGTCACTGATCTGTCTTAATAATGAAGGCATTCATTAGATCTTCCATGCTAGACTGATTGGACTGTTGAGCCGGTTTTGCTGCCTCTACTGAGTTTGAAAGCCTGGAGCTCCTTGTCTCTGGCGTCTGGGATTATTTTATTGCCATGCATTCAAAATACTACAAAGCCAGCCCTTTTTCTTGTAGGGAAACTTTCGTACCTATGATTAAGCTTGCTTTCCTCGAGTCTCTTGCTTTGTTTCTCGTACTGTGGTGTCGTTCCTACGATTAGGCTTGCTTTCACGGAGTCCCTTGCTTTGTTCTTTATACTGTGGTATCAGAGCCAGCCCATCTTTTCGGAGGGAGGAACACTAAATTGGCAATCCAAAAACTCCATCTGCCAAAACAAAGTCCTGACCAACATTGGCAACACCATAAGGAACGTGGCTCATACACAAAACAAAATGATGAGTAAGGTGGAAACAATTGAGAAAAAAATGGAGCAAACATCGTCTCGCCATGAAGGACTGATCAAAGCGTTAGAACTGAGGTTGGCAAATTTACAATATGAGATTTGTCCGCCAGGAACTTCACTTTTCCAATTCTTCCAACAACAGCAAAAGGAGACAGTTTCCCTCAAAGAACAGATTCAGCTCTTAAGAAATGACCACTCTAATCCACAAATAACCCCAGTTGTCACCTCAAAACCTACCTTTTTCCCGATATCTCCACAGCCATATTCCCCACCTAAATTAGACAACACCTTTTCTACTTTTCCATCTGCCTCCCAGAATCCATTCTCTTTCACCCAACCTATAAAAGGAGAACAGGAGTTTGATATTGCAAAATTGGTTTGGGAAAGGAAAGATGCCATTGCAGCACAAAAACAAGCAAAGAAAAGACGAGACCATGCAGAAAGTTCAAAAGGGTCCAACCCAGAAAATCTTATGATTTCTGACCAGAAGGCTCCAGACCTCTATGCCTCTCAGCCAAGATGCATATCAGAAGAAGAGACTCCATGGTCCGAATCTCTGAATTCATCAGAAGAGCAATCCACGGAAGATAGCTCTCAATGAAGCGATGAATCCGCGGCGGACTCTTCCGAAGATGAAAATCCCCCAATATTTGTAAATCAGCTAATAGAGCCAGAAGTATCTGAGATAGATGACGAACAAGAAGGCATGACAGATGAGCCAATCCCAGAAAGAAGATATGAACCCATGGCGTCCAAGCCAGTTGGAACCGGCTTCCATACTTTCACCTTGAACGACGTCAAAGTTTCAAAATAGCCTCAGAGAATCCAAGACTTCTATACTTGGATGGTGACCAAAAACTTGGCAGAACGAGAAAAGTATGTCATCTTGTCAGAACTCACTTCACGTTTCTCAGGAATCCTCAGAGATTGGTGGAACTCCCTTGGATTCACGACAAGATTTCCGGATGGAAGATCAAGATCCAAGAGACGCACAAAGTATTTCAGACGCAGAAGGCCAGGAAATTTTCACAAGAAAGACAGATGCTTTATTTGCCATAAGATTGGACATTTCGCAAAAAATTGTCCTCAATCAAGAAGATCTGTCAAACTCCTTGAAGAAATTGAAGACTACACTGGCATACATCTTGCAAAAGAGGAGGACCTTGAATCTATATTCTCTGTGGACGATGAACCCAATGAAGAAACTATATTCTCTCTCGATATCTATGAAGATCAAGGCAATGATCAGTACCAAATTTCAAAACCGGTGATCGAGGCCCGAGAGGAGATCAATGCTCTCACAGTCGTTCCTCAAGTAGAACTCAAGGTCTACACATCCAAATGGGATAAACCAGCTCGAGTTATTGCTTTCATTGACACCGGAGCTGAATCCTCACTCATAAATCCTGTTGTTCTCCCTGAAGATCAATGGGTGCCGCATTTCAAAGATTTCAACACTGCATCAAATGCAATCTTAACCACAACTGTCATTACAAAGCACCCCGTCACGATTGAGTTTTTCCCAACGCTGAAGTACAGAACCAAGCTGCTAGGATCTGATGTGCCAGGAAAAGATCTTATTATTGGATTTGACATTTACAGGAAGCTTAAAGATCAACTCCAGATCAAGGCCAACGGGATAGCTTTTAAAAAGCAGTTCAGACCTTATTCTGAAATTCCAAGGCTATTCCAAATCACCGAGGACGAACAAATCAAAGAGATTGAGCAAAATCGCATTGAACATTCATATGCTGAACCCCACAAGGAAATCATGAAGAAAGGGAAAAGCCCGTTATGGAAAAACCAAGAGTTTTTTATCAAGCTCCCTTTCAAGAAAAATGAAAACATCAATCCGACAAAAGCCAGTCATTCAGGCATGAATCCAGATCATCTTCAACTTGCAAAGAAAGAATGCGAAGAACTTTTGGAATTTGATCTGATAGAGCCGTCGGATTCACAATGGGCATGCGAAGCATTTTATGACAACAAAAGAGCTGAGCAGACAAGAGGAAAACTCAGGTTAGTTATTAATTACCAGCCACTAAACCATTTCCTCCAAGATGATAAATTTCCCATACCAAATAAACTCACTCTTTTCTCCCACTTAGCCAAGGCCAAATATTTTTCCAAGTTTGATTTAAAATCTGGATTTTGGCAATTGGGAATCCACCCTGAAGAACGACCCAAAACGGGATTTTGCATCCCCGATCATCACTTCCAGTGGAAAGTCATGCCCTTCGGGTTAAAAAATGCACCCTCCTTATTCCAAAAAGCCATGATAAAAATCTTCCAACCCATCCTCCATACCTCCTTAGTCTACATTGATGATATCGTGTTATTTAGTGAGACATTGGACGAACATGTCAACTTGCTTCGTCAATTTGAGGCATTAGTAACACAGTACGGAATCATGCTCTCAGCAAAGAAGATGGTTCTTGCTCAAAAAGAGATTGATTTTCTCGGAATGCATTTCGCCCGAGGTGAATATAGTCCAGGACCGCATATATGTCAGGAATTACTTAAATATCCGGATACCAACCTCACAACAAAGCAGATTCAACAGTTCTTGGGTGTCATCAATTATGTTAGAGATTTCATCCGAAATATCTCTACATACATTTCACCACTCACAGAAATGCTCAAGAAAAATGCAACATCATGGGGAGAGAAACAGAATGAAGCAGTCAAAAAAATAAAGGAGATATGTAAAAATGTCAAGTCTCTCTACATCCCTTCAGATGGGAAGAAGATACTGCAAACTGATGCCAGCCATGAATATTGGAGTGCTGTTCTATTTGAAGAAAAAGATGGCCAGCGAAAAATATGCGGATACGCCAGCGGAAAGTTTAAAGATGCCGAGCAACATTATCATTCCACCTTCAAGGAAATTCTTGCAGTAAAGAATGGAATCAAGAAATTCAATTTCTTCCTTATCCATACAGAATTTCTAGTGGAAATGGATATGAAGGCTTTCCCAAAAATGATCCGGATAAATTCAAAAATTATCCCCAATCCTCAGATT
>MCJB01009211.1:0-38716 GCA_002018475.1 Nicotiana obtusifolia
GTTCGCATCGTCACTATGTCACGGGAACCATACCCATAATGACAATGTAATTAATTGTGCTTGACTTAAACTTCCCGAGCTCAAACATTCTGTTAGTAATGAGTCTATCAGTATTATAGCTTCTTTGGTTTTACAAAAATACAAAATAATCAAATCGCAACTAACTCTGCTAAGTTAGCCAGTTAAATTCGGTTGCATTATAAGGTGTATTTAGACATTGGTCACTCTGGAAATGGCACTACTCGTATTGAAATTTGATAATTGGCTGTAGAGATAATAGTTATGCTTATAGGCTGAACACTGTGTTTAAGCATCCATGGTTGTATAATTTGATTCTTTCAAAGTTTTCTAATTCTTCAAATGAACGTTCAACTGCACACATCAATGGGAGTCAGGTTATTTAAGCTGGATAACACTGAAATAATATCATTGTTAAATTTAGAATGGTTAGATATAGAAAAGGTTGTTTCAAGTGTTGTTCTCCTGGAAATTCATGACTGTATTTGCAAATCCTTTTCTTCTGTTTTGTTTGAACATGTGTAAGCATGGTGTTGTTGGTAAAAAGGGGTAAAGTCAGCTATGCATGTTATTGGCCGTATTTATAATTGTGTAGGCTATCGCTCAAACCCAGTTAAATTAGGACCATACAAGGCCGTTTGCTATAATATGTCCAATAATTTCAAAACTATTTTGCTTTACAGTGTTTGGACAATACTATTACATTTTTGTGTAGATCATAATTGGCATTTAGTCTTCCTTTCACTACTTGACACCATGCAACAGTGTTAAGATGTACCAAAATAGTAGAGCTGTGCCATGTACATTTAGCAATAATCGGCCCTCTTAATTAAATAACTAATGAGTAAGCCTTTAACGTTTAAAATTTTAATGTTCACTGTTAGACATTAATAATTACATTGCCGCTATGGGTACGGTTCCCGTGACATAGTGATGATGCGAACTTCGGGGGTGCCTTTTAGGTGACCCGACTTTAATAATGTTTGAATAATAAAACTTTGAAACAATTCGAGGTGTGCCATACCAAACTAACTTATATAAACATATGGCCCTCATTAATTAAACATTTAGAAATCGAGGTGCGCTATTTAGCGAATTTCATGACCCTCGGCAAATTAAAAACGCGTAGCTGCTTTAGGCGCGTTATTTTAATAATTTAACTTCTAATTTCGGGTGCGCATTTATGTGACCCAAATCCAAATCTCGATATTTAATTAAAAGGTGTTACAAATTACGGGTGCATTTATGTGACGTGATTTATGGCATCGTTTGATCGACATTGCAATTTTTCTTGATAAACTTTAAAAGCGGAAAGTAAAATAAGGTAAAATGCACTATAGGCTAATAGCAGGTATTAAAATAAATAGTAAGCCAATTATAACAATTAAGCGACCGTGCTAGAACCACGGAATCCGAGGGTGCCTAACACCTTCCCTCGGGTTAACAGAATTCCTTACTTAGAATTTCTGGTTCGCAGACTTCAAAACGAAAGTCGAAATTTTCCTCGATCTGGGATAAAAAATAAATTGGTGACTTGGAACACCAATTAAAATATTCCAAGTGGCGACTCTATAATTAAATAAATAATCCCATTTCGATTAAATGTCACTTTAATTGAAAAAACTCATTTTTATACATTTCCTTCCCGGGGAAGTGTACGAAAAGAGGTGTGACAGCTACATGTTATATTCTTTGTATATACCCATGTATACAGTCGATACGAGTTATATTTTTTACACCCATGTATTTTGCCTTGGCAGTATTCGTTGTGCGAATGAACACAGTTGATACAGGTTGTATTCGTTGTGGGTGCGCGAACAAATACAATTACGCGAATGAATACAATTAATACATATTGTATTCGTTGCGCGGACGAATACAGTTGACACAGGCGTATTCGTTGCGCGTCTAAATACACATGATACAAGCTGGTAACAATTAAATAGTAGCAACGAATGATAATTAGGCAAACTATCGTTACTGGGCTCTTATAAACTATAGTGCTTTATAAAAATTTCTCTTTTTATTTATAATCTACACATGAAATAAACATCATACTCCCTTCGTTTCAATTCATATGACGTAGTTTGACTCGGTACAAAGTTTAAAAAAGAAAAAAGGCTTTTGATATTTATGCTTTTAAACATGTCAGAAAATTATAATGTCTAGTTATATGACTTTTGAAATTTGTTGCCTTAAACATGATATGACATTTGTGTCGCCTTAAAAACTTATCATTAACAATAACACATAAAATTTAAAAGTTAATTATTTTTTAATATACAAACTTATTATTCTTTTTAAAACAAACATCAAAAATATTGTGACACAAACTGAAACCTGTTATAAAATAAAGATTGTAAAGTAAAGACAAGTATAGAGAGAAACTGATATATTATTCAAACTTCAAACTTATGTACATAATGAATTGAAATCACCTCTATTTATAGAAGAAAGGAAGTTGTTGTGTAAGTTGCTTCTGCAAGCTTCTATGTAAGCTGCTTGTAAGCTGTTACTGTACTATATATAAATAATCTTCTACCTGGGGGTGATGTTTATCCATAACGGAGTACTGAAAGGATAAGCTCATTGTACCAGATATAGATAATCTTCTACTGGGGGTGATGTTTATTCATAATGGGGTACCAAAAAGATAAGCTCATTGTATCAGATATAGATAATCTTCTACCGAGGGTGATGTTTTTCTGAAGATCATGTGTGTAGAATAATTTTGGTGAAATGTACTTCGTTCTATCTCTTTTTATAAATCCTCTATTTAATTGGGCTATGCATGCATCATTATCTTCGTATAAAATTGTGGATCTTTTATCGCATTCCAAACCACATTTTCCTTAAATAAGATGAATCACTGCTCTCAACCATACGCATTCCCTCCATGCTTCATGAATAGTTATTATCTCAGCATGATTTGAAGAAGTAGCAAACATATATTGCTCTGTGGAGCGCCATGATATGACAGTACCTCCACATGTAAACACATACCTAGTTTGAGATCTAGCTTTATGTGAATCAGATAAATAACATGCATCTGCATAACCAACAAGATCTGCACTATCTTTGTTAGAATAAAATAAATTCATATCAAGTGTTTCCTTTAAATAATGCAATATATGGTTAATCCCGTTCCAATATCTCCGTGTAGGAAAAGAGCTATATTTTGCTAGTAAATTAATAGAAAATGCTATGTCAGGCCTTGTAGCATTAGCAAGATATATAAGTGCACCAATTGCACTAAGATAAGGTATTTCGGGACCAAGGAGTTCATCATCCTCTTCTGGAGATCAGAACAAATCCTTATTCACTTCAAGTGATCGAACAACCATTGGTGTACTCAATGGGTGCGCTTTGTCCATGAAAAAGCGTTTTAAGACCCTTTCTGTATAGGTAGATTGATAGATAAAGATCATGTCTGCTAAATGTTCAATTTGCAGACCAAGACAAAGTTTTGTCTTTCCAAGATCTTTCATCTCTAATTCTTTCTTAAGATATTCAATTGTCTTTTGGAGCTCTTCTGGAGTTCCAACAAGATTTATGTCATCAACATAAATAGCAAGTATAGTAAATTCTGATGCCATTTTCTTTATAAAAATACATAGCAAATAATATCATTTATTTAACCCTCTTTTAGCAAATATTCACTAAGGCGATTATATCACATACGCCTAGATTGCTTTAAACCGTACAAAGATCTTTGTAATTTGATTGAATACATTTTCCCAGATTTTGGATTTGCTCTAGGCATTTTAAATCCTTTAAGGATTTTTATATAAATTTCATTATCAAGTGAACCGTACAGATAAATTGTAAATGCATCCATTAAATGTATTTCAAGCTTTTTATGTAGTGCTAAACTAATGAGATATCGAAATGTTATGGCATCCATAACAGATGAATATGTTTTATCAAAAAAGACTCCAGGTCGTTGTGAGAGTCCTTGTGCAACAAGGTGAGCTTTGTATCTTTCAATCTCATTTTTCTCAGTCCTTTTTCGCATAAAAACTCATTTATGATCAACTGATTTTATACCAGTAGGTGTTTGGACTATTGGTCCAAAGATCTCTTTTTTAGCAAGTGCGTTCAATTCTGATTAAATTGCCTCTTGCCATTTTGGCCAATCATATCTTTATTGACATTTTTCGAAAGATCGGGGTTCAAGATCCTTACTATCTTGCATTATGTTAATTACAACATTATATGCAAAAATATTATCCACCACTATTTCAGATCGATTTAAATTAATCCATTCACTAGTAGAACTTATTAAAAGCTTGTCACTCACTTGAGTCTAGGGTTTATTGATTTCTTCCGAAATCTCAGAACTAATCAGATCTTGGGTCTCTTCAGGAGATCTCTTCGTAGTATCGTTATCATTTGTCGATTTTCTTTTTGGAGGATTTCGATCCCTAGAACCCAAAGGCCTATCACGCTTCAGGTGTGCTTTAGGTTCACTAGCTTTCATGCTAGTAGATGGTCCTGCTGGGACACCAATTCGGATAGGCACATTCTCTACAGGGATATATAACTTAGTTATCCTTTTCAAATTAGTAAATGCGTCTGGCATTTGATTTGCTAAATTTTGTAAATGGATGATCTTCTGGACCTCTTGATTACATATAGGGGTACATGGATCAAAATGAGATAATGATGAAACTTTTTCACATAATTTCTTTTTTGATTTCCTTCTTCTCTCCCCCCTAATTGGAAGAAATTTATTTCATCAAACCGACAATCTGCAAATCGAGCAGTAAATAAATATCCCTTTAATAGTTCAACATAGTGAATAATAGAGGTGATTCAAACCCAACATATATTCCTAACCTTCTCCGCGGGCCCATCTTACTGCACTGTGGTGGTGCTACTGGCACATATACATCACATCCAAAAATTTGTAGATGGACAATATTTGGTTCATGACCAAAAATTAATTGTGACGGAGATTATTTGTTATAATGTGTCGGTCTGACACGGATAAGTGATGCTGCATGCAAGATAGCATGACCCCAAATAGTAGTGGGCAATTTTATTTTTATAAGTAGTGATCTTGCTATCAATTGCGAGCGTTTTAATAAATGACTCGGCAAGGCGATTTTGAGTATGAACATAAGCTATAGGATGTTCACTTTTATCCTAACTGGTAGACAGTAATCATCAAAAGCTTGAGATGAGGATTCTCCAGCAATATCAAGGCGAATAGCCTTTATTGGATAATCTGGAAATTATGCCCTTAATCGAATTATTTAGGCTAATAGCTTTGCAAACGCCAGGTTGCGAGATGATCAGTAAGCACACATGAGACCATCTTGAATATGCATCTATTAGGACCATAAAATATCTAAATAGCCTACTTGGTGGATGAATAGGTCCATATATATCCCCATGTATACATTCTAAAAAGGCAGGGGATTCAATGCCAATCTTCATTGGTGATGGTCTAATGATCATTTTGCCTTGATAACAAGCATCACAAGAAAATTCATTATTTGTAAGAATCTTTAGGTTCTTTAAAAGATGCTCAATTGAATTTTCAGTAATTCGTCTCATCATTATTAATCCAGTATAGCCCAAACGGCCATGCCAAAGCATAAAAATATTTGAATCAATAAATAGAGTGTGCTTCAATTGTACTAATCTTTGAATAGTATAAGCCAGAAGATAAAGTTGGTAACTTTTCTACAATGCACTTCTGGCCAGAAACATTATTTCTAGTACAAAGATATTCCATATTCTTTCATCTATGTCCTCAACATGATACCCATTTCGACGGATATCTATAAAACTCAACAAGTTTTTTCGGGACTTGGTGGAGAATAATGCATTTTCTATAATAAGTTTTGTTCCCTTAGACAGAAATATAGTGGCTCGTCTGGAACCTTCAATCAAACTTATATTACCAGAAATTATTGAAACGTTTGCTTTTTCCTTATGCAAATAAGAAAAGTATTTATGATATTTGACTATGGCATGAGTTGTTCCACTATTAATTACACAAATATCTTTATAATTGGTCTTTGATCCAAACATAATTTGAGGATTATTTATATTCTTCAAAATAATGTAAATAAAATAAATATGATTGTAAACATTATTATCAAAGCATAACTATTATTTATGTACAACAATTACATAACCATACTATCTACTACAAACAACAAAAATTAAAATATTTACATTTCTACAGATTTATCACCGATCACATGACTTGTTTCTCGTTCCGGGAGTGCAAAGTAATCAGCCACATCCAAATGCATGAAGTCTAAATTATCTTCAGAAATAAAATTTGCTTCAGCATTTTTCTCTGTCTTCTTCAGGGAGGCTTGATACAGCTCAACCAGGTGCTTTGGCGTACGACAGGTACGTGACCAGTGCCATTTTTCTCCACATCTATAGCACACATTTTCTGCCTTTGCTGCTTGCACCACTTCATGCTTTTGTTCCTTCCTTTTCCACTGCTGGCGGTGAGGAGGGTTTTTTGGTGCATTATTATTGCCATAACTAGAGTTTCTTCCCCGACCACAGCCATGACCACGACTGGGGCCACGTCCTCTTCCACACTTAGCTTGGTGGAAGTTCGTCTCATTCACTTCAGGGAATGAACAAGAACCAGTAGGTCGGCTTTTATGATTTTTCATTAATAGCCCATTATGTTGATCGGCTACAAGAAGATGTGAGAAAAGTTCAGAATACTTTTTCAATCTCCTTTCTCGATATTGCTGTTGTAGGAGCATATTCGAGGCATGAAAAGGGTGAAAGTTTTCTCCAACATATCATGACTCAATTGGAAAATAATTCTGAACATAGCAGAATTATACTCATTGATAGATTTAAAATCTTGTAGCCATAGACGAGTCTAATCACAACGTGCCTGTGGAAGAATGACCATCTTCAGGTGGTCATATCTATCTTTTAAATTATTCCGCAGTATGACTGGATCTTTAATAATGGGATATTCCATTTTCAAGCATTCATCAAGGTGATGGCGTAGGAATATCATTGCTTTGTTTGATGCTTGATTTTTGTCATTGATGGTGTCTGCCAGACCCATTGCATCAAGATGAATTTCAGCATCAAGCATCCAAGACATGTGGCTTTTGCCCGATATATCCAAGGCTACAAATTCAAGTTTAGAAAGATTTGATATTATTTAAAAAAAGAAAGTTCATACCTATGATACTTTCAAAGTATTTGCTCGAGATGGCAGAGTATCGTGATGATAACGTGTTATAAAATAAAGACTGTAAAGTAAAGACAAGAATAGAGAGAAACTGATATATTATTCAAACTTCAAACTTATGTACATAATGAATTGAAATCTCCTCTATTTATAGAAGAAAGGAAGCTGCTTCTGCAAGCTGCTGTGTAAGATGCTTCTGGAAGCTGTTGTGTAAGCTGCTTGTAAGCTGCTACTGTACCAGATATAGATAATCTTCTACCGGGAGTGATATTTATCCATAACGGAGTATTGAAAGGATCTCATTGTACTAGATATAAATAATCTTCTACCGGGGGTGATATTTATCCATAACGGGGTACCGAAACGACAAGCTTCTTCAGAAGATTTATTTCCAATAGAGTACAAAATAGATAAACATATTTACGGCGGAATCTTATATAAATAAGCTTCTAAAGAAAACTTATTTATAATGGAGTATTAAATGAACATTCATAATATAATATATTTATAACTAAACCGAAGAGTCATTAGTTACATTGAGATTACATTAGTAACCAGAGTTACTTCCTTGCTGCCAAAGCAAACTGAATATAATACGATTAGCCGAAAAACTTAAATTACATAGTCTTTTAGAGTATATTTTCTAGCGCCCTACTTCACATTTCCTACTGATTTTGTTTTTAATTTTTTTGGTAGAATCTTTTTCATATGGGGTCCTTGAACTAAATTTTACTCTTTTCTACTTTTTCTCTTTAATTGTCCTTCTAGTTTTTCTCAAGAAATAGCTTAATAACTACAATCAAACCTTGCTCAGTTGTAGTTATTAAGCTCCACCTACGACAGTTAAGTCTTGGGTTCGAGTCACCTTGGAGGAAAAGTGTGGAAACACTATAGATCCTCTTAATTTGGGAGGGGTTTAAAAAAAGAAGGGAAAAAAAAACCTTGCTATATAGAGGTCATTTTAAAAAGAGTTTTCCGGCATAATAATAATAGTTGTTGTTATCAGTACAATATTGTAATATAAAGATAAAATATAATATGACAAAATTGCTTCCAAAGAAAACATGGCTCTTATAGTGAAATATCGTTAGACTGTTATAGAAAAATCTGAATTTATTTATAAGAATAGTAGTTTTTTTCTTTTCTTTTTCATATCCAAGGAGTAAAGGAACCGTGAATAGAAAAAGCTTAATAGCTATATATCACAGGAATGGTGTTTTTTCTTTAAATATGGATAAAAATTTGTGAATCTAGAAGCTTATACCAATTAACAAGGGTTATGGTGGAGTCGTAAGCAGAGTTGAACCTATGTGTTATAGTAAGGGGTCATCGAATTCTGTAAGTTTGGACAAAAATCTTGTATATGTATATGTATATATCTTGAAAATGGTTAATTTAAAGCACGTGGCACCCTGAATACTAAAAGCCTTTAAGGGCACTAGTTGAGCAGAATATCGTGCTCCCGTCGCATAAAAATCCTGCCTCTTATAGTGAAATATCGTTAGACTGTTATAGAAAAATCTGAATTTATTTATAAGAATAGTGTTTTTTTTCTTTTCTTTTTCATATGTAAGGAGTAAAGCAACCGTGAATAGAAAAAGCTTAATAGCTATATATCACAGGAATGGTGTTTTTTCTTTAAATATGGATAAAAATTTGTGAATCTAGAAGCTTAGACCAATTAACAAGGGTTATGGTGAAGTGGTAAGCAGAGGTGAACTTATGTGTTATAGTAAGGGTTCATCAAATTCTGTAAGTTTCGACAGAAATCTTGTATATGTATATATCTTGAAAATGATTGATTTAAAGCGCGTGACACCCTGAATACTAAAAGCCTTTAAGAGCACTGGTTGAGCAGAATATCGTGCTCCCGTGGCATAAAAGTCCTGCCTCTAGGTATAGAATATAGACTCGTCTTTGTGTCACCTTTTACTAAGACTATGACTTCATCTGATTTCTCTATAAATACTCCTCAAGCTTTAGGTTCTTCTCCATTGTTCAGTTTCTTTCTCCACATCACAGAAGTGAAAACAAAAGAAGAAGAAAAATTAAGAGTTTCTGTCAAATTAAGTCCAATAGGGAAAATGGAGCTGTTAAGAAAAAGCTCTTTTCATTGTGCTTTGCCAGTTTTCATATTATTAGTTTTATCTAACTATGGTGTGTTTGCTTCCAGTTATGATGTTTTTACGTGCTTCCAATCCTCAAGAGATGTTAATGTCACTACTGACTACAGAACTGGTTACCATTTTCAACCCTCCAAGAACTGGATGAATGGTACGTTTCTCTCCCCCTCCACCCACGCCACCCCACCCCACCCCCTCTTCTGTTGTTGCTTTTATTTTTTTTATTTTTTTATTTTTTTGAATGTATAGTTTTTTTTTTTTCTTTCTAATTTGTGTTTTTTCTATTAATAATAAAACAAACCGCAAAATTAGAAAAGTACAAGTAAGGGGGACAAAAGCTCGAGTAGTATCGTCTATATGCCTTGGCTATATAATTATTCATATGCGCCTCACATTGCCTCTACGGCAGCCTCATGTAGAGGAGTCATGGTGTAGTTGCCGGCAAAGTTTCACGAGGGCATATTATCTGATAGCCGTTCGGGTGTATCCAAAGGCATAGGAGCTAAATACATAACGAGCTAAATCTTACCTTACAAATCCTATTGAGGAAAGGATTTATTGTTGGCAAAGGAGTTATTGCTTTTATTATCTGTATATATATCCATTTTTTTGGGTTTTCTGCTTGGTATCAGCATTAGGATCCACTAAATTCAGTATTCGCGCATTGAGGGGTAATTAGGCATCTGACAACGGTATTTTCATAATCAAGGCTCGAATCCAAGACCTCTAATTAAAGATTAAGCAGTACTTACCACTCCTCCTGCAACATTAAACAATAGATATTTTGCTCCTCCAAACTCAATTGTATTTTTAAAATATCCATTTTACCCTCGATCTTATTAGCCTTCGTCTATTTTTATTTTTTATTTTTTACTTTTTTAATATCACAATATTTTCTTAATCTACGTTGCGAGTTTACCTATAGTGAAAATAAAATTTAAAAAAGGTGAAAAACAATAATCAGTCATATACTTATTGAAATTGCATAATGAAACAAATGGGTGCAATAAAAATATTTTTAAAAAAAAGATCTTATTAATATCAATCAAATAAAATTTAGTTCAGTAATATAAAAAAATAATTAAACATAAAGATAGATTTTCTAAGAAATTCCCAAAAGATTATATATTTACAACTTAGAAAATATTTTGTTAATGAAAATAAATATTATATACAGAAACATATCAGTCGTTTGGTACGAACACAAGTAATGCAGGGATTGTAGTGCTGGGATTATTTTTTATCAAGTGTTTGGTTCATTGTATTAAAAATTAATTATGCAATGTATAATCTAAATTTGTGTTTGGTTTAAAACTATATAAAATATTCTTTTCAATTATACCATGATTTAGTAATTTTAAGTCTTATCCATGTATAGCTAATCCAAGGATTAGTAATCCTTTACTTTCCTTGGTATTAGTTAATCCCTCATATGAGGTATAACTAATCCATGTATTAGGTAGGAGTAAATTGAATTGACCAACCAAACATGGTATTGAACGGATTAAATTTTTATACAGAGATTATTTTACTTAATACGGCCTACCAAATGACCCCTATAGATCCTCCTAATTTGTGAGAGGTTTAAAAAAAAAATATTCTAAATTTTTTTTTTACTTTTACTTGTCATTTTTCGCATATCAAGAAAAGACAATTTCTTTTTTCCTGTTATACTCATAGTATTAATCACTCATTTCAAATTATTTTCTCAAATCCACTAAAATATGCAAAATTAATATGAGTATCATAATAAATTATGTACTTTATTTGTTATTTCTTAAGGGGTGTGTAAGTCCTTAGTGGACAAGTAAAACTGAACAGAGAGAGTAATAAATTACGCCTACTTTCTAGTAAATACCAGTTGAGACATACGTAGAACTTTTGCTAATTTTCTCTTATTTTTTCTTAATTATATTTGTGTGTGATATGGGCAGAAGGGGTTGGTAGGAAGGATCTTGTACCCATCAGCAACTCACAATATTTTAGGGAAGACGAATAATAATTTTCTGCATTTCCTAAATTTTTGTAATTTCACTTTTCATTTGTTTATTATTTGATTATTCATCAATATTAAATTATGCATATTTAGTAATTACATTCAATTGTTTATTTACTAATTTTTTTTAAATTTTTCTTTATGGTCTTCCTCGATGCCTTCAAACATACAAATAGACCCCAATGGTGAGTCAGAAATTTTATCTTCTTTTTTTTTTAATCATTTAATCACCAATTATTCATTTATGTTACTGATTTTTTATGTAATTACCAACAGCACCAATGTATTACAATGGAGTCTATCATCTATTTTACCAGTACAATCCAAAAGGATCAACAATGAACAACATTGTTTGGGCTCATTCAGTCTCAAAAGATTTAATCAATTGGATTAATTTAGAGCCTGCAATTTATCCATCCAAACCATTTGACAAACATGGAACATGGTCTGGTTCAGCAACAATTCTCCCTGGTAACAAGCCCATTATTTTGTACACTGGAGTAGTAGATGCCAACATGACCCAAGTCCAAAATTACGCCATCCCGGCCAACTTATCCGATCCATATCTTCGTGAATGGATCAAGCCCGATAACAACCCGTTGATCGTCCCGGATATCAGCATCACCAAGACCCAATTTCGTGACCCGACAACAGCTTGGATGGGCAAAGATGGTCATTGGAGAATTGTGATAGGAAGTTCAAGAAACCGTGGTGGGTTGGCAATAATGTATAGAAGTAGGAATTTCAAGAAATGGATCAAGGCTGAGCATCCACTTCATTCATCTGCCAAAACAGGAAATTGGGAATGCCCAGATTTTTTTCCTGTTTCCTTGCAAGGTTCTAATGGTTTAGATACATCGCACAGCAGGAAATATGTTAAATACGTTCTCAAGAATAGTCTTCCAGTTGCCGTATTTGAGTACTACACAATTGGTACATATGATGACAAACAAGATAGGTATATTCCAGATAACACTTCAGTCGATGGTTGGAAAGGATTGAGACTTGACTATGGCATTTTCTATGCGTCTAAGTCGTTCTACGACCCTAGTAAGGACCGAAGAATCGTGTGGGGTTGGTCTTATGAATCAGATGGTGCCCCCAATAATGAAAACAATAAAGGATGGGCTGGAATTCAGGCTATCCCGCGTAAAGTATGGCTTGATTTCAGTGGTAAACAATTAGTTCAATGGCCTATTGAAGAATTAAAAACTCTAAGAAAGCAAAATGTCCGATTGAGCAACAAAAGGCTGGATAAGGGGGAAAAGATCGAAGTCAAAGGAATCACAGCGTCGCAGGTTTAGACTTTTTTCTAGTTTTTAATTATCAAGCATTTTAAATAAAATTTTCTTCACAAGTTAAGGCTAAGTTGGGACATCAATTGAAATTGCCAGGCTGATGTTGAAGTGACATTCTCCTTCTCTAGCTTAGACAAGGCAGAGCAATTTGATCCAAGTTGGGCTGATCTTTATGCACAAGATGTTTGTGCAATTAAGCGTTCAACTGTTCAAGGTGGGCTTGGGCCATTTGGCCTTGCAACATTGGCTTCTCAAAACTTAGAAGAATACACACCTGTTTTCTTCAGAGTGTTCAAAGCTCAAGAAAATTATAAGGTTCTTATGTGCTCTGATGCCACAAGGTTTGTTTTCTTAGAACTCCATCCCTGCACCTCCTAAAAGAGAACATTTTTTATCGCTGCTGGGACTCTCTGAAAATACCATACTGCGGATCCTCTAAAAGTATATTTTTGGAGGATCCAACACAGGTGCGGCAGCATTTTGGAGGATCCGCGCAACATAGCTCTTGGTTCACCCAAAACTATAACTATGGCCTATGAGTGTGATTTGTGACTATACACATTCTAAAACCTCTACCTATAATAATGGTGATCAAAATCATCATGGTAGAACTTCTTTCTATTTTCTCTCATCATCTGTCCCGTTTAACCAAATATAGTTTATCAATAAAACTGAACATCAACACAACTTAAAATCTCTAGAAATCAACTAACCTCATAATTCTCCTTTATTGACAGGTCTACCACTCAACATTATAATGCAATGTGCAAGCCCTCATTTGCTGGATATGTAGATGTGGACTTAGTGGACAAAAAGTTATCTCTTAGGAGTTTGGTAAATTTTGTTTCAGCATCTTTTAGTGAATGTGCTCTATATCTAATCTCTCTTTGAACTCTTTTTGTTAATTTTCCACTATGTATATGCTTGCAGATTGATAACTCAGTAGTGGAAAGTTTTGGTGCTAGTGGCAAAATATGCATAACATCAAGGGCTTATCCAACAATAGCAATTCACGACAAAGCACATTTATTTGCCTTCAACAATGGTACAGAGATAATCACAGTCGAGACTCTAGATGCCTGGAGCATGGATACAGCTAAAATAAACTAAAAAGTTGTGAGAAATAAACTTAGGAAAAATAAATAAACAAATAGATAGATTGATTGATAGATAAAGAGACCTTTCCCCAGGCATTTGATAAAGTAGGATCTACAAGTCCTAAAGAACTTATCAAGAATAGACGAAGTTCCTATAGAATTTATCGCTATAGTATCTTTGTACAGATTATTGTTCTAAATTAATGAGAAGAATATATTATTCTTCAAAATAAAGCATATTTGCTTTCTTATTAAATTGTGCATTTACCGAAATTATAAACTATTTTGGTATTAAGAAAGAAAAAGAAAATGGAATCTCATATTAAGAAAGGAAAGTTTGTCCTATAACAAGAAAGTCAAAGAAAATAACAGGAAAGGCAAATCAAACATAATGGAATTAGTAAAACACTCCTCGAATTTGCACGAGCCTACCTTAAAGTTTCCGAATTTGCAAAGCCCATCTCATCTAAATTTTATGCTACATGATTAAGGTCACGTAAATAGTAAAACCTCAGTGAAGACTTGTGTTCCTGAACTTCTCCTCATAATGAAAAACATCACCTTTCTTCTAAATTGAATGCTGATTACATTTAGATCATCAAATAATTATTTCCCTATTTTTTCCCTTTCTCTCCTTTTGGGTACTTTCTCATAGTCGGTTAAGTTGGAGAAATCCTAGAATTTCCCAAGAATTATAAATAAAATTTATCCTTTGGCTTTAATTCTTAACACTCAAAAAATCATTATGATGGTTAGATGATGATGTTTGCTTACCTTGGATAGCATACCACAGTTTCTAAGAAAGTTAATTTACGACATAAGAAAAGATGAAGCTATTGCTCATAATAACCATTGCTACCTGTGCTCTTTTTTAGATATCATAGCATTCAAATCAACTTGAATGTATCTCAACTATTTTTCTAAGTATTTGTATCCTTCCTCATAAAGGTACCAAATAACTCCTCATTGAAAAAAGGTATCAAATACCTAGTACTTGAATGTTGCTCAACTATTTGCACTAAGTATTTGTATCCTTCCTAGTAAGGTACCAAATAACTCTAACCAAGGCTAGGCCGGCGAAAAAATTACCTGACTTTTTGCATCATCCAAGTTACAAAGGAAAAAACCATGCTCATTGATATCTCCTCTCCTTGGCCTGATCAGAATTACTCATTCGGCCTGATCAGAGATATTAATGATCACAACAATCAGAAGGCAAATAAAAACCAACAAAGTACTGCCACTGTCCCTTCAGATACACTGGGTTACTTTCTTTCAATTGCCTCATAAAATGAAACTAGAAAATAAAGGCACCAGTAGAATAAAGAACCTATCGATGCAACAAGGCTCCATTGGCAGAAGCATAGGGCTCTGTCACCACAAAAAAACCCACAGATTTAGCAGGATTCCCCTCACATGTGAACAGATTATATAAGATTGAAGTGGTAGTCCAAATTAGATTTTCCAATATCAAGAAAAACAGCAATCAATAACAAAGTTGAAACATGAACTATGCCTTGATATTTCTTTCCAATGTTGGGACTGAAAATAGAGAACAGTCAGATAACATCAAGAGATAAAGCACTAAATAAATCATCGAAGACAAGACAGTAAATTTCAACATCCAACTCAACTCCTCTACAACTTAACTCTTTTAGAGCACAAAAACAGGAATCACTCCTTTAGAGTTAAAGGACTGCAAGTTATATCTTAAGACAGCACGCACAGAAGTCATCTGGTGGTTAAAGTCGATCAATCAACAAGTGTAGCAGTTGAAATGCATCAATTGTCAAGAAAGTAAACAACGATATGATTGACAGAGATTTTAACTAGACAGGGAAACTACAAGATATAAATGGTGATTAAGACCATTGCCAATTATAGTAGCTTTGAGGGAGGAGCCACAGAATCTTCACTGTGGTAATCACTCAGTTTGAAAAGTGACTAATTATTTGTACCATGAAAATGTAAACATGTGATCAAAGGATCAAATCAAACAACTGGCAATTAACCAGTGAAATGCATCAGATGTGAACTATGCAAGGGACCATGTGATTGATGGAGATAAAGACACTTCAACTAGGAAGGCAACTGCTTGAAGAAGCCTCATGACTAGACGCGCTTACTAAGGTGGATCTGAAAGATGACCTGCCAGACCTTGATTGCAGTTTAAAGAACATGACCATTGTATCAAGTCCTTGATGAAAATCTTTACATGGATGGCCGGAGGCTACATGTCCATGAACATACAAATAAGAACTTGGCTCCCTGCTATGGGCCTAGCAAACTTGTTAACAAAGAACGTGCAGAGAAATTAACCCAAATAAGAAGCTCACACAAGCCAACTGTTGAATTCTTCAACAATCGAGGATCAAGCAATACCAATCTAGGTATTAATAGCTTCAACCAATATCATAGCTACTTTAATTTGGTCAAACTATAGTTTGAACTCTCAATTCTCTTTCTTTCAGTCATCTTACCCCTAGTTCAACCATCTAGGTTACCTAAACCATGGGTAACCTAAGCCAACTCATTCATTATCAAATAAATTCCAAGTTACTCATACCATTATTTCATCCAAACATGGATTATTCCATTCATTACCACCATTCGATTAACTCTTGGTTCTTAATTCTTCAATTCTATAAATTTCAAAGAAAACAGCACAATTGAAGTGAACCGAAGGGTATAATGACAAAATTATAGTATATCATTTGGACCAATTGATGTTTTACCACCTGTCAAATCATGAAACATGAACAAAATCATAAATCCTCTATCTAATAGTAATTATATCTTTAAACCAAGCCACATATTAGAACTTCAATTCAGTGGCACTAGGCACTAGCACAAGTATAGGAGAATCTACATAGCATATAGCAATATGTTTTCCAAACTATAGACCAACATTAGACAATAAACGGAGGCCTATTTTTGTTTTTTCCTGTTAACCGAGAAATTCCCAGAAGGCTAGCAGCTAGCAGCGCGGTTAACTCAGTGGATAATGAGTCGCCCCTCTACCCTTCCTCACTTAAATACCAAACTTTTATCACTGGCAAAGTTTGAACCGTGACATGCACCTAACACCACACATCAAATGTTGCGCAGTTACCACTAGACCAAAAGCTCTGGGATAATCAGAAGCCTATCTAAAAGCTAATAAAAAGATATACGTAATCACAATTCAGAAGTAACGAAAGTTGTTGCAATCACAATCATATAAAATCTAACAGAATTATCTTCCATTTTATATTCTCTTGATCTC
The DNA here is from genome assembly GCA_002018475.1 of Nicotiana obtusifolia. Classification (NCBI taxonomy): domain Eukaryota; kingdom Viridiplantae; phylum Streptophyta; class Magnoliopsida; order Solanales; family Solanaceae; genus Nicotiana; species Nicotiana obtusifolia. The sequence goes on from MCJB01009211.1 coordinate 16,990, forward strand.
CATTTCCCAAAATTTACTAGAATAATATTCTCACTTCTAAGTCCAGATATATGTAACAATATAAGTAAATATATCAAAAATTAACTGAGCTGCTTGTTTATCGTTTCAATCTAGAAAACCTGTTTGGCGAAAAACAGCATTTCGAACTTGACGAAGGTCTCTCCCTTTGAGTGTTCTTCCGACACCTTCGAGCACCGAAAACGTGGTTTTAGGTGATCTAGAGGATCCTCCTCCCGCTACGATCTCATGAGGCGGAAGCATCTCATCGTAGCCGCCCTCATCGTCATCGATTTCCACGTCAGCAAGCTCGCCGTTTCTCGGCGTCGCCTTCTTCGGCATCATCGGGACGTTCACTGGAGCCGAGTGTTGGAACTTCCTCGCCGGCATCGTTTGTGAATAGTTATTACAGTTATAGCTATTTTCTCTGTCCAATGGTGGCTTCGGAATCGTCGGAAAAGCTCGCAAAGACGGCATCGGCGAAGACGAAATCGGCGATGAAGGTGAGGAAGTTATCGAACGTTTCCGATAAACAACCGGACGGTTAAGTTCCCGGTAAACCTCAGGCAATGCAGCGAGAATACCGAATTTCTCCGGCTGACAGGAGGTTTGCCGCCGGAGACTGTTTGAAGAAGCAGGGGAAGTAGAGCTGCGCTGAGGTTCAGTGAAGTCTCCGGTCCAGAAAACATCATCTTCGTTAAGCTCATCATCGGCGATAGTACTATTAGTCTGCGGTGGAGAGAATACACCGAGAAATCGATCGGAGGACGGCGAACGACGGTGGCGAAAAGCTACGACACCTTTTTGGTCCATCGAGCGTCGTCACTCCACTTCCCACTTCCGCTTTTTGCGTATGAATGAACGAAACCTCTCTAGATGTTCTCGTTTTAAAAGCACTTATATTAATCTAGCAGGTGGCACTTCACTCGGTGGGACCCGTATCACTCATAGTTGGGCCTACTGAGACTATAATCTAACCTAATAAAGAGAAAGGACGATGCATTATTTTAAGGTAGTGGGTGCTCACTCTCTGGCCATATAAACAAATTGGTTCAAGCAAGAATCGATCCCTAATCACTTCATATTTGTGCACTCTATTCTCACCTCTTAACCAAAGAACCCAGAAGACTTTTTGTTTAATGGGTACTTTCTAGTTCTTTATATCAATATTCTCTGTATTTTCTATATAATTATACAGAGTTTGCGTCAGGTTAATGGGTGCTTCAGCACCCGGTATGTAGAACGTATATCCGCCCTGAATGGCAACCACCACAACATGGGGTCTTTTAGCTACATACCGGGTGCTGAAGTACCCATTAATCCCGACGCAAACTCTGTATAATTATATAGAAAATACATGGAATATTGATATAAAGAACTAGAAAGTACTCATTAAACAAAAAGTCTTCTTGGTTCTTTGGTTAAGAGGTGAGAATAGAGTGCACAAATATGAAGTGGTTAGGGATCGATTCTTGCTTGAACCAATTTGTTTATATGGCTAGAGAGTGAGCACCCACTACCTTAAAATTCTGGATCCGCCACTGCTATAGGATTTACTAGGCACTCCTTTTCAGGCTCAAGCAATGAAATGGAATTATTAGCCCTCTTAAGAGGATTGCAACTGGTAGATCAATACAAGTTCCAGCCACTGGAAATTAATGCGGATGCCACGGCTGTACTGTCTTTATTTTTTACTTTTATTTTTTTAAATTATAAGATTTTATTCATAATAAAAGCGGACCGCAAAGCACTAGTAGAAGTGAGGGGACAAAAGCTCCAGTAATAATGTTGCCTCTATGCCTTGGCTATATAATTACTTTTCTGCGCCTCACATTGCCTTTGTGGCAGCCTCATGTAGAGGAGTCAAGGGGTAGCTGCCGGAAAAGTTTCACGAGGGCATATAATCTCATAGCCATATGGGTCTGTCCAAAGCATATGACCTATGCAACATATACTGAGCTTAACCTTACTTACCGATCCTATTGAGGCAAATAAAACGAGCACACCCACTTAATATGTACCGTCTTTAATTTACAACGAGCACACCTACTTATCTTCCCTTCTTACTGATTGTAGGTAGTTGCTCAGCACGCTGCATGATCCTCCTATCAAGCATGTTTATAGGGACCAAAATATGGTTACTGACCAACTAGCAAAGTATGGGACTACCTTAGTAGATACTACAATGCTTCTTCTGGACTAACCACCACCACGGGCGGATTTACGTTGTCCGTGCCGGGTGCTGAAGCACTCATTAACTCCGACGCAAACTTTGTATAATTATATAGAAAATACAGGGAATACTGATATAAAGAACTAGCAAGCACTTATTAAACAAAAAGTCTTTTGGGTGCTTCGGTTAAAAGGTGAGAATATAGTGCACAAATATGAAGTGGTTAGGGATCGATTATTGCATGAACCAAGGATTAACTACTAAACATCTTGTTAATGCTTGTCTTTTTTATCACTCCACTACCTCCACACATGTAAATCCGCTACGAGCATTGACTAGTGTTGGGTGTCGTTTTGATCCACTTATGGAAACCCCTAGTAAGGATCCCACTATAGTATTATATACAGTGACGGATTCAGGATTTTAAGGTTGTGGGTGCTCACTTTCTGGCCATATAAAAAAATTGGTTGATGCAAGAATCGATCCCTTACCACTTCATATTTTTGCACTTTATTCTCACCTCTTAACCAAAGCACCAAAAAGACTTTTTGTTTAATGGGTGCTTGTTAGTTATTTATACCAGTATTTTCTGTATTTTCTATATAATTATACAAAATTTGAGTCGGGATTTAAGGGTGCTTCAGCACCTGACACGATTAACGTAGATCCGCCCCTGTTAGTAGATACTACAATGCTACTTCTGGACTTACCACTACCTTTTGCAATGGACGCGTATCAAGCGGACCTACAAGGAGTAACTACTAAACATCTTGTTAATGCTTGTCTTTTTTGTCACTCCACTACCTCCACACATGTAAATCCGCCACAAGCACTGACTAGTGTTGGGAGTCGTTTTGGTCCACTTATGGAAACCCCCAGTAAGGATCCCACTAGAGATCCCACTATAGTGTTATGTACAGTGGCGGATCCAGAATTTAAGGTTGTGGGTGCTTACTTTTTGGCCATATAAAAGAATTGGTTCATGCAAGAATCGATCCCTAACCACTTCATATTTGTGCTCTCTATTCTCACCTCTTAACCAAAGCACCCAGAAGACTTTTTATTTAATGGGTGTGTTGCTCCCTTACGCACACGCAAGTATACGTGGTCGACAAGTAATACAGGATTGTGAGTCCGGATTATCGTACCCAAGGGACTTAAGTTAACTACTTTATAATAACTATTATCGTTATTTAATCAAGCAAAAATCACTGTTTAGTATATAATTTAGTCTAAATTGTAATTCTAATTTAATCTCGGAATTGCAAAGAACAATTATGTATTTTGTAATCAATAAAACAAAGATTCCAGGGTTGTGATTTTATGCCCAATCCTATTACGTTCTAATTGACTTATCGTTCATATATTTAATATAAAATTGCTAATTAATCGATAATGATACTCATAGCCTTCTTCCGAAGTACTATTCGCCTATTCCTAACAAGATTAATGCCTATATTCCTATGGAATTAATCTAGCAAGAATGCATGAAGAACACGATTATATAATTAAGCATGGTGATTAAGTATATTCCTATCTTAACCACGAATCCGCTCTTTTTAATAAAGTTAAGAACATGCCCTCTTCAATTCTTATTCTAATCTAAACTTAGTTTTCTCAAACATAGCATAGATAATTGATAGAACTTAATTGATGGCCAAGGCAATTAAGCAATTTAGCATAGAATTGAAGAAACAATCTTATCCACATTAACTATTAAAACGAATTCATCAAGTTAGAAAAACAATATTCATGGCTAATCACAACCCCAGAATTGGGTTTAGGAATGTTTATATAGGAATTGGGAAGGTTTTGGGTCGGTTTAGGGGTCTTCTAGACAAAGTAGGAGACAATTCCCGAAATCAGTCCCCTGGGGCGCGCTGGGCGCTGTCCAGGGGACTGAAGGCAGTGTGCTTTTCCCTTGTCTCTGTCTCCAGCACCACAGGCAGCGCTGGGCGCTGGCCTGTGGCCTGGTTTCGTCCTTTGTTCGTTTCTTCTCGTTTTAGATTGTTTCTTCCTCGATTTCGTCCCCGATTGCTTTTAAGTCATTCCTGCACATAAAAACACATTATATTAACATGAATCAATGTGATTAACATCCAAATTCACACAAACAAGAGATAAATATGGGATAACTTATACATTAATTAGTATTTTTTTTACCAATTATCAACACCCCACACTTAAACTCTTGCTCGCCCTCGAGCAATGGGACTTCAACCAACCTTCCCCACTACTAATTTTTAGCCTAGCACGAAACATTCAACATTAAAACACTTCATACTCTCGAACACAATCAATACTAGTTTAACAAGTATGACACATAATTTATCCATATCCTTCCCATAAAATTCAATTAATCCCATAACTTCAGTCACATTCAACACCCCAATTGTCATCACCCAACCTCAAACGCCGACTTACCACATAAAGCTACTTCAATTCATATACTTACCCAACAAGACAATGCATACATTACCAATTGTTCATGAAATCATGTGCCTCACCAATATATGAAGAGTGAATATAGATATATATATGAATAGAATCACACAAAATTTGCACATAAACTCTTACTCTCACAAAGAACTAATATGCATCCCATAGAGTACCATAAGCTTGCCCGTAGTGTAGACTTCCACTAATAGAGTTAGTCAAATCTAAGATCAAGTAGGACTTTGTCGGGTTGTAATGTAGGCTAGGGAACGGGTAAGGTATATTTGGGAATAGTGACTAGTCCTCCTAAGCACTTAATACACTACACTTAATATTCAAACACTTCTTTTTCTTCCCATTCTTAAACTTGTCTCATATACATAGCCCTTTTCTTTTCAACTCACTTAGCGCACAATAATAGGAGGTGAATTTTTTTCATATCTTTTCTATTATCACTTTTTTTCTCTTTTTTTTTTTCATCATCAAAATTTCTTCTTTCTTATTTTTCAACCTCCATACACATTATTCATCCACTAGTGAATTTGTTTTTCGATTTAGCTTCAAATAACCAATAAGTCCTTTCATTGTTCCATTCTCTCAAGACAATCCCTCTAACCGCCCTTACTTCTTCTAGCGACTAAGTGCTTTCGGAGGTAAAGGTTCAATTAAGGCTAAATTCAAGAACAAAATAACGGGAATGGCTTGTAATGTAGGTCCACAAAGAAAGAGGCTTATAGGCTCAAAAGGGCTAACAATGGACAAATTTATATGTAATGCGACAAGCACATCCAAAATCAAATAAAGAAGTGCCTATATCATTTCTTAGATTATCCCAATTTACAATTTCGCTTTAGTTAACATACGGGGCAAGTTCTAGACCATATAAGATAACATTGAGAATCAAAAATCTTACTCGCACAATGCACATAATTCACTTACAACGGTTTTGTTCACATGTCGAGTTGAGCAAGCATATTCAATTGAAATAATTAAGCAATAATACACTAAATGTTAAGCAAGTCAACTATTGAGAGGGGGCGTCACAAATTGGGCTATCTTCTTTTTACTTATTTCAACACTTAACTTATGGGAATTTAGATCATGTGTCATAACTTATTGCACTAGCATCAACCATGTCAAGAAGTAGTTCATTCTTACTCAGTTCTTCCTAAGACTAATCCTAAAAGAAATATTAAAGTTGCCCGGTTCGAATTACATCCTTGGAAACGAATCGGTGCCCTAAGAACAACCAAGGAATATTACCTAACTAACCTAAAAATAAAACAAAATCTTTTTGTTGTTTTTAATCCAATTTTTATCCCTCAAGAAAACGATCCATCGTCGGAAAAAAACTGGAAGTTATATATATAATACATATAATTTTTTTGGTTTTTCTATTTTTTTTCTAAAAATGACAATAAATAAGAGAACTAAAATAATAATACTATTACACTAAAGGAAATAAATTAAACTAACAAAGTAAAACTAGCAAACTATAAAATATCAAGTCACACCACAATTACACACAACATACAACACCAGCACAGGTAGTTTGTCCACCCCACACTTAAATAATGCATAGTCCTCGATGCTTTTAAAATATGTAAAATAAAATAGGGTGAGAAGAAACTCCCTGTCAATCCGTGCCTTCTTTAAGTTACCGGTGAGGTGGTAGAAAAGGTTCCAACGCTTGTACCTTGGATAATATTGTCACGGGCCATATTAACCTGCAACATAAAAAATAGAAAAGCGAGCCAAGTGTAGTGCCAATGCATGAAGGAACCCCACACTTAAACTCGACACATAAAAGCAAGTGTTGCACGATAAGTGACGGGTACTCAAGACTTCCCCGTGTGTGAGAACTAGTGAACATGGCAATGTGAGTAAGTGACAATGATAAGAAACGAATAAAAACGCATTTGTAAGGTTAAAACGAAAATACAAGCATACTGGAAACTAACATATACAATCTTACAACATACGTGAGTAATAGATAGGATGCCCGACATGTTCATAGCCAACTCGACCCCTCAACACGTATAATTCACCCAAAATACCCCACACTTAATTCAAATTCATGTGCAAGTATTTCCGATTACTCAGACTTCATCGGAACTTAAAAATAAATATCATTCAAGAATTTAATCAAACATGTGGTGTGCAGGAATATTGTTCTTCACCCTCAACAATAGTGAAGTGTAGTTACCTTCCCGAATTTTGACGAAGTAGAGGGACTATTAGTTTACTACTCCGATACAGTAAATACCAACCACAAAATTCAGCTTAAACGTAACTACACATGAATTCGGAAAGAAAACATGAAGAAGAAGAAGAAGAAGAATCGAAGGGGCTGTGGGGAAAGGGCACATGTAATTCTCATTCAATAAAAATAACAAATAACATGTAAGAGATAAGAAGAAAGAGAAAAGAAGCATACCTGGTTGTGGGAGATGAGACAGAAGAATGAAAGTTGAAAATTTTCGATGTAGAAGAAGAAGAAGAACGCTGAAGAAGCAGAGAGATTTTTTTTGTTTTTGTGTTAAGCGCGTGTGTGTGGTGGGTTTGGGTAGTATAAAAGGGTTAATTAGTTAGGGGAAATGGGTAATGGGTCGGGTTAAGTGGGTCTGGGTCGAAAAATTAAATAAAAAAATAAAATACCTGGTCACCCCCCCAGTCGGCGCCTAGCGCCCACCCCAGCGCTGGGTCTTGAAACCTTCTGGTTTCAGCGCCACAAGCAGCGCTGGGCGCTGGAAACAGTGAATTCGTCCCTTTTTTTTTGTGTCACTTAGTACAATATAACCTATACTATTTTTATACATCAATTACATTATTCTAGCTAATCTAAAAATAGAAAACAAGAAGTTAACTAAAACAAAATTAAAAATTGGGTTCCTCCCAACAAGCGCCTAATTTAACGTCGCGGCACGACTCAGATTCTTGCTATCAATCTGGCTTGATTTCGAGCCTTCGAGCTTTCTCAACAGATGGCCTAATACGAGTCAGAGTGATAGGCTTTTCCCATTCTTCTGCTTTCCTAAGCCTCGGGACATAATTGCCGGAAATATCCGATACTTTCTTAACTTCCTTCGTCATACTCTTTTCCACCTCCCCAAGAAATCCTCGTTCAATAGGATCAACCGGAATCATGTAAGGCACTAGTGATGTGGAAGTATTCTCCACAACTGAAATCATTGCTAATTCCTCATAATGGGTAGGCAACCGGAGTGGTTTATAAACCTTGAATACTTCTTCTTGATTACCCACTCTCATCGTCATTTTCCCCTCGCAGACATCGATAATGGTGCGGCCTGTGGCTAAGAATGGACGCCCCAAAATAAATGGGACGTCTTGATCTGGTTCATAGTCCAAAATGATAAATCTGCTGGAAATATAAATGAGCCAACTTGAACTAGAACGTCCTCAATCACTCCCTCCGGATGAGCGAGAGAGCGATCTGCTAGCTGTAAGGTGACTGTTGTTGGGCGTTGTTCACCCAACCCCAACTGTTTGAATACTGAGAGTGACATCAAATTTATGCTTGCTCCGAGGTCGTATAGTGCTCTTCCCATAGCATGTTTTCCAATAGATATCTAGATGGTGAAGCTGCCCGGATCCTTTAACTTTTGTGGTAATTTTCCTTGAATTCTTGAACTGCACTCTTCAGTGAGTGCCACTGTCTCGAACTCAGTCAATCTTCTTTTGTTGGCCACAATATCCTTGATGTACTTTGCATATTTCGGCACCTCTTGAAGAATATCTACTAATGGAATGTTTATTTGCACCTGTTTTAAGATCTCAAGGAATTTCTTATAAGCCTCATTGTCTTTCAACTTTTGCAATCTCTGGGGGAAGGGAGGTGGTGGCCTTGAAACCAATTGTGGGGGTTGCTTGGCCACTACCTCGTCGACTATATCTTTATCTCCTTTGGCCTTTTCTGAAGTGATCTCCATGGTGGTCGGTTTCTCATTAAATGTGACTTGCTTTTTCTTTCTCTTTTCGACCTCCTCTAGCTGCCTCCCATTCTTTAATGAAACTGCATTTAATGATGCCCGTGGGTTAGCTTCAGTGTCGCTGGGTAGTGCCCCAGCAGGTCTAGTATTCTGTGCTCCGGCCAACTGCCCCAACTAGCGTTCCAAATTTCTCACCGTAGTAGCGAGGGTTTGATACTCCGTCCTGAATTGTTTATTATCCTGTACTAGCTGCTTCAATAAGTCATTTGTGTTTTCCTCAGAATGAGGGGGTTGCCTCTGTGATTAATTGTAATTTCCTTGTGGTCTGTTCATATTCTGCTGCGGCTGATTACCTCCCCAGGAAAAATTAGTATGATTCCTCCAATTTGGATTGTAGGAATTTTCATACTGTGCATGTTAATTCACGGGACCCCGGCTTTGTTGCCCCACATAATATATAGACTCTGGATTGGTGGGACACATATCAATTGTGTGGTTATCACCACACATCTCGCAGCATATTGACAATTGCTGAACCTGTTGCCTAGTTTGAACCTGTTGCATATTCATCTGGTTCATCTGATTTGCTAATTTGGCCATTTCTGCTCTCATAGCTGCCAAGTCATCCAATTCTATCAAACCTGCTCCTTTCTGCTTAATGGCTCTGTGTGAGTCACTATCACCTTGCCAATTATGGTCATTGGCTGTAAAGTTATTCAATAAAAGTTGGATTTCGCTGTAAGGTTTAGCCATGCAACTTCCACCGCATGCTGAATCCAGGTTCATTTTGGAGGCTTCATCTAAACCGTCAACAAATGTATGCCCGAGTACCTCATCTGTTTGGCAATGGTGTGGACAATCTCTAAGTAGCTTTTTGTACCTCTCCCATGCCTGTCGAAAGGTTTCCCCTTCTCTCTGTTCAAAGCCCAAAATTTGACTTCTCCGTGATTTGGTTTTCTTGGTCGGGAAGAATTTGATTAGAAATTTTCTTGCTAAATCATCCCATGGATATATACTGTTTGTCGGCTCCTTCTGTAGCCACTCTTTCGCTTCCCCCAACAGAGAAAAGGGAAACAACGCAATCTCACATAATCTTTTGACACATTCGGGTAGTTGTACGTATCTGTTATCTCTAGAAAGTTCTGAATGTGTCTCTGTGGGTCTTCGTAAGACAGCCCCACGTATTGTCCCGTCGAGTGGATGAGTTGCACCATATACCGCTTCAGCTCGAAATGTCCGGTGATTTCAGGCTTAACAATTGCCTGAGTCATATTGGCCAGATTAGGCCTTGCAGCTTCTATCACCGCCCTTTCAGCGTTTCCTGCCATATCGATAGGTTGTGGTTGCTCAACTATATCCAGCTCTGGGTTGGTTCTGGTCCTGGCGTCCACTTCCCTCCTTAATCTGTGTAAGGTACGTTCAATCTCTGGATCAAGCAGGTTGTTTGCACTTCTACTTCTCCGCATTCAACAGAAAAGCCTGTGTCAAAGCAAACAACGTGAGCCGATTAATAAAACTCGAATAAATAACAAATAAAAGCTGTAATTTATAAAGTAGTAGAATTTTTAAGTCCCCGGCAACGGCGCCAAAAACTTGTTGCTCCCTTACGCACACGCAAGTATACGTGGTCGACAAGTAATACAGGATTGTGAGTCCGGATTATCGTACCCAAGGGACTTAAGTTAACTACTTTATAACAACTATTATCGTTATTTAATCAAGCAAAAATCACTGTTTAGTATATAATTTAGTCTAAATTGTAATTCTAATTTAATCTCGGAATTGCAAAGAACAATTATGTATTTTGTAATCAATAAAATAAAGATTCCAGGGTTGTGATTTTATGCCCAATCCTATTGCGTTCTAATTGACTTATCGTTCATATAGTTAATGTAAGATTGCTAATTAATCGATAATGATACTCATAGCCTTCTTTCGAAGTACTATTTGCCGATTCCTAACAAGATTAATGCCTATATTCCTATGGAATTAATCTAGCAAGAATGCATGAAGAACACGATTATATAATTAAGCATGGTGATTAAGTATATTCCTATCTTAACCACGAATCCGCTCTTTTTAATAAAGTTAAGAACATGCCCTCTTCAATTCTTATTCTAATCTAAACTTAGTTTTCTCAAACATAGCATAGATAATTGATAGAACTTAGTTGATGGCCAAGGCAATTAAGCAATTTAGCATACAATTGAAGAAACAATCTTATCCACATTAACTATTAAAACGAATTCATCAAGTTAGAAACACAATATTCATGGCTAATCACAACCCCAGAACAAGGGGTGATTAGCCACTCATGTTCAACAAAATCAAATAACTAAGTAAGAAAACTAAAATAAAGATACTAGTTTGGGTTGATGAACTGAGAATTTGTTGATGTTGTTGATGTTCCTAGGCCTCCTTTTGCTCCAAAATCACGTTCTATCTCCCCTAGATAGGTTTAAGGGTGTTTATATAGGAGTTAGGAAGGGTTGGGGTCGGTTTAGGGGTGTTCTAGACGAAGTAGGAGACAATTCCCGAAATCAGTCCCCTGGGAGCGCTGAGCGCTGTCCAGGGGACTGAAGGCAGTGTGCTTTTCCCTTGTCTCTGTCTCCAGCGCCACAGGCAGCGCTGGGCGCTGGCCTGTGGCCTGGTTTCGTCCTTTGTTCGTTTCTTCTTGTTTTAGCTTGTTTCTTCCTCGATTTCGTCCCCGATTGCTTTTAAGTCATTCCTACACATAAAAATATATTATATTAACATGAATCAATGTGATTAAAATCCAAATCCACACAAACAAGAGCTAAATATGGGATAACTTGTACATTAATTAGTACTTTTTCTACCAATTATCAGGGTGCTTGCTAGTTCTTTATAGCAGTATTCCCTGTATTTTTTATATAATTATACAGAATTTGCGTCGGGGTTAATGCGTGCTTCAGCACCCGACACGGTCAACGTATATCTGTCCCTTTATGGAAACCCCCAGTAAGGATCCCACTAGAGATCCCACTAGAGTGTTATGTAGTAAAAATGTAACTTTGGCCCATAATAGGCCTACTGCTTCTACCTTCTTGTAATAGTTTATTATCTATTATAAGTTTTTATCTTTCCTGACAAAAAAAAAGGAGCAAAAAGCAACTACCAGCACAGAGTAAAAATCGAATCTTTCCAAATTTTGCAAAGTTACCCCTCGTTTTATGTTAATTTTAACAAGACATCCAATTGAAGTTGATACTTACTCCACAGGGTCACAATCTAAAAAAATTTATTCAACTTGTCATGAAATTTTATTACTTTTTGTACAAGGTCATTTAACTAATCACCCGGTATTTTTTTTTAAATTTTATTTTCATGTTAAAAGGTAATTATGTTTCAATTTTTTTTTTAAACCCCTCCCAAAATAGGAGGATCTATAGTGTTTTCACATTTTTACTCCAGCGTGACTCGAACCCGAGACCTAACGGTCATGGATGGAGGTGCTTTTACCAACTGAGCAAGCCTCACTTGTCTTATGTTTCAATCACATTTCAAACAATAGCTAAACTTTGACGTTGATTGTTTTTAACTCAAATAAAATTTTTTATTAGACTGAATCAGTAATCAATAAGTTTATAATAAAACTAGGTGGACACTCCCAATAGAAAGGATTAATATAATTTCTATACTCTCTTGCCAAGCAATAAACAATTAGATTTACATGTCTCTTAAATCAAATCAGAGAAATATTAGGATTTCTCCCTAACAAGAAACGACAATCTTCTAAAAGCACCATTTCCGAACACCTCATATCTTTTTCGAGGTGTCCGAAGATTCGCATGTTTTCAATACTCAGCGGCTTGATCGAACCGAATCCCCATAAAAATACTACTAGATCGAGCACTGTAAAATCTTCATTTGACGAGTTATAAAAAAGCACAATTCCCTGAATATCTCATTTAATTATTTCTGAGCCACCAAAATGTTGATCCTACTAGACAAAAGCCAAATGTAAACCCATAATTTCAGCAGGCCTAACATTGATACAACTTTGAAAAACCATTGCACAACAGTCTCTATTCCACTGCAGCCCAAAGTAAGAAAGACAACTGCATTTATATATTTTTTTAAAAGCCTTCCCAAATTTTGAGGGTCTATAGTGTTTCCACACTTCCCCTCTAGCGTGACTCGAATCCGAAACCTAACAATCGTGGATGAAGGTGCTTTTACCAACTGAGCAAGCTTCACTTGTCTGCATTTATATTGCATTTCCAGATCCCATGGGGAGATTTAGATCAAGACGGAGCCACATCCCGAGATGGAAACACTCACTAAACCTCCCAATTATTTTTTAGTCATGACAATCTCTTATTCTCGCTCAAAAAAATTTAGAGGTTCAGAGTCCCTACCCATGATGAACTAAAATTATTGGGGCCTCCAAATTTGATATAATCAACGTATTTTTTACTTTTTTTTTTTAATATGATATGAATTATTAAAAATATATGCGTGACTTTAATATACCGCTGAACAATATATTTTTATTATCACGAGATATATTGGCAGCCGCCGATCATTTGATTGGGCTAAAATTTGGAATGGGTGAGCACATAAGTAGTGAGAAAAAACCTTACCATTACTCACAAATTCGTTCCTCGTGGCCCAATTTTTTCGAAAGACTACACATATCGGCCTTCAAATCGTACTAGTTTAAAAAGTGATCATGTCACCCAATTCTTGCAGCTTTATCTGACCTTTTTCCTTGGTTATTATTTTTTCAAACGTGTTGTAATATTTTTCACTATAATGTAATGTAGGAATTAGTAATGCGGGGATCAGTAATGCAAGAATTGTAGTGTTGAAATTATTTTTTATCAAGTATTTGGTTCATTGTATTAAAAATTAGTTATGCAATGTATAATCTAAGCTTGTGTTTGGTTTAAAACTATACAAAATCTTCTTTACAATTATACCCTTGGATATTTACGAATTGCAGTAGTAGTCAAGCTTTCTTTGAGGGACAGTTTAGTAATTTTAAGTATTATCCAGGTATAGTTAATCCAGGGATTAGTAATCCCTTGCTTTCTTTGGTATTAGTTAATCCCTCATATGAGGTATAACTAATCCATGTATTAGGTAGGAGTAAATTGAGTTGAGCAACAAAATATGGTATTGGACGAATAAAATTTTTATATGGACATAGGAATTGTGAAATTTTGGTTAAAAAAAAAAAATTCAAGTAAAAATGGTATTTGAAAATTAGAATTGTGTTTGGACGTAAATATAGTTTGGAGCTGTTTTTGAATTTTTTGAGTGATTTAAAGTGAAAACTTTGAAAAATAAGGTTTTTGAAGTTTTTCAAATTTCAAAAAAATTTCGATATCCAACTTCAAGTGAAAATTGAAATTTTTACGGTCAAACACCGATTACCAAATAAAGGTAATTTTTTGTTGAAAAAAGTGAAATTCTTTTTCAGACAGGCCCTTAGTTGTTTATAATATGCTTAATAATTTCTAAACATAAAACTTTATTGCCGAAAAGTTCATTTATTTGAAAAATATTTTTGAATTAAAAATCTTCTAATTCTAATCATGCTTAATTTTCTCATAAAAATTAGATATGTCGGTATTAATATTTACTTTTTCTTGTCGATATATATAAATTTAACTTAAATATTTCATTATTTTGAATGGAAAAAAGAGTATTTATTTTTTTTGGCTAATTATAATATTTTATAAATAAAGAAACGATCCATAAAAAGGACAAGTACAAGTAAGGGGGACAATAGCTCGATTAGTGTCGCCTATATGCCTTGATTATAATTACATTATATCTGTAGCAACCTCACGTAAATGAGTCATGGTGTAGCTACCGGCAATAGTGTCTCACGAGAACATATAATTTAATAGGCATTAATCTGTATTCAAAGACATAGGAGTTAAGCAATACATATCGAGCTAATACTTACCTTAAAAATCTAATTAAAATTGGTGTTTGGGAAATTTGTAAAAATGAGAATTAAGACTCTTCACATGTTACACATGTGTACGATTCCTAACTAAAAGGCCAAAGTCACGACTCACGAGTCGCTAGTTGACAGTTCTACACATCTTCGCACCGTCCTCCGGTAATCTTTCCGGCGAAACAGCTATGAACACTATGGTAATTATCTTTCCGCCATTTTCACGAATCTTACTTTCTTTGGTTGTACCCAATTTTTGTAATTAGTAGTTTTGATTGATTTTGAAAATTGTAAAATGGTGCAGCAAAGGAGTGGATCAGGGTCATTACAGAGCCCCAGATCCCCATCTTCACAAGCCCCATTTCTATCAGTATCAGTTACGGATCCAGCTAAAATGGGTAATGGAGTTCAAGCTTATATCTCCTACAAAGTCACCACCAAGGTCATTTTATTCGTTTCCTTTCTCTCAATGTATATGCATGTGTAAATTTTGTATAATTATTAGTACTATTCAGAGCCGGATCCAGTAGTTGAAGTTTATGGGTTCTTACGATAATAACTGGGTTCACGGGTAAATATTTTTAGATATTTAGTTTATTTCTTAATACATATACATGGTCAGGACAAAAGCTATAGGGTTCAGGTCAACCCATAAAACACATGCTAGGTCCACCTCATTATCATATTTTGTGAAAACCCCTTTTTGAATTTGAGCTGGATTGTCCTGTACTTGAGAGTATCTAATGGTATAAGTTCGATCCAATCTAAGATCAAAGTGAATAACACCTGATAAGACTGAAGAGTAATATTGTGGTTAGATGTGATCTATGCTTAATATGTAGAATCAGGGTAAACAAATGAAAAGTACCTTCCGTTGGATGTATATTAGGAAAGATGCCCCAGGTCTTTGGTCTAGTTTTAAGAGCGCAAACATGTTGTGTGGTTAGGTGCATGTTACGATATTCGAACTCTGCTGGAGATAATAGCTTGGTAATTAAATGGAGAAGGGTAGAGGGTGAGGCCCAGTATTCACCGAGTATTGACCCGTGCGCTAATGATCCTTGGGAATTTCTCGGGTATCCAAAAAGATATTTGGAAAGAAGCAACATTGGCATAGTTTGCATGACTTGAGAGAATAATGTCTTGATTTGATACTTTGCTCATAGATAGTGTTTTCATGGTGATATGAACTATGTAGTTTAAGATACATCATCCATAGGAAGAGAAACTAGACAGCAGGCTGGGTGTTTTGAAGAGGCGCCAAGAAATTGAAGAGTTGAACATTACATGCGGATAGATTTATGCCTTAGTTACCTCTTGTTCATATCTTGGTTATACTTTCATTTCATAGTTTGACCTTGTTATGATTTCTGCGACTGTCCTAGAATCAAGGGTTGTCTTGTACTTCTTACTGCAAAGAAAGTTCTTTTCTTTTTCTTTTGTTTGGTTTTTGTAATTTCATTGGTACAATAGAATACGGTGTTCAACACATACTTACAATTCCTATATCTTCGCGTATGTGGAACTAGGCACCTCTGGTAAATAGTTATGGTGGCTAAATCTATGCTTCGAATTGTCTTTAACGGGTATAAAAGAACCTCTAGAAAGTAAACTTTTGCTTTATTGGCCCAAACATGTTAAGTTCTTTTTTGATAATGGTGGTGAAACTCGAACTGAGGGTTCTGCTCTAATACAACAATAACTACACATCATTTCCAAGCAAGTTGGTTTCAGCTGTACTGTATGAATCCTCACTGCTCATATTGCTCAATTTAAACTCATCTTAGTTCAATTATCAACATAGTTCATATTGTAAGGACCCATCATAGATTGACTAGCTTTATGCTAACTATTAATCTACCGCAATCCTACTCCTTTATCCATGCATAAGATTGATAACATGAGCAAGCTCGCACAGGCAGAGTTAGAACCTCTGTTCCAATACTATATTGAATAGGGTGAACCGCTTATTTAAATTTAAGCTGGACACTTTATTTATTTACATTACGTCCACAACAATCACATTGGAGTTTGTATAACAAAAAATCTAAAGTCACTTGTTATTTTTTCATTTGGTACTTTAATGTTCTAAGGAAAAGGTCCTTATAGGTACTTTGTACCATCTAGGGTATTTGTACTTTCGTTCAAGTCTAAAGATCTTTTCCCTTAAAAGTATGCATTACACACAACAACAACAACTATGCATCAGTCCCAAACAAAGTTGGGGGCGGCTCTATGAATCCTCACTTCTTTTTCTTGATAAGGTGATTCTTCACTTCTTTCTTTATGCTCAACTCATACCAATACATTGGTGTTTTGGTCATGTTGGAAAGGAATCGTTGAAATTTAGTTGGGGTGGCTTTAGTTTGGAACATTGAGGCTTGAGATGTGAACCTCATAGGTTGCATTAGGTCCCACTCCCACATTGCTTGAGGGTATAGGCTGTAATCTCTTTATATAGTTTTGGACAATCTTTACGTTATGAGCTAGTTTTTGAGGTTGTGTTAGGCCCAATGTTTATTTTTCTTAATAGGCTGAAACAAACCATGAAACCACAACTTAAGAACATTTTGAGGCTCAACTTAATGTTCAAAACTCTTTTTGGATCCAGAGCTTACATATCCGTATCCCTTGCATATCCCTATCCCTGCATCAAATGGAAGTTATTTTGCTGGACTTAAGATTCAAAAATATTCTGCTTCTTGTGCTTATTCTTGTGGTTGTTGTTTTCTCTTCTTCCTGTTCCTTGAACAGGCATCCATATGTTTTTTATCAGCAGAATGCAGAATATACTTCTCTTGATTCATTTCTTGTTCTCATTCACAAAATTTTTTTCATGACAGACAAATTTACCAGAGTACCAAGGGAACGAAAAGATTGTGATTCGACGTTATAGTGATTTTGTATGGTTACGTGATCGTCTTTTTGAGAAATACAAGGGCATTTTTATTCCTCCACTTCCAGAGAAGAGCACAGTAGGTACTGGTTACACTTCTTCCTCATATACAGGCTTTCTCTTTGATATACTAAAACCAATAGGTATTTAATATATCCAATCTGGAAATATATTGATTTATCATTGCTTATTGGAAATAAGAGGGACAAGATTTAAGAGTCATGTAGGTGGAAGTGGCTATGGATTGACATTTTTAACTGTGTCAAATATGTGTAAGGATTTCTATATTTGGGGCATTGATCCCATTTATTTAGAGAAGTATTAGTTATAAAGATTGAGTATCGGAATCTATCAAGGGATGCTACCAGCTGTTGCACCAATAAAAATGATCTTATTTTTAGAAGAAGCTGTATATATTTGTCAAACCAGAGCCTGGGAGCTTAAGAAACATTTCGAGATCATTATTCTCTACCTTCTTGCAGAAAAATTCAGATTTAGTGCAGAATTTATTGAAATGAGGCGCCAAGCTCTGGATGTGTTCATAAACAGAATAGCTTCACATCACGAACTTCGGCAAAGTGACGACTTGAGAACCTTCTTGCAGGCTGATGAGCAGGTAATAATTTTGATTTGCTTGTTTGGACTATTTAGTGGAGTTCGTGTGTTAGCTTAACTTTCTTGTGGAGACATAAGGCTTATTCCCCGTGTCTGTGAATTGTGTTGATGTTTTTGATTGTTACTAAGCTATATCATGAATGTCTCTCATCTTGATCTTGTACTGATTTGTGCTATTTAACCTGGTACAAGCACGATTGATTGGGAACGGCTTTTATAATTAACCCCAAACTCTTTATTAATATTAACTAAGTTAGACTATCTAAAGAATTAGGGGTTCTTCAGTCTAGAGACTAGTTATATAGGGATTAGTAATGCAAGATTGCAATGATTATTTCTTGTTGGATGTTTGGTACAATATACTACAAGTTAGTATACAATGTTTTTAATTTCAAATGTGTTTACCTTTTAAACAAAAGAAAAGTTTATTTACTTCTATAAAGGTTAGTTTTGCCATTTCAGTGTTTTAATCCTTGTATTATTAGTACCCGCATTCTTATTCCACATTCCATCCAATACATAGATTCTCGCTAAACTTCTGCTAGTATTATTTACGAGGAAAACAAAAGAAGCAACCAAACATTGTATGAAATAATCCACCGAGTTTCAAATCATGCCCCAGTTGGCCATTGAGGATTTCTCGGTTATAGAAACATTACATAAAATGGTTATGGATTATATACGGGAGATTAGCTCTCCTTACCACACCAACCAAACAACCACTAAGGTACTCTGCTTGGGTGAAATTAATGCACTGTTACCAGATGTGCATTTGGGGTTCTGTGAGCAAATTAGGTGTAGTGAGCTTCTAGAGTAATAAACTGGTCTTGACAGATCTTCAGTAAATTTGAGAGCCTATTTTTATTTATTGCTTTCAGATTGGTATTTGAGGACATCTCGTCTCGAAGTTTTCTTCTCTTCAATTAATAAATGCTTTTAATTTCAAAATCTGTAGGAAGAATTAATTAACAAATTTACTTGAGATATGAAATGCACCTTACGTGCACAAAGATTGAACTCTGTATAATGCTTATTTGCCAACCCCACCCCCCAACAAAAAAATTAAAAAAAAAATATTTCATGCTCAAGAATGAACTTGTCACATCAGCTTTGATATTTTCCCTAATACTTTGAGTAGTTTCATCTTTTCCACAAATGTATTTACGTTTGTTATTTGTTGCCTTTTCTTCAGACAATGGAAAGAGCAAGGTTCCAGGAGACTGGTATTTTCAAGAAAAAGCCTGCAGATTTGATACAAATCTTTAAGGTATCTGGCAGTTACATAAAATAATACAATTTCTACGTAATTAAAATTTCAATTCTGCACTTCAGTTAGTGAAACAAAATTCCCCCTTCAATGTTTTCTTCTGATAGCATATGTAATGATGCATTAATCAAACTGTAAATAGGCAATTCCACATTACCCTTAAAAAAGGTTTCAGTTGAAGAATATAAAATGAAGAAAAAGAGAAATTCTTTTATTATAAAGTGGTGCTTAATTTCTTCTTGTAATTCGAGCTAGTTATTTAGTAATTTTCTTGTTAGGTTCTCCTTGTGTACAATTAATGGTAAACAGATTTTCATCGACACCCCTTGTGGCTGTGTTAGTGTAAGATATAGGTGGTTGTCAGAGGTAATTTTGGATGTTTATGCTACGAAGGAAGCTATCTACGCTATGTTAACTAAACACCTATGTCATCTATTGTTCTTGTAGTCTTAGCAGTTAGCATGTTCTTGTTCCGTCTCTAAGGGATTGTTTGGTTCATGGGATAAGGATAGTAATCCCGGGATAGTGTTTGGGATTAACTTTATCCCATGTTTGGGTATTAGCTAATCCTGGGATAACTTTTACAATAAACTAGTAGGATTAGCTATCCCATATAGAAGGTGGGACAACTAATCTCATGGGATATCCCACCATTGTACCTAACGACCCCTAAGTGAGTTGAAACTAAACTTGACATCTGTCCTTTGGTGTGATTTACTATTATTTAAATGTTCATGATTTAATGTGGGGCTTGTGTTGCATAGAGTGTTTTCTTTTCTTGAGTTTGTTAGGCATATTCGTGTACCCCAAACCACATTTAACCAATGCCATTGAATTGAGGGTATATTACAATGACTTCAACACAGGATTATGTAAAAACTAACAGTAGTTTGTAAATGGCAGGACGTGCAATCTAAAGTGAGTGATGTCGTTCTCGGCAAGGAAAAGCCAGTTGAAGAATCAACCCCAGAATATGAAAAGATGAAGAGCTACATATTTGAGCTTGAGGACCATTTAGCTGAAGCTCAAAAACATGCATATCGTCTTGTCAAGAGACACCGAGGTAGGAGAAATCTGGTTTACGACATGCAGTACTGTGTTAGTTATTTGCACTTCAGATATTTAATACATTGCTGCATTTCTAGTTCACTCTTTTAAGGTGATACCTATCCCATTCTCAAGCAGTGAGAGGCATCGTGATTCAGGATTCGTTGCTTTTGCTCTCCCTTTGCTCTCACCCCATTCTCTTGCCTGTAGGATCCTAAGCTTCTGGGAGGAGTCATGCTATATGTTCATCCCAGTAACCAGTTAGGCTGATTTATTAACTAATGTTAAAAGTCATACTAACAATTTAATCCTCATTTGTACGCTCAAGTAATGCGGAAAGAAGTTCATCATCAACTTATCTTCACGAGGAAAATTTACATTTATAAATTCAAATACTGGATTGAAGAAGATTAAAGTTGAAATGTGATTGTGACAAGCTAGATCCATCTGGGAACTCAGTCGGTGACAGGGTCTCATCTAATTGCAAACTGGCTAAATTAGATAGTAACATATTAATCCATTATTAAGCTCTACTGGAGAAACTCGAAGTGAATTAGTGAAAAGCCTCTCCTATTTCCTCGCATGAAAAAAGTGAAGCAAACATGCATGTGTCTTGATTTTTAACCTTTTGTTTATAGTCATAATGGCTGTAAGAAAATTCAATTTCACAGGGACAGGCACGTTTTTATTCAGGTCTGTAATTGAGAATAAAATACTAACATGTAGCAGAGGATCCAATAGGTATTACCGTGTAAAATTGCAAAATGAGACCGTATTTCGCAGATGCCATTTGAAAATATGGAATTTCAAATGTGAACTGTATGTTCAAGCCTCCCTTCTGTATTTGACATTTCTTCGTCTCTTTTCTTTGCCTAGAAGTTTCCAGTTCCAAAGGCGGCATCTAATTTTTGTTAATTGATATGTCTTTGTTTCTCCAACATGTTGTGTTCTTAATTTCCTTTCCCTCATACATATAACAAGCTTGTCATTCCAAGCGACTGACTTATGAGTGTCCTTGTTAACTCAGAGTTGGGGGAGTCTCTATCAGAATTTGGGAAGGCAATCAAGCTTCTTGGTACTTGTGAGGACGATGGCAATGGAAAGGCATTTTCTGAACTTGGGGCAAAGTCTGAGATAATATCAATTAAGCTGCAGAAAGAGGTAATTTCATCAAAGAGAATAACCAATTATCTTTTTCTTATTCAAAGGAGGTAATAATAACTGACTGTGCTCTCTCACTCAGGCTCACCACCTTTTAATGAACTTTGAAGAACCTCTGAAGGATTATGTTCGAGCTGTGCAATCTATTAAAGTGAGTGGGCAATTCTGCTTTTGAGAAAATGTGTATTTCCCCTCAAATGGATGGAGTTTTTCTTTTTGCTGTAGAAGCAATCCTCCCCCCCCCCCCCCC
>MCJB01009211.1:54413-78314 GCA_002018475.1 Nicotiana obtusifolia
GGGGGGGGGGGGGGGTTTAGGTTGAAACAAATACTTGAGGCATTGAGTATTGATGTAAGAGTTTTGTTCTAAAAAAGAATATTTTAAGGATAAAATAGTAAAAATCTTGGTCAAACTTAAAGTGCTTATAAGTTAAAAATTCATAAGTTGAGGGTGACCAGCTTATGACTTTTGGCTTATTTCTGACTTATAAGCACGTGGCTTATAAGCACTTTTAACTTTAACAAACGCGTAAGTAAGTCGAAAAGTGCTTATAAACTAGTTTGACCGGCTTACTTAGCCAAACACCCTCCAGACAAATGCGAAGGGTCATTTGGTAGGTTGTACTAAGTAAAATAATCCCTGTATAAAAATTTAATCCGTCAAATATAATATTTGGTTGCTCAATTCAATTTATGCATACATAATACATGGATTACTTATAACTCATAGGAGGGCTTAGCTAATACCAAGGAAACCAAGGGATTACTTATACCAGGTTTAACTATACCTGGATAAGACCCTAAAATTACTAAACCGCCCCTTAAACCCTTTTAATTTTTAATATTCAAGGGTATAATTGTAAAGAAGATTTTGTACAGTTTTAAACCAAACACAAGCTTAGACTATACATTGCATAGCTACTTTTTAATATAATGAACCAAACACTTGATAAAAAATAATCCCAGCACTACAATCCCTGCATTATTAATACATGTATTACTAATCTTTGCATTATTTGTGTTCGTACCAAACGACCCTTCAGTTATTAGTAAATTTTGACTTTAGTGCTTATAATATCTGTTTAAGCAAATTTAATCTTTAAGTAATTGATCCGGGCACTTTTTATTTTTTATGCTTGTGAATATTCACAAATTTGCTGATTTATTAACCATTATATCAGTTAATTACTCATGTATTACATTAAGCTTGTATCAATTATAGTTCTAAAAATAGTCCAAATATAACAAATTTATTTGTATCATTTATTGCTGTTTAAAATGTTTTATTATTACTTTGGATCAATTAATATCATATTATTGTTTAGCATAATAATAATAATAATAATAATAATATAATAATAATAATAATAATAATAATAATAATATAATAATAATAATAATAATAATAACTCACCTTCCTCGTTGGGGATCCGCGCACTGGGGAAAGGCTGACGCGACGGGACACCGGCCACTAGTTACAAAGCTCCAATAAGGTATCGAGAGGGCTATCACAGTCAGGTGCGAATTGATTACCCCTATTTGTAAACTACCCCTCTTCCTATTTAGGGAGTTGAGGCGAAAAATGGCTTGATGAACCGTTCGCCATGCACCGGCCGCATTCACTTGCTTATCGTAGAGGCTGTAAGTACACAGTGCCCCACAAGTAGGCTGCTTTTTCCGGAACGCAGTCCAAAATAACCGTAACCGTGTCTATATAGAAATATATCTTCGATGCTGTCATTTCGAAATGTCCGCTTCAACCGCTGTTTCACCTTCCAAAGAGCAAAGTTGGCTTGATGAGCGCAGATGAGGAAGCGGGAGCAAGAAAACCAATAATCTCTTTCTTGTCCTTTTACTTAAGGTTAACTACTACTACTACTACTATTACTATTATTATTATTATTATTATTATTATTATTATTATTATTATTATTATTATTATTATTATTATTATCGCCGTCGTATAAAATCATTCTTGTTGTGGCATGCATTGGTGACTTACCTATTTTCTTAAGTAAAAGTATTCCTTTTTATTTTTCTTTTTTAAACTCAAACAAAGACTTTGATTCGGTTTAATCGGTTATTCATTTATTTTATTCTGAATTAATAATCTCTTTATATGGGATGTAATTGATTTATTCTCTTACATGTACTAATCTAAAAGAAATTGGCAAAATTCAATTTTCCTTCTTTTCACCTAGTATTCAAACATAGAGATTAGAAACCAAACCTTAAAGGCTACACTAAACTCATTAATTAGTTTTTGAAGAATTAATTATCAACCACCACTTACACTTATCTTTTTACCTGATGTATGTGATTTATTTTCGATCCATAGTTAGAGGTCTTGGATTCGAGTGGTAAGAAGTCTTCAATTCGAGCTTTAAGAATGAAAAAACTTCAAATAAATAACGTTTTTTCTTTTAATGAACCTTACTAGTAAAAATCCGGGGATTTTTGAATAGTGGATGCTATAAAAAAAACAACGGCATTGGATTGTGTGTATCAGGTGAGCAAAAAGAAAGGGACCAGACAACCAATGAGGCTTGCTCAGTTAAAAGCACCTCCACCCACGACTGTTAGATCTTGGGTTCGAGTCATGCTAGATGGGAAATGTGGAAACACTATAGATCCTCCTAATTTGAAGGGGTAAAAAAAAAAAAAAAAAACTTGTTTAATAGAACAAGACTGAGTCGTTTAATTTGGACTGTTGACTTTCTCTTCATGTAACTTCTAGGAAGCAAATCAGTTGCATACAAATTAACGATAGTATACATTTTTCAAAGCTTAATGTTATATTCTTCTCTCCATGTTTATTAGAATATTATGTTGAAAATTTAGTAGGGACTGTCGTACCCAAAAATACTTTTCTTTGCATTGAAAACAAAGACTTCTCTTTCTCTAATATAATTCTTGAGTAGTTCAAGCCATAGAAATATGTACTAATGTTTGTATTAGGGCAGACTGTCTACATTCAGTCGTTGGGGTGCGATCCTTTCTCGGACTCTGGGTGAATATGGGATGCCTGGTTTACCTTCAATATCATAATTGATCACCATCGTGCGTAAACTTAAGTTCCGTAACAAGATCCCTTCCTAAGACCCATGAGGGGAACTTGCCTATTCAACAGGAAAAAAAGGGAGTCATTATACATCCAATGGCGGATCCAGGATTTTAAAGTTGTGGGTGCTCACTCTCTGACCATATAAAAAATTGGTTCAGGCAAGAATCGATCTCTAACCACTTCATATTTGTACACTCTATTTTCACCTCTTAACCAAAGCACCCAAAAGACTTTTTGTCTAATGAGTGCTTTCTAGTTCTTTATATCAATATTTCCTGTACTTTCTATATAATTATACAGAATTTGCGTCGAGGTTAATGAGTGTTTCAGCACCCGGTATGTAAAACGTAGATCCGCCCTGTGTACACCGAGCTACTCTTTGAAAATCCTTGAGTGATTAAGGCACTTCTAACTCGGTAGGGCACTCGAATAAAGAGGGGCACACTGAGCAGGTACGGTATGGTTTGAAAGTCCTTTCAAATATTCTTCGTATGCCGAGAGAGACTGCTTCTCATTTGATAAATTGGAACATATTTATTGTGATTAAAACTAGTACCTTTACACCTTTTATAGTACACATAGGTGTGAGATGGCTTATGCAGCTGTGATTTCTCTAATTCAAACGTTGAAGCAGGTCATGCAACAAAAGCAACGTTGGGTAATTGGTGATACAAGAAAAATGGTGGAATCGCTCCTTGATAGTGTTAGGATATATGCCTTTCTGGATATTTCTCAATGTCCCGACTATTCACGGAACGTGAGAAGCAGATGATTAATCATCTGTTTTCGGAAGAAATCGAAGAATTTCTTGGGAATCCTACAAGATCCGTTCGTTCTTTTTTTTCTGATAGATGGTGCCAAAACTTTCTTGAGAGTAGTTGCAAATCAGAAGGCAAGATGTAAACAGTTTGAGGAGTTAGAGAGAGATAAGAATTGCAGTAAATGAAGCAGAGAATGTGATTGAACAATTGGAACGTTGTTGTTCAAAGGCTTGGATTGTCACGCCAGCCTATATGCGAGACGATTTGCCTCCACTTTTAGAAAAGATTGATGCTGTGAAGAGGAAGATCATGATGCAAAATAGTACTATTATTATTAGTAGTACAAATGTGGATCCCTTGGTAGGACTTTATTTCGTTCCATCTCATTCAAAAGTCAAAGTAATAGGCATGTGCCTAAGGAAAATTTCTTTTGTTTGATAGCCAATTTTATTGAATTTCTTTGGTTTGGTAGCCAACTTTGTTGAATTTCTTTGGTTTGGTAGCCAACTTTGTTGAATTTCTTTGGTTTGGTAGCCAACTTTGTTGAATTGTCAACATTGAAGAAAAAGAAGAAATAGTGTATGCAAATTGTCAAATATAGTAGGCTTTAGAGAGTGAGGTTTAGGTTACAAAAGGAGAGCTTTAGCTCTCATTTCTACACACCAACAAAGAGAGAAAGAAAGAGTGAGGTTTCACAGACGAGGTATAAGAAAATAGTCTGTGAGAAAAATAGAGAGTGAGTGATATAGTAGTAAGGTGGGAATATCAAAAGAGAGTTATTTCTTTTGAGTGTTGTAGTGGTATTTGGAGTATTTTCCTCGGATCTACAAAGTGTAAAATTCCTTGTTATAGTGATATCAGTTGCTCGTCTCGGAACGTGACTTTTTCCCTATCCAAAAGGGTTTTTCACATTGTACAGGACAAATGCAGAAGAAATATGCCAAGGTGAATTGGACGCGGCACAAGATGAGATTTCTGTAAATTTGTGGCACAAAAGAATGTGTCATATGAGCGAGAAGAGATTGCAGATTCTTGCTAAAAATCACTCATTTCTTATGCCAAAGGTACAACGGTAAAACCGTGTGACTACTGTTTATTTTGTAAGCAGCACAGAGTCTCATTTCAAACATCGTCTGAAAAAAGTTGAATATATTTGATTTGGTACATTCTAATGTTTGTGGCCCAATGAAAATTGAATCGATGAGCGGTAACAAATATTTTTTTACTTTTATTGATGATGGTTCATGAAAATTATTGGTTTATATTTTGAAAACCAAAGATCAGGTGTTTCAAATTTTCTAGAAGTTTCATGCTCTGATGGAGAGGGAGACAGGCCAAAAGCTAAATCGTCTCCGAATTGACAATGGAGACGAGTACACTTCAAGAAAATTTGAAGAGAACTATTCAAGCCATGGGATCGATCAAACATAAAAAGACAGTTCATAGAACCCCACAACACAAAATTAGTACATCTCAGATACCTTGAATTCAACTCTTATGATGATCTTCATTATTCAGTGTCAGAGCTTTATAATCTGCAAAACTTGATTTTTGGTCGACATTCTAATTTACCAGTGGATATCTGGAAAATGAAACTTTTGAGGCATCTTCAGGTAAGAAAGATCTCTTCTTTTCGTGTTCCATCGAGTAAAGAAGGGTCCGGTTTCAAGCTACAAAAATCTCGACGGATTTTTAGATATAAGTATTTCCTGTTGTACTAAGGAATTGTTTACTGGTTTTCCCAATCTAAAGAGGCTGAAAATTCATGGCGCTTGGGCAGAATGCAGGAGAGATATGATTTTCCAGACGCTAAATAAACTTTCGTGTTTAAATAAGCTTGAAATACTGAAGATAATCTGCTCTAGAAAATTATATCCGCACCCTCTCCCAAGCAAGTATGCTTTGCCTACATCTCTGAAGAGGTTGACATTAACACGTACTTATTTACCATGGGAAGACATGGCTAACATTGTAACGCTGCCAAATCTCGAAGTGCTTAAAATTAACAATGGATTTGATGGCGACGTATGGAGATTAAACGATGAAGAGAATTTCAATCAATGTAAGTTCCTCCTAATCGACAGGACAAATTTGAAGCATTGGGACGCTGGCAGTGTTAACTTCCCGAAGCTGAAACGCCTGGTTCTGAAACAATGCTCATACCTGGAGGAAATTCCTAAAGGTATTGGCCAAATTTGTACGATGATTATGGACCTTGGGCCTAACTAATCTCAAAAGCTAGCTTATGAGATGAGGATTGCCCAAAATCATATAAGGAGACCAAAGACTTCAAATTCTCGATGTGAGACAACTCATCAACACACCCCCTCACGCCCAGGCCTGCACGCTGGAGCATCGACAACATAAATGAGGGGCCAACATCGGTAACAATAATTGGGATGGAGCTAGCTTTCGGGGTTGAGTTAGGCCCAAGGTCCATGATACCATGATAAATGGACCTTGGATTTCGTTGTTGAGTTAGGCCCAAGGTCCATTTATCATGATATCAGAGCCAGGCCCATCGCAATTATTGTTATTTGGTCTCCTTATATGGTATTGGGCAATCCTTGTTATTAATATTAATCAGTATATGTTTAATCTGTTAAACAGTTAGTAAAACAGTATAAGAACAAAATCTGTAAAATATCGAGCCCATCGAGCTTGACTCCGAAAATGTCCAAAGATAGATCGTTAAACTTAAATGACGGAGGATCGAAAAATATGGGATAAGCATCACGGCCGAAATCTCGACACTGATCAATAGAATCATTTAGTTAGCAAATCAGGATGTATTTTACCTTGTATAGAGATTCTTACCTTGTATAACGATTTACCAAATGTATGGTCTCCCCACTATATAAAGGGAGAATGGAACCGTTTACAGGATCATCACATTTTTACACGAATCATTAATAGAAAGAAAGAAACAGTTTATTACTCTCTTAAATCCCTTTATTGTTCCAATTCTTATTATAGTCGTTTCTGTTCAAGAAGAGTTATCCAACGGTCAAGAGTATCTAACTTAGTTGGTTTGCTTTTCTTTTCTAGTTATTCTTTAATTTCAATTTTTGCTATATTATTCATCATTTGTATCAAATTACGCCACATATCCTTAAAATCACGTATAAATTCAATTGTTATCCGAAATTTAGGGTAAACATAGTTGTTCATATATGATGTCCTAAGTTTGCTTTGGAAACATCATTCTTCTTGTTGCTAAGCTTTTCTTAGTGTTCCCCATGTCACTCTTGCTAGAGAACTTGAGAAATCAAAGCCAATGAGTGTTGAATTATGCAGGCTGAAGTATACTTCTTTTAAAATTGGGAAACTAGAAGTATACTACATTTTGTACACAAGCTAAGTATACAACATAAGTTAGTGTATCTAAATTAACAGACGTGGCAACTTTAGGTGGCTCCTTATGTATTTCACCTAAATTTGTATATTGAATACATGTTTCACTCCAAATGGCACTTGAAAATATGTGATTTAAATTTCATCTCAAATCTAACATTTTCACCTAAATAGTTTCTTGTCAATTTGAATTTGAGTGGCATTGTAAGACAAAGGTAAAAAACAATCATATCATGTCACGGTGAAAACTCAAGTTGAGACGCTTCACGGGCTTAGTCAAGTAAAATCGGGTTGCGCTGCTTAATGCTCCGATCGAAAACAAACCAGTGGGGCTATGCCGGTACGACTAAATATGCGTTAGAAAGGTCAATCCCTCCCCTACGACACCAAAAAAATCGGGCCGAACCCTAACTCTCTATGGGCAAGATTCAAGGGCGCTGCTGCTGCGCGAAAGCCGGTCTTACCTTCTATTATATTAGTAAAGGGCCTTTAGGCTTGACTAATAAGATATATAGGGCTTTTTCCTTTACTAGTAAGAGGCAAAGATCATAAGCTTTTAGTCATCTATCTCGCTACCTACTCCTTTTGTAAAAAGGCTTTGGGAATAAGTTCAGACTCGAGAAATAGCCTACTTCAAAGCTACAGGGAGGACTACGCTCTACAGGTGGGCATCACTATTTATCATGCACGCGAGCGAGAAGCATTTTTAACCAGAAATATATCCATACATAGAGAGAGATACACACACACACATATTTGATCGCTATAAAAAAGGTGTTTCTTAGACAAAATTAAGTCATGGATATAAAATACACAATTTTTATATATTTTAAAACGACGAAGTTTAGCCATCTCAAGACAGTTTGGCCGAGTGGTCTAAGGCGCCAGATTTAGGCTCTGGTCCGAAAGGGCGTGGGTTCAAATCCCACAGCTGTCATTATTTTGTATTTATTTTTTTAATTTTCCAAAACCTGATTTCTGATATTAATTCTTTTCCATACTGTTATGAATTATGATTCTTCATGTTTTAAAGCAATTATTGTAAATAAAGTATCCAATTTTTCCTCTTAATCTCCCTAAAAATCAAAGATTATCTATCTTAAGCAAATACATAGGCAATACTTGTTTAAACTTTAAAAAGTACTCATCATAAGAAGAGGAAATTATATTTTTAACTCTAGTAGATTGAACGAATTAACTTTATATTTTGCATGAAATAACTGAAAAAAATTGATAGGATAATTACATTCTTGAAAGGATCAAGGGCTCTACCCTCTCGCATAAAGTCTTATGCTCTTACCGTCAACCTTCGTGGCTTGTTGCTCGTTTGGTCTCACTATTTTATTCCTGGTTCTCTCTTTCAAGCTTCTTTCCATCCTGGGAATTTCTTCTCATTCCGTCTGTTCTGCTAGCTGGTGTCGCCTTCTCTCTTACTTATCTATTTCCATCCATCTTTACCTCTCCTACTCCACTATTTCCCTCCTTCAAAGCGTGATTAATGCGCCTTAAACCTATCTCTTGAAAAAGAGCATTTTTTAGTGGAGACTTAGCACGTGAACCCATAGGAACATGCCCTTCGTCTTTGCAAAATAACACCAAAATAAAAAAAATATTGATTATACATGGTTTGATTTAGTTTCTATATTTATCAAATCAATAGTGGGTTGAATCTTCTTACATAATGTTCGAATCAACGAAATCATATACAAAGTGAAAAAATCACCGTCCTTTAATCTATGATTAAATGAATGAATGCAAAGATAAATATTTTTCATACACACACTTATGTTTAAATAACGTCAAGTGATACTTTATCTCTTTCAATTATGTGAACTTAACTATTTGAGTGATGATATTTTTCAACAAATATTTTTTAAATATTCTAGATTGTTAACAATTTGTGACTTAAAATTTTTTTAATGTAATTTTTAAATATGTAAATTTATTTTAAATATTTTCGACCGAAAACTGAGAATGAGTCTGACAGGACAGCCTTCAAGTTACAACAACACAAACAGAGCAGAATACTCACCTAACCAACCGGAAAATCTGGAAGCAAAGCAACTTTCGTCGATGATCAATGTTAGCATCAGCAGCAACTGGAACATCTGGAAGAGCAGCAAGAGCAGAATCAGAACCAAAAGGACTGTCGATCCATGTTATAAGATCGACAGCCATTACATCACTATAGATTTAACTCACCTTAGATATCTAGGTACAGTTGGTCACCAAATGTGGGTGATCAAGGATGTACACCTTCCCTATATGGAGGTCAGGTCGATGTCCCCCTCCATCATTGTACTTTCTATTATTATATTTATAAAAATCAGTCCTACTGCATTAGAATATGTACACTGTTAGAATACTATCCAGTGGTATTAGTGTGTTATCATGCTCATTCTGGAGGTGGGATAATAGTGTACTGTGGTATAATGCAGTGAGGTAATTTGTTTAAAAAAAAAAATCATATAAACTAAAATGGAAGGAGTATTTAGCACGTACTCTCACCTTAATTATTACTACTTAATTAAGGTTAAATCATTTGATTTGGCCATGAGAGGGGCAAGAGTACATGTATCAGAACTAGAGGGGGCACTCACAGTCAAAAGGAAAAACAAGGGGGGCATTCCAATAATATCAGAAAAGCTCATTCCCCAAACCCTAACTATATAACCAGAGGACAACCATTTCATCAGCTTCCACCGCAAACTAGGGTTATTCGCTAGCTGTTTCTTCAGTATCTCTTGAGCTTCTCACTACTAATTCCAGCGGAAGCCATGGTACTATTTTTCTCCATTTTCGATTATTATTTAGCTTGATTTATTATGCAAAAAGATAATAATAAATAAATTTTGCTTTAATTTGGTTTTTTAGTCGAGGAGAAAGACTAGGGAGCCAAAGGAAGAGACCGCAACACTTGGTCCAGCGACGAGGGAGGGTGAATTGGTGTTCGGTGTGGCTCACATTTTTGCCTCATTCAACGATACTTTCATTGTGAGTTGTTTGTGACGGTTCTTATAGGATTTTAGAAATTGAATTCATGATATTAGTGTGTTTGTTCTGAATTTTAATTTACATGTTCAAAAATGCAGCACGTGACTGATTTGTCCGGAAGAGAAACTATGGTTCGCATTACTGGTATGCTTTAGTGTGACATTTGTTACTAGTAGTTGCCAATGGTATTATTTACAGTTTCTGTTGTTAGGTATATCATTTAAAGTTGTTGATTTCATTGTTTAATAGCTATATGGATGGACCTAGATAATTTTGTTCAGCATCTAGCATCCTCTTGTTTTTGCCCTATGTATTTAATTTTTTCACTGTAGGTTTAGGTTGGAGATTTTTATAGCAATGTAATGTCTAGAATCTCTAATGCTAGGCAACCCTTAATTTGTCGAAAACAACAAATAATTGTTATTGGAACGAAATGGTTTTAGGTGAAGGGAACTGAAAATTTGAGGTTACTTATAGCCAGTGTTACTAAAAGACATTGCTTATTCCGAAGAAGTGTGTGCTTCACTCAATGACGCCATCGAAAAATGGTCTTTCTTTGATCTTAACATGGGGAATTTGGATCAATATTGGCATTATTGCATTTTTGGATGCTAAAATAAGCCATGTCAAATGTACTTTGATTAGTATAGTATTAAAATCATGTTTGTCTGACAACATTTTCATAAATTGCGTGCTTAACTTCAAGTGCACTTTACTTCTTGCTTTTCGCTTCAAGCTACATGTACATTGTCGTTTGCATCTCAATTTATTATACACCCTGATTGCAGGTGGAATGAAGGTGAAGGCTGACAGAGATGAATCTTCTCCATATGCTGCCATGCTTGCGGCTCAGGATGTGTCACAGCGATGCAAGGTAGTGTGCTGTGTAGTTTTTGATAATGGATTATATCTTAAATTCTACTGAACCGTTAAACGCATCAGATATCTAGGTGTGTAGTTCATATATTCATCTGGGAAACTGCATTATACACCAATTTTCATGAAAGAAATGAGGACCTTTTGCCAAGATGGTACTGTGTACCTAGATTGAATGTTGGCTTCTATTTAAAAAAGGTCATGAATTGGAGTTGCTGTATCTAATTTCACTGAACCTGGATATGTGCAAGGGTTGGTGTTTCCTTTGCTGCTGCATTACCAGTAAAATGCGTGCCAAATTAATCAGATAGCTTTTCTAGCAGTAAGAGTCTTGAGACCCATTTGGAACTTCTGATTGCCTCCATTTTAGTCGAGATTTTCCTGAGCGTGTTCTAAAGCTCATGACTTGGTTCCCGCTGACTAATCAAACAGTGACGCTACAAGTAAAAGATGGCCTCCCACTTCCCCTTCTCTCTCCCCTCTTTAGGGGAAAGATGGTTCGAAAGATTGTTAAGGGACATTTTTGCGGGAATTATACTTTTGTTCTGGGAGAAGATCCCTTTTCTGAATTGATGTGATGTACATCTTCAATTTCCATACACTTATCATTAACAATCATAGAGTGGTTGATGATTTTTGGGCTACGTAAAAGATGCTTACTTTCAGTTCATTTAAGTCTTAAGGTTTTTAAAAGGTGGTCAGTAGTTTTGTATATGGTATTTAAGAAGAGGCCAAGTATGGCAATGCTAAGTTAATTAGCGATTGACGCTCTTGCATCCTTCCATGTTTCATCCATTTAAGTCTAATTTTTACAATTTGATGGCATTATTCACTATTTTTTATATCTACAGGAACTTGGAATTAATGCTCTTCACATTAAGCTTCGGGCTACCGGAGGTAACAAGACTAAGACTCCTGGTCCTGGTGCCCAGTCTGCTCTTAGGGCTTTGGCTCGATCTGGCATGAAAATTGGACGTATAGGTACAATATTTGTCATAATGTTTGATTATTGTTTCTTTGTCTGTGTGCATTACTATTGTTGTAAAATATAGTGGTCATTGCTTCCTGATCTTGGACTCTTCAAGAAAATGCTGCAAGGTCGTGTTGGATCCTCCAGAAGTAGTGCATTTTGGAGGATCCGCCATGGGTGCAGCAATATTGTTGGAGAGTCCAAGCAACATAAATTGTAATAAATCTCACATTATACTCATATTTTGTTGTATCATTGATATGTTGTGGAAAAATCATTTTTGAGTAATTCGCTCTGTATTTTTTCTGTGCAGAGGATGTGACTCCAATTCCCACAGATAGCACTCGCAGAAAGGGTGGTAGAAGGGGAAGGAGGCTGTGAAGACGGTTTGTTTCTGCAGCATACTGCAACTTGGAGGATTTTGTTGTTGACGATGCCTCTTTCAATATCTATTTACAATTGATATCTAAATACTTTGTAGCTGAGACTTTTGGTTTCGGTCCATCTTCATTTTGAGCTGTCCAGCTTTGCGAGATAATGAAATTTTCTTGAATTTGGCTTCATTAGTATTAGTAGGTTGAATGGTAAAAGATTTGTTGACTTTTCTTAATGTGTTGGTTAAAGCTTAATTTCATCAAATTTAAATATAAGTCTGCACGGCTGTCACGATTAGTGCCGTGACACTGTTTGATGCATTACCGGTTCAGTTTGCTATCCTTTTCTGTCTGTAAATTAAGGAGAGTAAGTGATGAAAGATATAGTTGAGGCGCTACATTTCTTTCGTCTAAGTTCGGGTTAATAGAATTATTCAATATTTATGTTGGTATGTTGGTGGAAGATAGTACATGCTCAATATTCACAAGTCGACCTTCAAATCCTCAAATTATTCCATGTGAAGTTTGTACAATTTTTTAACCCAAAATATTAAATTGAATAATAAAAATAATGATATATTCATGTAACTTAACCAAATCTGAGTTAGAACCACTTACCTCAGTCACTCCCTTAAAAATCTTCCAAGAATTGCCTCAATCCGGTTTCCAAAATCAAATTGTGAAATATAACTCCAACCCCCGTTTTTTGAAACTTATATTCTGCCCAGAGATTACATATCACAATTGCGAAACAAAATCTTCAGTAGCCCAAATCCTTCTACCGCGAACGCACAAACCATGTCGCGAACGCGGTTAATAATTAACTCTCACCTACGCGATCGCAAACATATCCATGCGACCACGAAGAACAAGCTCGTGGATCCCCCAGTTCCTCCTTTCCTCTTCGCGAACACGACTTAACCCGTGTTCGCGATTCAGTGCCTTCTCAAGCTACGCAATCGCATAGCACTGAATCTCATCTACCCAAAATACTCTTCGCGAAGCAATCACATTTAGATAAGAATAAATTACGATAGGATAGATTTTATTCATTCTTCAAGCGCAAGTGCTATTTTCTCTCTTTCCGAGCAGAAGTAACTATATCCAACATTTAAATGTGCATGATTTTCCACGCGGAGTTAGCGGTTTTTTGTCAAAAATTTGTATTTGCCGGAATAAATTTATTAAAAATATATAAATTATTAATTTAAGAATTAGTAACTTAAAAAGATTAGAAATCACGAATCAATAAACTTCAAATATAAGCTTTGCTTCTGATGTATAGTACACCCGTGTGGATGGTGTGATGCTAGCTTTTCACATATTGAAACAATATTTTAGTCTTTGCAACGCCTAAGGTTGTAACCTAGCGATCAATAAAAAGCAAACTCTGAAAATCAGAGTTCAAATCCCAATACAATAAAAAAAGTACTAATAGGCGATTAGCTTTTTGATACCTATACTAGCGAGCAGATAACCTTGGATTAATTTAAGTATGCGCAGGCTGATCCGGATACCATCATTATTTTAAAAACTTTGGTTTGCTCAAGAAATGAAACTTCATTATGGGCCTACTGTAAATATCTTTTCGGCCCAACCAACTTCATAAACCAGTAGTTAGGGCTAGGAATTAGTATGTAGTTTTGGCCCATTAATGCTCTTCAAAAACCCTAAATATGGCGATTCTATAAATAATCCATTTTCCACATGAACAATTCTTATAGCCGAATATCACTAGAAAGTGACCTTCTTTGTTACTAAACCAAAGTGAGCTTCTTCTCTATTGCTTTAATTTTCATGTTGTCCAATTTGCTCTCTGTCCTTTGTTTTTCTTAAGTTCTTATGAATATTGGGTGCCTTACTTTTTTATTTATTAAACCCATAGCAATTTGTGTGCTACAGGGGGTGTTATAAGTACCCTTATAGTTATTGCCATTCTCAACTTAGTCAGCTGTGTTTTCATTTGTTGCAGTTGATTATCATGACTGGTAAATTTTAAACTTTGTTCCATAACTATGAGACTTTGATATAAATTATGTTTAGTGTTGTTTTTTGTTTTTCTACTCTTTAATTGTGTTTAATTAGATGTTTATATGCTGAGGAGGAGCTATGTATTATTTTCTCTCCTGCTTGTGAAGTGCTGAAGAGGGTGCTATTAGTTCCCAATATTTGTTTCCATTCTTCAACTTTGTCAGCTGTAATTGTTCTTGCAGTTGATTTTCATGAATGGTACAGTATTATTTTGCACCTTATAACAACAACAACAAAAATTCTACAAGTGGAGTCGGGTCTAAAGAGGTTAGTGTCTGCGCAGCCTTACCTCTTAACTTGTGAAGGTAGAAATGCAGTTTCCGATAGACTCTCGGCGGAAGTATAGTCACATCGCTTGTTGAAAAGAAAACTGGTTTATTATTTTGCACCTTATATTGTAGATTAATTATTAGCGTTGATATATTAGCAATGGTTTTTAGAACTACAAACAGTTAAATTTCGTGTTTTTATAATAAAATTGGTAAAAATTTGCGGATACAAAGTTCTTTGATTGAAAAATTCTACCTTTTTAAATATATTTTTGAGAAATAGCACTTTACTAATATATTGTTTATTGTAGATTAATTTAATATTTTGCGCAGCCCTTAAGATCGCCTTCCACTATGCACCATGGAAGCGTTTTGAGTCATAGCTGCGCTAAATTAACTGTATATACACAGCCTTTTTTAATGTACTTGTACATAGTAAGGGCATGGTATATGCTGGAGATTTTCTAGAGGGTTTTCCTTTAGGAAGTCTCCTTTTACCTCGCCTAATTATTTTTGGGTCATTTCCTTTTTTGGTTCCATCTTTCCCATATGGGATTATAGAACCAAAGTCACTTTGAATGGCTCTAGCTAAGGTGGGGTGTACATTGTATTTTAAGTTTTATTAGAATATCTACCTTTTATTTTGGCAAGAATGATGAAAAAAATTAGATGTGCTAGAGGTGAATTCCTTTATGAGCTTAACATCGAGGCTTATTGATATTTTGACTTGTCTTTTGTGAACTACCTTCTCCCTTGTACTTTATATGGCATAGTGTGACTTATATGGTGTATCTTTGCCAAATTGTTAGATTATAGAACGAAATATAGTTTGAATTGCTCGAGTAAATGGAGGCGGGTACATTCTATTGCAAGTTTTATTAGTAAATATATTCTTTGTCAATGCAAGACTGATGAAAAAAATTAGATGTGCGAGAGGTGAATTCCTCTTTGAGCTTAACATCGAGGCTTATTGATATTCTGACTTGCTTGAGTTTTTGGTTTTCATTATATGCTGATTCTTTTTGCCAGGTTGTTGTTGTTTTGGAGGATGCGATACACGTCCGGTGGAATTTTTGAAATATTCGAACAACATAGCATTTTATTGCATGCCTTTTTTGATGATTTTACTCTTTATTTATGGCAAGAATGATGAAAAAAATTAGATGTGCGAGAGGTGAATTCCTCTATGAGCTTAACATCGAGGCTTATTGATATTCTGACTTGCTTATGGATTACTGCTTTGTTTCAATTTGCATGACATAGTCTGACTTATAGGGTGTATCTTTGCCATATTGTGGTATTATAGAACCAAAGATATTTCGGTTTGCTCCAGTAGATGTGGGGAGGGTGGGTGGGTGTACATTTTACTGCAAGCTTTATTGGCAAATCTACTCTTTTGTTATGGCAAGAATGATGAAAAAAAATTAGATGTGCGAGGGGTGTATTCCTCTATGAGCTTAACATCGAGGCATATTTATAGTCTGACTTGCCTTTATGGATTACTCCACTGTTTCAATTTCTTGCTGTAGTGTGACATATAGGTACTTTGGATTGCTCTAGTAGATGCAGGCTTTATTGGCAAATCTACTCTTTTGTTATGGCAAGAATGATGAAAAAAAATTAGATGTGCGAGGGGTGTATTCCTCTATGAGCTTAACATCGAGGCATATTTATAGTTCGACTTGCCTTTATGGATTACTCCACTGTTTCAATTTGCTTGCTCTACTGTGACATGTAGGTACTTCGGATTGCTCTAGTAGATGCAGGCTTTATTGGTAAATCTACTCTTTTGTTATGGCAAGAATGATGAAAAAAAATTAGATGTGCGAGGGGTGTATTCCTCTATGAGCTTAACATCGAGGCATATTTATAGTCTGACTTGCCTTTATGGATTACTCCACTGTTTCAATTTCTTGCTGTAGTGTGACATATAGGTACTTTGGATTGCTCTAGTAGATGCAGGCTTTATTGGCAAATCTACTCTTTTGTTATGGCAAGAATGATGAAAAAAAATTAGATGTGCGAGGGGTGTATTCCTCTATGAGCTTAACATCGAGGCATATTTATAGTCCGACTTGCCTTTACGAACTGCCTTCTATTTTACTTTGTATGGCATAGTCTGATTGTGCATGAAGTGTCTCTGTAATGCCCTTTGATTTCACCTGCTTAAGCCTGTGCTTTATAAATTTCACCTGCTTAAGCCTGTGCTTTATAAATTGCTTCGGCACAAAATAAGAAACGATCTCTCCAATGCATAAATGGTTCTGAGTTCACGTTCTCATCATCTTTGGTAAAATCAAGTCCACCGCGAAGACATTCATAAACAGCTCTATTGTAGTTTTTCGCAGATAACTCCAATTTAGGTTTAATAGTACTTTCCAACAGGGGACGATCATACTTGTTCAATTTATCTTTTTCAACTTGGATCCCATGAGGTGGACCTTGGAGAGTTTTAACAAAAGCAAGAGGATTCGTAGATCTTTCAGACATAGAGCGCGGAGGGCTTTGAATCCAAATACGTTACCTACAGTGGAAGTAAACATTTTGTTAATCAATTATCATTTCAACGATCAACTTCTCCATAATGATATCTATGCTACCTAGTATTGTCATAATATTAGCCAATTTCATTCTTTTAACTAATTAAGGAAGAATTTGCAAATTGATAAAACTTGGTGGGTGAATTTTCTATCTCCAAGGAAAAACGCTCTGATCTCCTATGAGAAAAATTCTCAATTCTCCTTTTGGGGGTTTAACTCTCACATAAAGTTCTTGTTTCGACAATTCAAAAGTTGGAGAAGGTTTTTCACTAATAAACCGATATTCAAAATCGTTCCATTCAGGAGAGGTTGACTAGGTCATTTTTTAATTACTTCTTCCGTTTACTTTTACTTGTCCACTATTTTAAAATAGATTTTTAATTTTATTTGTTCACTTTTGCATATCAAGAGAAAAATAATTTATTTTTCTCATTATATTCTTAGCATTAATTACTCATTCCAAATCATTTTGCAAATTCATTAAGATAGTACATCAATTAATATGGGTATCATGGTAAATTATGAACTTTATTTATTATTTTTTAAGGGGTCTGCATCAATAGTGGACAAGTAAAAGTGAACGAAGGGAGTAATTATGGTTCTATGTCATTTACTATATATCATGAATGATGAGACTATAAGATGTGGTAGGGGTGTATTCCCATTGAGCTAAACTTCTGAGGCTTATTGATATTCTGACTTGCCAAATTTCATTCAACAGGCTTTGATGTTTTTCCATTACTATACAGCTCTGGTAATGTGTGTTTTGGGAGATGACATTCAAAGCTTACTTCTACTTTGATCAACACATTTTTTTGTGAAGTGGAATTTCTCAGTTTATCCTTACAAAGTTAATTGCCTTTTAGCAGTCCTTGTTAGAATTATAAGTCATATTTGAGAATGTTGTTACTTTCAAATTTCTACATATTCTTACCAATCTTGAGTTGTTCCTTCAAGAATTAAACATCATTGTTAATCTTAATCTTTAGTTGTTTGACTTCTATATACATCATATTACTATATTTCTTGATTGTCATTGGCAGGAATAATGAAACTACTTTATTTGCAAGAGTTGCAAATGACAGAATCAGGTCGATTCCCGAAATGCTTTTTTGGATATTCCTCAATGTCCCGGCTATTCACGGAACGTGAGAAGCAGATGATTAATCATCTGTTTCCGGAAAAAATTGAAGAATTTCTTGGGAATCCTACAAGATCCGTTCGTTCTTTTTTCTCTGATAGATGGTCAAAACTTCATCTGGGTTCGAATCCTACTGAGAGGTCGGCTAGAGATCAGAAATTCTTGAAGAAACAACAAGATCTTTCTTTTGTCCCTTCCAGGCGATCGAAAAATAAAGAAATGGTTAATATATTCAAGATAACTCTATGAGCTCTAATAGTTATGCTAATGTATTCTGACTTGCCAATCTTGCTCATTTCAACAAATTGGTTTGTTCCTTTATTTGTTTACAAAGTGAAGCTGTGCGGTCATGTTTTCAGACAACATATCCTTCGGCATCAAAATGCTTATGTAGACTTGTATTTCTACAACAATGACATACTCAATGTGATCTCACAAATGGAGTTTTGGGAGGGTGAAGTGAAAAAAGAGGATGAATCAAAATATAGCCGCCACACCAAAACTAGGCGCAAAGAACTAACCAGACCGACTCAGTGGATAAATCAGAGTTCTTTTTGTAGCACTTCACCCCTCTTTTTATTTATTCTTTTTTTTTTTGAAATTGAGTCAAAAAATAAAAAATATTCGAGTTAGTTATAAATTATGAACTAACTTAGTTATAAATTATGAACTAATCGTGCCACCTGGATTCGAACCTTAATACTATTATTAAATAATAATAATAAGGAATATACCAACAAAAGGTTTTCTAAATCTTGAGATGGAAAATTAAAGCCCAAAGATCTATGAATTAGTCCATGCTTGACTAGCCAAGCAGACAAACCACCCTGCATCTTTTTTATCTCTCCCGTATTTATCCGATCGCAACTTCGAATATGGAATTCAAAGGGGTACGTAGACGATACCCCTACCTTGTGTGAGATAGAGAGGTGGTTTCCGATGTCCTCGTATGTAGAAGAGTTATATTAGCAACAACACCGGAGCTTGCAACTAAGAGTTGGAAGCTTTTGTTTGAATGATTAACTCACTACAGAAAAATGATTGAAAATGGTTGATTAGCTCAAAGTAGGGTTCAACTCACTATTTTGAGAAGATGATTTCCTTGGTTTGCATACTTTTTCAACTTTTTTGATATGTAACTTGTATTTTCGCAGTAACTGCTACTTTGAAACTAATATCTACAGAAAAGAAAGGGGCAAAAATTTGAGGTCTATTGTTTTTCATTGGAAATAATAAAAGGTGGTCCAAGTCAACATAATTCATAGCCTAAAGTCTATTGTTGTTAGTTGCTCTTAAGTCTATTGTTGTTAGTTGCTCTTATATTTGAATATTTGTGTTCTTGTTACTCTTTTGGGTGCATCCATAATGTAAGAAAATATTTTTCACGAAATGTATTTTACCTTAGAACATCATTTTAATCATTTTTCTGTATTTTTTTACTGTAAAATTGTTAACTACGATACTCTAAAACATGTAAGAAAGTGCTTGAACCCTAAATCCTGATATCGAACTCTACTCGTGAGGCTTTCTAGCCAAGGAGTATAATAGAATTGGAGGGTTATATTTTAATATTGTTGGAAAGATTGAGAGGGCATCTAAAAATAACTTTTTCGAGTTTGAGCAAGGAGTTCGAGCAAATGCAATTGATCGAGGGATAGGCGAGTATAAAGAAGGGATGGAGAATCTTTTATTTGATCTTGATTTGATGTATATGTTACAATACCTTCGTATGAAGGAGGATTGGGGGTACAGCAGATAAGAAGAGCGACCCAAAAACGGAAAGAAGAGTATGAGGGGCAGCGGCTCACCAATAATAAGAAAAACTCACATTCTCGTCCTGATAGATGACCAACCTGTTAAGGCATCTTTCTCAATGACCATCCTCTCCCATTCCAGTTCTTTTCTCTTTTTTTAGGACAAGTTCATTTTCATTCCCTCGATATGGCCAGGTGTGAAGCAACTTCACGATCCAATGAATTCCCTAAAATCGGATGACACAAGGTAAACTAGAATAGGCTGATTGATCCAGGTAGCGACAGACTCCAATCGAAAGGAACCGCGCGTACGCTAGAAAGACGTATAGGCAAGCCTTTCTTTATGATCATATGGATCGCTTTTCGTGACTTTTCTTTCCATAGGCATAGATTGCAGTCTAACCAGCTAATGCGGATTGTGGAGATTGTTTTCCTTGATATGTTTATTTTAACAGGAAAATATTGTACGTTATAGCTCGATCGAAAGCTAAGCGTGCCAAACCATCTAAGCAAAATCCTATTTGTCAAGAAAGAGAGTCTTCTTAAACCTTTTTTAGCGATGAACAAACATCCATCTCTCTCAATATAATGCTTACATAAATCCCAATTTTTCTTGTCAAATGGTATATCAATCACGTAGATGTGCAATTAAACAAAAAAAAGAAGAAGATAAGAATCACTATTTTGAAAGCAATAACATATTATTCTCATAAATTGAAAATAGAGGATATTTACAAGTTTGTTTTTTTTTTTTTTTTTTTTTTTTTTTGCCCCGAGGGGTATCTTGATGACGGACACAATAAAATTGTAACATCATATCTAGCGATAAACTCCTATGTCCATCAAATTCTTATATTTTTCCCCTTTTGCGATCGTTCCTTTCTCCCAACTTTTTATTCTATCTTAGCATTACCCATACTCCATGCATTTAAAGTCTCAATTGTGATTGGCTCCGTACCGTTGTTAAAGAC
Source organism: Nicotiana obtusifolia (assembly GCA_002018475.1). NCBI lineage: Eukaryota > Viridiplantae > Streptophyta > Magnoliopsida > Solanales > Solanaceae > Nicotiana > Nicotiana obtusifolia. The sequence continues at coordinate 75,215 of MCJB01009211.1, forward strand.
AAATAAATGTGCCTTGTCATAAATTGCCAATGTAGGATAAACTCTTGACGTTATGCATGTTTTTCCACCACCACCAAAACTCTCCACCACTGAATTATCAATCTGTATACAAGAAATGACCAAAAAAAGTTAAATTATACAGAGAGAATTGGACATATTTTACATAAATTGATAAAACAAAGATTACCAAACTCCTGAGAGACAACTTTTTGTCTGCTAAATCTACATCCACATATCCAGCAAATGAAGGCTTATACATTGTTTCGTTATACGTAAGAGTTGACCTGTCAAAAAAATAACCAAAATTGAATAAGTTAGAGTTTTGTTCGTTTCAGAAAGAATGATGGAAGGTATTGACACATAGTCGCGCGATTTAATGCTTTCAATTTTGCCAGGTCTATCGCCTAGGGGCCAGAAAGGACAACTTCGATAGCCGGGGCTTTCGCAACACCCCAATGGCTAACTTGATGTGTAAGAGGTTAGTCAATTTCCATGGTAATACGCTGCCACTTCCACTCGGGAATCTCAAGTCTCTGAAGCAAACTGCCTGGCCTCTGATACTTATATTTCAAAATATCTAAAATTGTGCTAAGATATAGAAAATACACATACCTTGTGGCATCAGAGCACATAAGAACTTTGTAATTTTGTTGTGCTTTGAATACTCTAAAGAAAACAGGTGTGTATTCTTCCAAATTTTCAGAAGCCAATGTTGCAAGACCAAATGGCCCAAGCCCTCCTTGAACAGTTGAACCCTTAATTGCACAAACATCTTGGGCATAAAGGTCTGCCCAACTTGGATCAAATGGCTCTGCCTTGTCCAAGCTTGCAAAAGAGAATGTCACTTCAACATCAGCCTGTCATTTTCAAACAAGTTAGATCCAGACAAAATCATCTGATTGACTAGGCCTCCTTAGGGAATGCGGATTCAGTAAAAACCGGTACTAAAATTGACTAATTAAAGAATCTTTGTATTCCTATATGCCCGGCAAGACGCGAGAAAGACCTGAAAGGCGAAACCCATTGCCTTACCACTTGGCCACGCCCCATTTAGATTTCTATTCGATACTAAGAAAGTATATTGCTTGTTTTGTTTGTTTGTCAACTCTAATCCAAATATCTATGGAATCGATTAGATTGGTACTAGGATTTTACGATGTTTTTGGTATGTGTAGATATAGAATTCATTGGGAAAACGGGATGGTTTTTCTGTCCCAAACTCTGGCGAGCAAGTTGAAATAGACATACAAACCTCTTGCCTCTCGCTACTAGGCTCCATTGTTCGCGAAAAGTATGGAGCTCTAACGATCTCGATATTCTATGGTTATATGAACCACTATTATACAAAATAAAAACAAAATAATAGTAGAAGTTCTTTATATTTTCTACCGATGCAAAAATCTCTAAGAAGAAAAAAAATTATTTGAATTATTTGACAAGAGTGGGTTGCTCAAGTGGTGAGCACCCTTCACTTCCAACTAATAGGTTGTGAGTTCGAGTCACCCCAAGAGTAAGGTAGGGAGTTCTTGGAGGTAGGGAATTAAAAAAAAAAAAAAAAGAATTAAGAAAAGTAGAAAATAAAGTCTAACCTGTGCAGGTGTGATTCCTTTAACTTCAACCATCTCCCCTTTGTTCAACTTCTTGTTGCTCAATTGGACTTGTTGTTTTCTTAGAGTTTCTAATTCTTCCACAGGCCATTGAACCAATTGTTTACCACTAGGGTCAAGCCATAATTTGCGTGGGATTAATTGAATTCCAGCCCACCCCTTATTAGTATCATCATCGGGCACAATATCTGATTCATTAGCCCAACCCCAAGTAACTCTTCGATTCTTGACAGGGTCATAGAACGATTTAGATGCGTAGAAATTGCCATAGTCGAGTCTCAATCCCTTCCAACTATCGATCGAAGTGTTATCTGGAATATATCTGTCTTTTTTGATGTCGTACGTACCAATAGTATAGTACTCAAACCTAGTAAGATCCATACTATTTTTTAGTACGTACTTAGAATCTTCGCCATATTTATCTAAACCATTTGTACCTTGTAATGATACAGGGAAAAAATCAGGACATTCCCAATTTCCTGTATTAGCAGTTGAATGAAGTGGATGTTTAGCCTTAATCCATCTCATAAAATCCTTACTTCTATACATAATTGCCAATCCCCTCTTTTTTCTCAAACTTCCCATTATAATTCTCCAATGACCATCTTTGCCCATCCAAGCTGTTGTCGGGTCACGAAATTGGGTCTTGTTAATGCTGATATCGGGAACGATTAACGGGTTGTTATCGGGCTTGATCCATTCCCGAAGATATGGATCGGATAAGTTGGCCGGGACGGCGTAATTTTGGACTTGAGTTTTATTGGCATCAACTATACCAGTGTACAAAATAATAGGCTTGTTACCAGGAAGAACTGTTGCTGAACCAGACCATGTTCCATATTTGTCAAAAGGTTTTGATGGATAAATTGCAGGCTCTAAATTAATCCAATTGATTAAATCTTTTGAGACTGAATGAGCCCAAACAATGTTGCCCCATACTGATCCTTTTGGATTGTACTGATAGAATAGATGATAATATCCATTGAAATACATTGGGGCTGTTGAAAATAACATGAAAATTGTTAGCATAATTAAGAATAATTCGTGGTTACCTTTTATATAATAGTAAAAATTAAATAAGTTGAAAAGAAATCGTTGACTCACCATTAGGGTCTATTGTACGTTTGTTTGAAGGCATCGAGAGAGACCATGAAAAAGAAATAATGACAAAAATTGATTAGTAAACATAATTGAAACAATTTACATATATCAATAATTAAAATTTGGAATATATATTCAAGTAATTAACAAATGAAAGGTGAAAATACGGAAATGTGGTTATCTATACACTTTGACATGCAGACCATGCATTTATTAATATCGGCCTTAAAAAAATGGATTTCATGTTTTATCAAATGGCGGATATAGACTAGGTGCAATAGATTCGATAAAATTCATTGTCTTAGTCGGAGTGTGTGTATATATATATATATATATATATATATATATATATATATATATATATATATATATATATATATATATATATATAT